>CM052088.1:1399344-1431857 GCA_028453745.1 Agapostemon virescens
TCTAATAATGTTGTTACAAATTCGAATGTAAAAATAGAATTTCAAGCTTCATTCTGATACAGCGCGAATATTGTAAAGCCTATTAATAGGCTTCCGGTCGATAAAGTGTTCAGATCACACGCGAATAAAACGCAGAATTAAATTCAAGCACAGTCGCCTGCGTATTCTTCGTTCAAAAATACTGGTGCACGCTTAAACCTACACCGCTGTGCCTAATAATTTTTGAATTCGGAGGAGGCGCTAGAAAACTGTTAAAAATCGGAAGAATAGCTAGAATTGATTTCGTCCGAAATGCAACCGGGGAAGTTTCGGTCGTTTCGATCCGAAGCTAGCCAGAAAGTTCTTAGGGGGTGTTTTAAAAGGTTCGAGGAAACCGCGAGACTGTTTTCGCGCCGGGAGGCCGTCCCGTTGTTGTTGAGACTATGAAATCTGACGAATGACCGCGGTTTTCAGGTACGGGCAACGGGATGCATCCAGCACCGTCGACGCCTCCCTCTGCCATGTACCAGATGCCGACACCGACGGCGGGCGGCGTGAACGAGTCACCGGAATGCCCGTTCTGCCGTCGCAACTACTCGTGCATCTACTCCCTGAAGCGTCACTTCCAGGACAAGCACAAGAAGTCGGACACCCTGCACGTGTGCGAGTTCTGCAACCGCATCTACAGCACCAAGAACTCGCTCACGACGCACAAGAGTATACAGCATCGGGGCTGCTCGGGCAGGCTGAAGAAGCTGCTCAAGGCCCAGATGCAGCAGCAGCCGCAATGAAAATGTCGGAACCGTCTTACAGCGACCCCATCCCGGTCACTCGGAATCGTCGTCCGCATCGTCTTCGTCATCCCCGACATCCGGCCGACGTCCTCTTCGTCGCGGCGCAACGTCGTCTCCGTCATCATCGTCGTCGTTATCGTCGTTCTCGCGGTCGTTCGTCGCTCGTCCGACATCGGACGAGCCTCGATCGTCGACGAAACCCGAAACCCTAGGGGTCCTCGGAACGATCGATCGGCCGTTTAGAAATCCAACTGTCAGCTCCTCCGTCGGCAAGTTCAATCGGGTCGTTTCGCGAGCCAAGCATCGAGTCGAGACTTCGATCAATTGAAAGAAACACGAGAGAATCGACTGAGACACGTCGACCCGCGAGCCCGCGTTTCCATTCGACCGCGAACCTCGACGAAGTCTGTCGAAGAATCGCGTCGATTGGAAACGCGGCTTCGCGACTGGTTTGGCGAATCGAAGGCTCGAGAAAGAAAGAGCGAGAGAGCCGTGAATACATTCCACTGGTTTGTCGGGGTTTTGTACGCGATTTTAAGAAGCTCCAGGGACTGGATCGCGTCTGGGTGATCGGGGGATCGAGCTCGAGTAGAAAAGAGATTGATCGAGTCTTGCCGAGGTGTCGACCGATCGATCGTACCCCGATAGGTCCCGAGAATCATGTCAATTCGTGCTGTCCTGCGGACAAGAGCGTGGACAGGGTCCGTTTGAGAGGAGGAAGGGTTTCGGAGGCAACTGACCGCGGTGGAAGAGAGACGGAGCTGATCATGCGATCGGGAACCTAAGGTGCAGACGCGTCACGCGTTTCCCGTTGTTGCTATTGCCTCTTCGACATTGCCGTTCGGTCTAGAATCGCAAAGTAGCAAGAACGTAGCAGCGGCAAGCTCGCGAAGCTGTCTGAACGTTAGGGGATGCTCTTGCCGAGTTGGCAGGACGATCGACGGAAAGAGGAAACGATTGAAATTAGGCATAGAAATGTAAAATGATTCAGAGGCTTCTTTTATCCCGGATTATTCTCTAGGAGCCTTGAAAATTCTGTACCGTTTGTGGTAATTGATCGGCAATACTCTCCTGTTTTACTTGAATCGACTTACTGAAAAGACAATTGTAGAATCGAGACATAAAATTATACTTTCGTGGTGAAAAAGGCTTCGATAAGAAACTCGGACGATCGTGCTCCATTGTCGATCGCGTTGCCAGCTCGATGGGACGTCGTAGAAACCTTAGGCCTAAGTGAAAATTCAATTACCGATGCGAACGTGTGCTCAAATTTCGGGAACCGGGAACCGGGAGATGGTTTAGGAGGTTACTGAGGAATGAAAGTGGATGCGGGTTGGCAAAACGAGCCAGAAAGTAGCGTAGCTCGCGGAGGGAGGAGCGTCGAGGGTGAAAAACGATGGGGAAAATAGGATGGTGGGGATGGGAGGGGGCGTAGAAAAGTGCAAGTAGAAGTTATATGGGCTCTTACACGTGTACAGGTCCGTCGTGCGCGCAAATTACACAGACTATATTTTTAACTCTTTAAAAATAATATTTTGAGCTGTAAATATATATATACATATATATATATATATATATATAAATATTATATATATTATATTCGTACGATATAATTGATAACGATGATATTCTCTTGTTCAGGTTTTATAAGTGGGGAAGAGAGAGAGAGAGAGAGAGAAAGAGAGCGAGAGAGAGAGAGAGAGAGCGAGTGAGAGAAAGAGAGGGACACGAGAATGGGAAAGGAAAAAGCGTGTGTGGGGGGGATAACAAAATGGAATGAAAAGAAAATCGAAGAAGCATAACGACGTAGGTAGACCACGATGGAAGTGCGACAGCGAATCACGCGATACGCTTCGATTCTGGTTCTGGTTCATTTCGGATCGAGCGGACAGCGAAATGAGGAAGTTTAACTCGTTCCCTGTTCGACCGTTTCTCGAGGTTCAATTATCCAAAAGTCTTTCGCGAATCGCACGAACGAGACGATCGATTTTAAAGCGTCTAGACGACGCGGTTATGTAGGAAATTAGCGCGGAACGCACAGTGGTCGACAGGGAACGCGTTATCGACGCGTCTCATTGGCGAATGTGCAATATTACGAGTAAGGGGTAAATTTCCAATTGTTTTCGTTCGATCAGGCCAAAGGAACGCGGACGCTCGGTCCGATCGTTATCGGAATCGAGGAGAAAATCTCGTGGTTCGCTGTTCCGCTATTTCGAATCTTCGACACATCCATGCTTAAACGAACGTACAAGGTAACAAAAGTAAAAGAGCCAACGCGGGTGGGGACGCCCTCCTACAAAGTTGTTCATCGCGCAACGCATTCGGGTTTAGAGCTCAGTGTAAAGAGAAACAAAGTTGATGCTTTATCGCGTACACACATTACACACACGAGAGAGAAAGGGGGGGAGAGAGAGAGAGAAAATGGGTAGAGAGGGAAATTGGCAGAGAGGGAAAAGGAAACAAACGCCATTATTAACTAACGATCAAGTACAAATTATTTGAGGGGGAGTACGAGTGAAAACAAATTACGTCTACGTCTAATTCTTAGGTTCCGTAGTCGCGGGGGTCGGAGAAAAGTATTTAACGAAAGAGGGGTAGAACGAAGGGGTGAAAAATGGCGAAATCAGTCGTGCGCGTATTTTCTCGGGTCTCGAGGTCGATGGCACGGAATTTTCGGGGGGTGTGCGGATGATATTCAGGGGCGGACACGAGTTTTCCAAAAACATATCTTCGCGATAGAACGAGAGGTATACCGTGAACGAGAAATTATACGATTTTAGATTTAGGTGTCTTCCGATGGCGGGAGTTTTTAACATATTGCGTATACATTCGTAGAGAGTAAAACCGGAAAGAGAGAAAAGGAGGGAGAGACAGAGGGAGAGAGAGAGAGAGAGAGAGAGAGAGAGGAAAAAGAAAGAGAGAAATAGAGAGAGAGAAAACGTTTTTCCGCAGCCGGACAAAACATAATGTGGAGAGAGACAAAATCATTTTTAGGGAGGGGCGGGCACTTTGCGCGTGGACATCTTTGCTTTCCGAAAATTTCTTTTCGACTCGGGAAAGGCTTAAAGATAGAATTCGTTAGTGAAAATTATCCTAGTCATTTTGGAAACCTTTTAATAATTCTGTGATATACCGTCGCGTACGAGCATCAAAGTATGAATACAATATTCGGCGCATGCAAAAACGAAAAACGATGGATGGGGAAAATATCTGGGAAAGAGGGAGAGAGGGGAGAGAGAGAGAGAAAGAGGGAGTAAGGGAAGAGAGGACATTGGTCGGGTGAGAGAACGTTCCACATTATGATTGCCGGCGTGTGCGCAGAATCGCGTGGGGAAAAGTAATTAATTGGTTAATTGAATATCGGGAAATTCTGTGATGTCCTTCAGTTGGGTATACTAGAACGAGAATATTAGAGATATATGGAGAAACCAGAAAAAAAGTATACGGAATTAGATCGATGTTCGGTGTTGTGTAAGTTAATTGTAAAAGAAACAAAAAAAGAAGGGGATGAAGGGAGGGAAGGGAAGGGTAGAAGGAGGAGGAGGAGGAGGAGGAGGAAGAAGTAACACGAGAAAGCCGAGACGAGTCTCTTTTACGCCGAGAAAATTGGATCGGACACCGGCGATCCTCGATGATCGATCGAGGGAGAAGGACCGTCGATCACGAAATCAATTAGACTACGGTAGTACGGGAAATCCCGTCGGGAAAATTGTCCAAGGGAAAATCGAGGAAAATCGGTACGATACCAAAGCGGATTTGACTGTTGTTACGATTAGACTTTATTTGTTTCGCGTTCGTTTCTTTCTCTATTGTTACGTTGTCGTTTCTTTTTCGTTCGTTTTTAAGCGAGACCAAAGCAAGCTTCTTTTTCCCGGCGAGTTTTTTCGCGGTCGGCGGTCGCCTCGGGTCAATAGGAAATCAATTCGCTACGGTGTTCCGACTATAATAAAACATATCTCTTCAGGGTACTCGACCCATTTGCACACTGTCGCGCACGGTGTCGAATGCGAGAAATTCGAAAAAAAAATCACACAAAAGATAAAAAAAAAAATAACAAACGAGAATCGACAGAGACACGTACATACACGCGCGCACACACACACAAACACACACAATCTATCACACAGACACAAAATCTATTCCAATGTGCCAACGTCTTCGAAACAAGGAATTTTAGGTCTTTTACTATTTACACGTGAAGAGAGAGAGAGAAAGAGCGAGAGAAAGAGAGAGTAAGAGAGAGAGAGAGAAAGAAATAAAAAGAAAAAGAAGAAGAGGAAGAAGGGGTGGTAAAAAAAAGAGGAAAAAAGAAAAATGTAGTTAGGGCGGCGCGTCGCATCTTCTTTCGAGAAACGAATATTACCAACATTATTACTATTACTACTAATCGTTCTAGGATTTAAAGCGAACATTATTGTACGAAATATTATCGAAGAACTTTTTTCTGAACTTTAATGCATGGATTTTTGTCTCGTATGCTATCACAAGGAGAAAACGGAAACGGAAGCTCTAATTGGGAAGAAAGAGAGAAAGTTAGTAAATGAGAACGAATGCGAGAGAGAGCGAGAGAAAGAGAGCAAGAGAGAGTGAGAGAGAGAGAGAGAGAGAAGATATTTTAAACTATCTATTTTTATTTGCCTTCTAAATATCACGTGCGTGTAAATATTAAATATCGATAATGTAAGGTAACGTGTACCTCTGACGTGCGAATCCACAGAGGAGAACGATTATGTCGTCGTGTGCGAATTTGGCATGGGCGTTTCCAATTGTATGGAGTGGGCAATCCGTGCTGGACTGGACGTTTGCTTATGGCTCCGCTAATGCGACCGTTTCGCGCGTCTCGTAGCTTCCTTCTTTTCCGTT
Source organism: Agapostemon virescens (assembly GCA_028453745.1). Taxonomy (NCBI): domain Eukaryota; kingdom Metazoa; phylum Arthropoda; class Insecta; order Hymenoptera; family Halictidae; genus Agapostemon; species Agapostemon virescens. The sequence continues at coordinate 1,404,981 of CM052088.1, forward strand.
TCCGATCGCGACGCGAGAAACGACGAAGGAAATTGATCGAGTTTCGTTCTTGGTAGGCGCGCGAGAGCCCCCGACGAATACGAGTCGCGATTTGCGAAACGGGAGAGCTCGTCGAACCACGACTACGATGATGATATATCGCATACGAATGGTTCCGCGAGCTTCTCCGGAGGCCATCGTCGTCCGTGTATGCACATACACAACACAAACACGCACGCGGCATTTCCAGTTCTTCCGTTCGAACACGCTTCTCGCGTGTGTTATTTCTCTTTGCTTTTGATCGATCGCGCGATTCGAGCGAGCTCGAGCCACAAACGAGAAAGAAAAACGATGATTTCCTGGCGCTGTGACGAAAGAGGGAGAGAGAGAGACAGAAAGAGAGTGAGAGAGAACGCGATTTACTTTCGAGAAAGGCTGATTTTGTATAATTTTTAAAGACCGGCAAACGCGTTTAAAATTAAGGATTCAAATTTATTTTTTAGTTTCCAGACTCTTTTTTCTTTTTTTTTTTTTTTAAAGAACGATCCCTGCGCTTATCAGGGAGACATCGACTGATTAGGATTGTTTGTGTGATCTTTTTTTGTTTTTCTTTTTTTTTATTCGATTGGTTTTAAAAAAAACTTCTTCTTGATCATGTGATATTGTCTTACCAAAGAGCATCGGGAAATTGTGTGGGAGCCTTCTCGGGCCCGCGATCGATATCCAGCCGCAACCGGGAAATTCGTGGGGGAGAGAAATGGGGGATAGGGGGGAGGGGAAGAAACAGTGTTTTTTTTTTTAATTGTACTTTAAGGGGAAACCCGTTCCATTTTGCATTTATTGCGTCAACGATCTCGTGCAATCTCGATCGGATCAATCCCGAGGCCGCTGGATATCGCGGGAGCCCGATTACGCAACGCGGATAATATATTATTAATTGTCGCGACGAACACTCTTCGTTTTCGGTTGAAGGGGAGGCGAAATTCTTACGGAATTTTTTTTATTGTTTTCCAAAATTCGGATTCGAAAACTTGGAACTACGAAGAGAAAGATTTAGAATGAGAGAGAGAGAGTGTGTATGTGAGAGAGAGAGAGAGGGGGTAGGGAGGAACAGAGAACGAGGTGGGGAAAAAAGAATAAAAGAAATGGAGAAGGGAACGCATTCTTCGAATTGATAAAAGTAAATTGTCGCTCAACGGCGACGACGTAATTAAACGTGAAATTGAGATAGAGAAAACGTGTAAAAGAAAATGAAACGAACGAAAAAACAAAAAAAAATGGATAAGAAAATACTGTCAAGCATATAGGAGAAAGACTACTTAGATTTATTTTTATTATGTCTTCAAAAAGACTTTAAATATAATATTTATATTGTGCCATAATTAATATTAAAAGAAAAAAACAGAAAAAACCTTAAGTATAAATTAATTGTTACGAAAGTTTTTAAATTTATCAGAAGGGGAAAATTCGCAAAAAAAACACGCAAAAAAAAAGTGACGAATAAAAAGCAAACGGAATATACATATTACTGTGTACCACGAGAATCACCGAAAGCGGAATGCAAAAGAAGAAAAGAAAAAAAGGATGAAAGATATCACTTAAACTGTCTTTATCGATAATTAATTAACCGTAACGGTAGTTCATAAGCAGATGAGGAAAGAGTCCGCGATCATTTTTAAGCGGAGCACCGCATTTACAAGAGAAGCTAGGATTAAAAAGCGATAGAAAACAGGTCGATCACCTCTCCGCTCATCATTGTCAACACTTACGACTCGCGTAGCGTGCGTCTTTTTATCACACTTCTGTCCGAGAACAAATTAAGAAACTGGGAGAATTGTATAAGGAAAAAATTACCGAGAGAATGGAAAAGAACGGTGAGCGAGAAAGAGAAACAGAGAAAGAGAGAGTGAGAGGGAGAAAGAAAGAAAGAAAGAAAGAAAGAGAGAGAGAAAACCGGCGTTTTTCCGAGATGAATTTGCACGACAGCTTTCGATCCGATCGACAACGATCGACGATCCACGTTGGCTCGTTTCTTGCCAGTCTTTTTCCGAGAGTTCGTTTATCGACAAAAATTCCTTGCGCACAGAATCAACCGTCCCTGAATGGAAGTAATAACGAGAGAAAAAGCGAGCCGTGAATCGTGGATCGTCGATCGTCGATCGGTTCGACGAAAGAGAAGGGCGCAGAGAATGATCGCGAGTGAGAGAAACGGAGGCGTCGAGCACACCGAGCCGCGTCGAACTCGCGACTAACATCAGATAAAGAAAAGCCGGCGATTATGGCAATGATGTTCATTCGCCGGCGCGATTCGCGGGTAGAAACATATCGAGAACGCGGGAACGCAGTCGCGAAGATTTTCCGCGTGGAAATTCGTGAATTTCGCACGCTCGAACGGCTTCGTTTCGTCGTGCATCGCGCGACACGCGAATATCATCGTTTCATTCGATTCTACATATCGTCTGTGAGTGTGTACTTCCATTAAAGGATATATGCGAATCCTGCGTGTCGACGCGCGCACAAGCAAGCGCGCGCGCGCGTCATTGACTTTTTTCCGTTGTTCTGCTCTCCGTGTATTATTGTGTATGAATTTTCGTCTGTACTGTCGAGTCTTCTGCCTGTTCAACGTTATTATTATATACACGTCGGTGATGTTTATTGTCATTGATATCGGGCCATCGGAGACAGTTCGATCCGCTTTTCTCGATGAAAGATGATGAAAAGGTCGAATAGGGAATAGACGGATAGACGAGAAAGAGAGAAAGAAAGAAAGAGAGGGAGAGAGAGAGAGAAAGAGAGTGTGTGTGTACGATAGTTGGCGAGGAGTCGATGGCACGTTATGTTAACTTTTTATGTACATAAATATATATATACATATACAGATATGTATGTATATACATGCATACAAGCACAAAATATTATATATACATATCTATATATATACTTATATATATATATATTTATATATATATATTTATGTGTATATGTAGGCCTATTTTGTAAGGATTCTCCTTGGTTTTATTTTTATGTTAATCTTTTTGTCAATTTGTTACAGCGATTTAGAGAGTGATTGTTTAAACGCGTTGAGGAGAACTTACTGGATACTTATTATTATTATTATTATTATTATTATTATTATTATTAATATTATTATTATCACAATTATTGCTATTATAATCATATTATTGCTATTATTATTATTACTCTTATAACTATTGTAATAATAATTATTAGTACTAGAATTATCATTATTTTTTCTTAATTTTGTCACGATCACAGTTTATTTCGGGAGTTTATCTCGGGAGTCGCAATCGATCGCGATGTGTGCGCGCACGATGCTCGAACGTGCCAGAGCATTCGAGTAATGTTTTAATTAGATCTTTTCTATCGAAATCGAAGACTGATCGACGAGGTCTTATCGCGAGATAACGCGAGCAAATTTTTTTATCGGCATTCGTTTCTCGAAAGCCTAGAGCCTGCGTGTTTGTTCGCGAAGAACATTCGGATTGCCGCGAATACTTCGGCTGACAACCCTTTGCACTCCGCTGGCGAGTCTGTGGACGGATAATCTACTCCACAAATATTAGTACCGACATCGATTGACAAACGCGAGCCAATGAAAGGTACGAAAGCACATACGTTCGTAAAATCGTCAGATTTTCTCGAGTATTGCTCTTACATTTATCATTTCCGTAAATACGCGAAATCCGCGCGGTCCAACGACGACGCGTGAACGCGTATTTTTGCATCCGCGGCTAGAATCGCAAAGTCACCAGTTTCTTTTTTCACTTCTCTCGGAGCACAATCTCCGGTTTGCAAAAAAAGAGCTCCCAACGTGAAAAGGGCATCGTCGAGAAGAACGTTTCGAGTGCGAAGGGTTGAAAGTGCGGTCGCCTCGAGCCACGTGTGCGAAAAATCACATGGATCGTGGCCGTGTTACGTTAGCCGCACGTGTGCACGTGTCTCGTGCTCCACGTGAATCGGAAACCTTTGCACAACGGCACACCTGTTCGCGAATCCGCCCACGCATCGCGATAAAGAGAGAGACTGTTCTGCTCCGCCGTTTTCTCGCTTCGGTGTGTGTGTATGTGTGCGCGCGTGTGTGAACGCGTTTGCCTGTTTGTCTGTCTGTCTGTCTGTCTGTCAGCCTGTTTGCCTGTCTGTCTGTCTGCGTATGCGTGTATGAACACAACCGCCGAAAAGCGTCGACGCGTCTACCCGTTCGTATGCGAGCGAGATCATTCGTTCCGAGAGTGCCGCGCGCGATCATTTGAACAGTAACGAAGCACAAATTATTAAGAGGATAGAACCGGGTCGTCGAGCAAGCAGAAGGATCCACGTGTTGCAAGCGTCCAATCAGAGTAACCCGAGTTTCAAAACGTTTCTTTCGTTTGATTTCCGTTTCGCGAGGGCTTCGGAAATTCCTTGACACGCCGGATGAGACGTTAGGTTTTTCCATAAGTCGCGGCGTCGTTATAGTCTGTTCGGGCCGCGTTTCGGCTATAGTCGGTCTGAAGATGCGCTTTCGAGGAATTTTGAACGGTATCTTGGATTTAGAAAAAGTCAAAGAACGTTAGATGCTTTCGAATCGAAAGAGGACGTCGTTCGAAAATGTAAGAAGGTGCCAAAGCGGTTTTCTAAATTCGGAGAATATCAATGGATTGTAGAACGTCGTCGAACACGACGCATCGATGGTTGAAAGTAAGTGCAAGTATTATTATTTTACGGTACGCCGACGAAGAACGACGCGACCTTTGGAAAGACCTAACCGTTTGCGACGCGGTGTCAACTTTCGTTCGACGTATGCTCCACGCGGATTGCTATAACATTAATACTAAAACGATCCGGCCGCATTTTACGACAGCTATACTCGACTCCTTGTCTCGTGCGCGCTTTCCGATCGCTCGTCCGGCTCCAATCGTTTCCGCGATTGATCGAGCATGTGCATCGCGTAACAACGAGAGAAAGAAAGAGAGAAAATGAGAGAGAGAGAACGAGAGGGATTGCGAAAGGGAGAGAGAGAGTGTGTGTGTGCGTGAGACAGAGAGAAAGAGAGAAAGAAAGGAAGAATCCGCGCGGAGGATGCAAAAATCACATGAAAGAACCATTCGCGACGTTGTGGAATCTTTCGTGGACAATCACGGCCCGACTATAAATGTAATTGTAAACAAAGTGCAACACGCTGCCTTGCTGAACAGTACAAGTACAAAACGAATACAAATACATAAAAGAAAAAAAAAAACATGTCTTCGATTAAATGATTCCGGTAGTTAAGATATCAAAAAAAAGTAAAAGAGTAAAAAAGTGTAAAACGAGATTGTAAGAAAGGGAAAAGCGAGAGTGTGAGAGAGAGAGAGAGAGAGAGAGAGAGAGAGAGAGAGAGAAAGAGAGCACGAGCAAGAGAGAAAGAGAGAATAAAAGGGTTGAAAGGAAGAGGAAGAAAGAGGGAGAGAAGAAACAAAGAGCGTTTTAATCGTATTAAGAAAAACGGGAGAGACAAAACGAGCCTTCGCTCAGTTTCTAAGCAGAGAGATAGAGAGAGAGAGAGAGAGAGAGAGAGAGAGAGAGTGAGAGAGAGAAAGAGAGCTAGAGAGATTGAAAGTGAGGGAGAGAAAGAGAGCGATTGAAAATGAGGGAGAGAAAGGGAGAAAAAGAGAGATTGACAGTGAGAGAGAGAGAAAGAAAAAGCGTCGTTGTTCGCTGCCAAGCGCGACGCGCGCGTGGGAGGAGAGAAATTGAGGGAGAGAGAGAGAGAGAGAGAGAGAGAGAGGAGCGCGACACGGCGTGCGTTCGTTCACAAAATACCTCAGTTGCCGCGGCCTCAGACAACCGTAAAAACGCGTCAGACACGTTCCGTTGTCAAACGTCCGCTGTCAAAAAGGTGAAAATTGTTTGCCGGACGTGGCAACGTGCTCGAGCACGCGGGTACGGCGTTTCACGATGGCTTCCCGGTCCCGCAGGACCCCGATAGAATCGAAGACGGTCGCCACGGATCTATCGTCTGAAGCAAAGACGTTCACTGCCAAAAATAAAAGAATTTACCGTTCGAGGGTTTCTCGACAACGACCGAATATGTTTTCCCTGAGAAGCGTACGCGCCCAGGGAAATCATGGTCGACAGGAGGAAACGCTTCGCGTCTGAGGCCCGGCAACAACAGATTCTCATCTAAGCTACAATAGTTGTTGTACTTACTTGTCTTCTATTTTGTCACTACATTGTCTGGGTATTAACGCGAGACGCGAGGCGCGGGCCGCGTTCCATTCGCTTCCGTAAATCGCAGAGACTGCGGGGAAGCATGTTTGCGCACCGTCGAATCGCCTGGGACAAAGTCATTGGTCTCTTTGATTCTGGACAGAAATCATAAGTTCGAAAAAACCTCGGCAAAATTCTGTTTGTTACGGCAGACATCGTTGTCTTTCGAACCTACGAACAAACCGATTTCTACTTCGATCTGCGCACTCGAGTTTCAACGAGCAATCGGTACGAATCGGACTTCGTTAAGAGTACTTTGCTGTACACGGGAAAATCCGGGTCTCGTAAATAGAATTTATGAGTTTTGTCCATCGAACGGAGCACCGTGGGATATGGGAAGAATATAAGGAACTCGAGCGATTCCTATTAGAACATTTTTGATTTCGTTAGTCGAGACACGAGGGATTTTGTGTATTTGCTTTTCGAAGAGATAAAGGGTTACAACACGTTCTATTTATGTGGATCGTTTCGGGAATCGCTCGATCATGCTCGTCGATCGTGGGAACCCGGCTCGCGCGCAGCGACATCGCGCAACAGTCGCCGTATTATTCTATTTTACAGAATGCAAAGTATAGATATATAAAATAATGCGAATAAATAAATGAAAGCTATATATATTGTTCCGTTATCGCCGTTATACCATCCGTGTAACATAGAACATTGCGAATAAATTTGCAGTTTATTAACCGACAAGAGAGAAACAAACAAGGATCTTCTTCAGTGTGCTCCGTAAACGATTTTAACGAGCTTCTTTTTTCCGTGTATCCAATGATATCCATAATATATTCGCGTAACAGCATAAATATACAACAATTAAACGAATGGATGAATGAATACATATATGTATATGTATACATATATATAGATATATATATATACACACATAAATATATATATATATACGTATATATGCATATATATAAATAAACAAATGATTAAATAAATGAATAAATAAATGAATAAATAAATGATTAAATAAATGAATAAATAAATAAGATAAATGAATGAATAAATAAATAGATAAATAAATAAATGAATTCAGAGCCCGGAAGCGTGTTTCGTCGTCTGTGGACGAGCACAGGGCGTATACCTACGTTTCCTGATTATCATTGTAACAAAACGTACCTTTTGTCTTTCTTGCGTAAACGAGAGGCGAGTGAGAGAGGTGAGAGGAGATCGCAAGAGAGATCGGATCGATCGGAGATTGATGTGTATTTATCGTGTGTGTAGCATTTAAGCTTGTACGAAGGTCCGCCGCGGGATCGAGCACCCTCGCGATCCACGAGATCGTGTGGGCGACGGAAGAGAATAAAAAAGAAAAAAACCCGATTGTCTTCGAGAGACGCGCACCGATTAAAAATATAAAAGAAAAATTATGCTCGCCCTAAGGGAGAGAGAGAGAGAGAGAGAGAGAGAGAGAGAGAGAGGGTGTGAGAGAGAAAGGGAGGGTGTGAGAGAGAGTGAGAGAGTGAGAGGAGAGAAGCTCGCGAGGCCGAGGATTTATAAATGAACGATGCGATTCATCGATCGTGGGGCTTTACGCGAGGAAACCGCGCGCACGATCGATTCCACGATGTAGACCGAAAGAAAAGCGATCGACAGAGATGTGAGAGAAAAATTTATATATATATATATATATGTATAAATATATACATATAAATATATATATATATACATACACATATATATGTATATATATGGCGAACAATGTCGACATATTTTCTAACGCGCGCCGCGTCTTTAGGCTATTATTATATTAATTGTAAGACATTGCAATTAATTCGTGTATGTATGTAAGCGTTCATTCGTATTTTTCACACAGTAAAAAGAAGATGATTATTGTCTTTATTATTATTATTATTATTGATTGATTGATTATTATTGATTATTATTATTATTATTGATTATTATTATTGATTATCTATTAATTATTATCATTACATAAAAATTCGATAATAGTTGTTGGTGTAATATTATGAAATAAATCTTTAACGATAGTAAAGGAGAGACCCCCAGAAGTTTTTCTTGTCTACGTCAGCACAAATCCTGAATTTTCCGGAAACGGTGCGAGATCGAATCGATATATCGAGGGTGGAGGAACGCGACGAACGATTGTAATCGGTGGTTTTTCTATTAGACCGCAGTGGTCGCGCAGAAAGTATAGGAAACCGAAGAAGTCTCGCGGTCGATGCATTCGCGATGGGATCGGCCAATGGTGCACCATGGTGCGCCGATGACGTCAACGAAAATAAAACGCCATGCGAAAAACCGGGGGCGGCCGAGACACGATCCGTCTTGCACAAGATGCGTACAGTGGAAACGTGGGCGGAATAATAATCGACGGCCACCCTCTTTCTTCGGAGGAAACCCGGCGAAATGAGGGGAAATAACGACGCACCGGAAATCGATTTCAGTCGATGCCCCATCGGATTATAATAAATACCCCCTCGTCTATTTAAATGGCCACTCGAAGCGCCGAACGAAAGTTTACGAGGAAGACGGCTTCCGGCCAGCTGCAACCTTTCCTATCCCGAAGATGCCTCGAAAGGTATCGTTTCTAATATCTTGCTACGAATCGATATTTCATTTTTTATTTAAGCAAAAGCCAATTTAATTTTCATTTACGCCACTGTAAATCGAACGTTCGCAGACCACTTACCTAAATTCAATTAAACGTCGATCGAATCCTCCTGCGAATATTTCAAATTTTCGACGACGTTCGACGATCTAAAATCACGATCGGTTAGCCTTCATAGTTTCCCCTTATACACTTTGTATATCTCCGTAATGTAAATTATTATGTAACTATCTAAGAAAATAAACATTGTAAACGAGACGCTATGGTATCGAAAAAAATAACCTTACCTCGCCAAAGAATTGTTTCTCGTCTACTCCTGTACATCCAACGAAACATATGCACCGTTCTCATATGTCGGAACAATTGTGAAATTAATTTCTGAAACGAAAATCCCTACAAAAAATTCAGAGTTACACGCACCGGTTTTGCAGGAAATGAATTATTACAATTTCGTAGAATTTTTTAGCGGGCAAAATTTAACATGCTGAAACTCGTATGAATAATAAAAGCGGAAAATAAATTTCAACGAACCTTCCATCACGAGGCCTGCAGCTGTCGGTCATTTCGGTTAGTTCCCAGGTAAGTTCACGTGGAACGAGGGTGTATCACGAAACCGCCCCCGAGGAAGGAATTGTCGTGCGTGCGTGGCCGGTTAGACCTCGGAGAAAATGAATATTTCATGGGGATCGAGTCGCAGGATGCAGCGTGTATTTCGCTTTTCCACTCGGTCGACCTCGAGAGCCACCTTCATAATTCTCTGTTTACGGTTGTCGGCCGAGTGCAGCGTGTTAATTAGCCGCTTTAACGCTCTCCTAGGCGCTCCGGTTGTTTATTGCCCCCGCACACTCGTTACTTTCGCTTTTCCCGTTACTTTTTATCTTTCTTAATTAAAGAACCGTTCTCAAGGGGTCCCAGCAAGACTGATTTGTTGCCGGCGTCATGCGCAGTTGTGTTTACCGAAAATGCGTCGAGATTATGGCGCCGGTGATTAGTCTCGGGCCAATGGCACGTCGAGGCAGCCCAAAAATGGCGCGGATGAGTGGGGAGAAAAACGCGCGCTTTTTCTAGTCTATTACGTCGCACGTCTATATTCCGTGATCTGCGCGTGCGCGTATTCATGCCTCCGCGTCGGCGCACATCGAGGAAGCCCAAAATTCACGGGAATGGTGGGGAGAAAAACGCGCGCTTTTTCTTGTTTATTGCGTCGCACGTCTATATTCCGTGATCTGCGCGTGCGCGTATCCATGCTTCCGCGCCGGCGCGCTATTGGTTCGGCCTCGTGGCCAATCGTAAACACCATGCGTTTTAATTAGTTTATGAATTCCTATTATATTCAATTATGTTATATTGTTGAATCGATATTATAACAAAGTTATCGTTTCTCTAATACGGTCGACAGTTTAGGAGCGACTCTTCCGACGTTAAGCGTTCTTTTTCTTGAACCATGAATTATTTATTACAGAGACAAGAACACGCCGAAATATAGAGGGCGACAGGTACGCTATTCGACTATCGTAGACGTTGAGTCACGTATCTGCGATTTCACAGTTCACGGGATACCGCTAGTTTTCTATTTTGTTTACAAGCTTGAATCCGCGACGAAAACAATTTTCTTTAACATTTATCAATTACCTCGTACGAACAGAAATTGTTTCAGCTCGACGAAACTGTTCTTTCATCTCGCGGATGGGGGCCGAAAGAGAAAGAAGAGAATGCGAAAGATATCGAAGATTTTGCAAACTACGGGACAACTGGAACAGGACAGGGAACGGCGAGGACCGCAAGCGGCGTTTCTCGGACGGAAACAACGTTTTCAACGGCTGTTGCTAAACGAGGTTCCATCACGGATGGGGGCTGGAAGAAAAAGACGAGAATGCGAAAGACACCGAAGATTCTGCAAACCACGGGACAACTGGAACAGGACAGGGAACGGCGAGGACCGCAAGCGGCATTTCTCGGACGGGAACAACGTTTTCGACAACGGCTGTTGCTAAACGAGGCTCCATCGCGGCAGGAGACAAGGGACCGAAGTGTTTAATCCGGTGCTCAAGGACCATCGGGTAAGTTTCCAGAGCGCACGCGGGAAGCGAGCGTCTGATAAATATTTAAAGAAGCGTCGGAGCATAAGTTGACGGGGGACTCATCCTCTTAACGTTTGCGCGCGCGATTGAAGCTCGGGAATAAATCCCAAGGCCTCGACCTCCGGTATTCCGATATCCGTGGCGCGAAAGAAAAACGTCTAAAAGCGAGCGCGCGTAGCAAGGACGAGCCATCGCAATATTCTTAACGAGTTTCCCCGCGAAAGGAGGCGAAGGATCCGAACCCATGGAAATCGGAGATCGCGGCGTATCGATAAAAAGAGACTCGCTCCGCTAAGAGAAGAAACTAACCTCTCGACCCTGTATTCTTCATCCTTTGCGCTGAGACTTTGAAATCGACGCAATTCACTTATTTGTAAGAAATATATATTGCGAATTGACGAGCAACGTGTTTAGATGTTTTAAATGAACAAAGAGGTTATCGTAAGGATGTCTGTGTTCCGCCATTTTTGAGGAACCGTCCATCCGAGATGTCAGATGTTTTAGTTAGTATTTTAGCCAGAGCTTGGAACGTCGGTTTATCAGGGTTTTCCTTTGTGGTTGACTCTGACTTTTGATACCTGAGACGTTACTTTCGGAAGTTACTCTCACTCCACCGGTGCGAGTTAGCCGGCGAGTTAGAATTAAATAGCTAATAAGAATATACAAATATTATTGCAAGCACTGGTCTACATATGGGGTCGTTGCAATGCTCGTGGTAGTTTTCAGTAAGACGTTACGTCGGTTCTCATTATGTTATTACTTATGTTGCAGTTACTACAGGAAATTTTGATTTCACTTAAAAGCCCGCAGTCAATTGGTACAATTGGTATCGCTTGGTACCCCTTGGTACAATTTTGAGAAAATCGGCGTCGGCTATTGCTTCGGAGTGCCAGCGAAGATTAACCATGACACAACAATGTTGACTAATGCGAGTTAACGATTAAATTTATAGATTAGTTAGTAATAGTTATAGTTATTATAGTTAGTATAGTTAGAATAGTTAGAATAGTTATAGTTAGTTATAGTTAGTTATAAATTAGTTAGAGACCCGTGGCTTCCTCCGTGCCTTCTCCTCGTGGACGGAGGACGGAGAGGAAGCTTCCGTCGAAGGAAGTCGAGCCCCATGGATCGTGGGCTCTTGTCATGGGGGAAAAAGGGGACCGACGCGATGCCGGAGAGGGGCGTTCTCTGCGAGGATCAGCGGCGGCCTTGGTACCACGACCTTGGCACTCCTGGTCTAGGCGTCCGTAAAGTAGGCGCGGTCCTGGGGTACGCGGTGCTATGGCGTTGCGACGAGCGTGCGCGAGAAAGCGCCGGGGTGGTTTCTCGCTCCGCTTCGGCTGCTCGGAGACCAGCCAGTCGGGACAGCCGGTCACAGACGCTACTCAGCCCAGAACCGCGTCAACGTCCTGCCGCGAACATCCTGCAGGTCCATCCTGCACAGCCATCCTGCGCAACCATATTCATCCGGACGAGCGTAGACGCCTCTTCTCGTATCGACTCTTCTGGAAAGGGCTCGACGACTCGCGTGGATCCCCTTCGGACCGGAGAGAGAGTTTAGAGGATCATTCCCGACAGCGAGATTGATATATTCGACGAAAGTTTGCCCATAGTCGACGGACGATCTCTGGAAGGGCCGGTTTCGCGAGCTGCGCGAGCAAGAACACGCCGGAAACGAGGCATCGGCGGGAAGGTCCGGAGACAACGCGCGACCACCTGTAGTTGTGGCCTCGAGCCACCCCTGACGAGCCTCCTCCCACCCTACGCTCGGTACCGCTGCTTTCTTAACAGCCGAAAACAGCAGCTGGACCACCGATCAGCCAAGGCCAAGGGCGACATCCAAACGCATACCGTTCAACACTTCCAGGATTACCACCAAAATGAAGACGTCGTCGTTTTCTCTACGCGTCATGCGACGGGTAAGTCGATACAACTCTTTCGTTCGATGTATTTAGCGACACGATCACGGTCTCGAGTCGATTACTTGCTATCACGATCGCACTGGGTGGTTTAATCGTTCTCGAAGACTATCACGACCGAGAGTCCTTCGCATTTTATGCATCCGCCCCTCCAATCGTACGACGTTTTTGATGTATTCCTTAATTCTTGCGTGTCTTTTATCTATGTCTATCTGTCCCCTCAGAATCGATGCTCGCGTCCTTGATTTAGTTCGGTGATTAATTCTTTAAATATGCAAGATGTTATCCTCCGTAATATCGTCTGGCGTTGAATAAATTTTTACGTCTTTCGTTCGGAGTCAGTTTGCCTCGAGAAGCTCCAGCAAACTTTATCAATTTGAAAGAACTGCCTCTTCGTGTTTTGTTGTACCATTACTTGGTTTATCGAGGGGCGAGGATTTCGGACGAGAACTTTATCAATTTGTGGGAACTGTCTCTGTGTTTCGTTAGTGTTGCGTTTGTTAGGAGTTCAAGTATCGTCGAATGTTCGCCGCAGAGGAACAAGTAGTACATTCTCGCAGGAAAGGTCGCTATCGAACGAATCGAAGCGATAACTGGAAAAATAATTGCGATTCAACCGAGCACAAAAAAATGTGTAGTACACAGGGTCTCTCTCTCTCTCTCTCTCTCTTTCTCTCTCGAATATAAAAAGAAGAGATTCCTCATAGAAGAAAACTTCCAATGAATCGAATTGTTACATAGAAATCGGTTTTCGAGATTCGTTCTTTTCCGTAAGTGGAAACAACCAGCAATTTTATTCGAGCTTCCGATTTATGGTCTTCCGGAGATGCGCCCCCTGTCTGATTAAATAAAAATCTAGAATGCACCTGGTGCGCTTTATTGCAGTCTACAATTCCCAAGTAATAGAATAAAAGATGACATTTTCTCTGATAAATTTTCTTTCCCTCAAGTTTTCGAGATAGAAAATTCTATCCGTTTGCCATTTAGAATCGTACAAAGCCTGCTCGACAAGTCCTGCTCGTTGTCGAAGAACGAACGTAGAATTCAGAATGCACCGTGTAGGCTAAACAACGTCCCACAAAGTCCGGCAAACAAGGCGCAAAGACATTTCCACGGAAAATCCTTAATTGTTTGATGTTTTAATCGAATAATCGTACGTTTCACGCGGTTTTTTATTTGCGCAACGATTTAAAAGATGCATCGTGCAGTTAATTAGGTCCTGCAAAGTCGATCCAATGAGACGTACAAGGATACTCGTACATAGAAATCCTTTTTGCTCGAGGCGTCGCGTTATCCGAACATTGCGTTACATATTTATATTTGCTGAAAGCAGAAAATTCGCGCAACAGAATTTCATTGTACATTCTCCCGTACATTCTCTCGCACATTCTCCCGTATGTCTGCATGTTTATTTTCCTAGATACTCTCCCGTGGATTCTCCGCTATATTTTCCTCTACAATATTTATCTTCCTGCATTCGTTGTCCGTACATTTTCCCAGATGTTCATCTGCATATTCCCCTGTAAGACGCGCGCCGTTTAATACGAGAAGGAATATTTCAGACGTCTCTTTAAAGTTTACAAAAAAATCCGACCACCCTCTCGTTCCACAAACTCTTCCCGTCGCTATAAAAATCCTGTGGCCTTCAATTAAAAACCGCCAAGGGTATAAACATATCCGCGGCACTCGGAGGGAGGTTTTGCCTAAATTGGACCAACGTTTTGGTCGAAACGTGTACCTGGAGAATTAACAGCGCTGTCGTCAACCGATTGGAAAATACTTTCGGTGGCAGCAGCGTTGCTAGTCGACTACAATTTATAAATTAGCTATTTCCCCGCACATTTTCTCGTGCATCGATGTCTGCGGTACGATTCACCCTAGTTTCCATCGAACCTGGTAGTTCCATATGGAATTTTACAGCATCCGGACAGCGAGACGGACAAATTCTATGTTAGCCTTCGTCCGACGAAGCTCGGTTCGCTAGGAGAGGCGCGCAGCGGTCATAAATAAATTGTTTTGGCAAAAATTCGTGGCACCGTCGAGCGCGTAAAATCGCCGTTACACGAATCCCGGTTGGCGGAACTGATTTATTCCCTTAGCAAAGCGGTTCCACCGCGATGCATATTCCATTCGAATGCATATTCAACCGCGACTAGGCTCGCAGCGGAAGAGGTATAATACGAGGGCGCGCGGGACAGGGGAGGTTCTCAGCCGGAAACGATTGGAGATCGGGGCGCAAGACTGGGGAATTCTTAGCCGAGTGGAGGAAATTACGTTTCTGCCGGGTCTCTCGGTAGCATTACGCAATGGTGTACCTGCCGATCAATTACCCATGGAGCCGTCCGATACCCGGAGGAGAGAGAGAGAGAGCATTATTTCGATGCAACGTTGTGCAATGGCAATGCGCGCGGCCGCGCGTTAATTGACGCCACCGGCAACAACGGCAAATTGAAACTGAACCGAATTCCACGGAAACAACAGGGCTCGATCCCCTTTCAATTAGGCTCGATTCATATCGCCGGCACCGTTCCGGACCGACGGACGCTCCGAATATGCACGGCGAACGCGCACGCACAATCGCTTCTCGTTTGCTCGATTATGCTTGCGAAAGGTTCGCAAGGCGAAGAAGAGGCTATCTCCTCCTCCTGCGTCTTCGTGCCGCGTCCGAATCGCATTCCGTTCGAATTGCACCGGATCAAAACGATATTTCGCAGCACCGTTGCACTGTGCGCCGGAACCTCTGGAAGCGTTAATCGACGCAACGACCCTCGCGAAATTTAATCGAATCGCAGCCGTTCGATACCGATTCCCTTTCAATTAAGCGTAGCTCGGGACGATGGGACCCCTTCGACGGCAGCTGCGAGCCTCGCCGCCATCGAAACCCAAAGAAATCGATTTGCACCGTTACCTTGCAGAGGGATCTGCGTTTTAAAAGTTGGACGATCCAACTCGACCTCCCTCGAATATTCGATCTTACGTAGAACGCTGTCGGAATTTTTATGGATCGATCGAAGTCCATACAATCTGTGACGTTGCCTGTTTCCCGACAGGCAAGTAGGCTATTTCTTCGCGAACAGATAAAACTTCGAGATGACTACTCCCCAATACGTATCGGTTGCTTTCGCGAGCCCTATCCGCGCAACCGCTTTGAATTTCCGGGCGGAAACTTTGCGGATACAATTACCGAGTTGCCGATTAAAGCGAGAGAGCTCGATTTTTGTAAGTTGCTAAAGCGGATTCGCCCCTTAACAGTCGGATCGGTCTCGCAGAGAGGCGACCCACATTCCTAGTGTTCGCAAACATCAATCTCTGGCGCGCGCGTCAAGCGAAAACGCGAAGAAAATTTAAACGCGGCGTGTAACGGTGTTTGCCGTTTCTCTGGCACTCTCTGGGAACAAAGACGGTTCTCCGTTTCTCTCTCTCTCTCTCTCCACGGATTCCATTTCCCTGGAAGGACCGTCGCGATAAACAATTAAATCGGAAAACACGGTAATAGAACGGCACGTCGAGGCTCTCTCCGACTTGTAATAACTTTGCCTGTCGCGAGAACCACGATTGGCAGCCAGAATTCCGCGAGAACCGGACGACGAGATTAAACCGCGGTTTCCATTTTCGCGGAACGGCGTGCCGCGATGCCACCTAATTGATAATTATGCGGCTCCGAGCCGGCGCGACCAGAGACCGGAGGAGAATCGAGCGGGCGACGTATTTTTGTCGCCGACTGTTTTCCCAAGAGAAAAACCGACGTTACTTCTATCCGACGCGCGGAGAATACGAGGGAAAAGGTTCACGGCACACCGTAAAACTTCGTTTCCCCATGTACCGGCGCACGGGAATACAAAGAGCCGCATTTACTGCCGTGAACGGCTCCGAATTTCAGAGGGGCGTGTCTCTCTCGCGATTTTACCCTCGCTTTTCTCGCGAATTTATTCACACTCGCACGGTCTCGACTTCGTTCTGGATTTTTGCGAGATTGTTACAGACACGTTGATCGCCGCAAAAATTCGGCATTTCAATCGAGCCGGTTTAGAACCGAGTTGAATGCATTAAAAATACCGTAAAAATATCGTTTACGTTCTTCCACCGTTCTCGCTGTTCGAAACGACGCCCGCTCGTTTTTCCTACAAAATCTGGCGTCTACCAAAAAGCCAGTAGTGCAGCATCGTCTACGATGTTCGGTTAGAGTGCCCCGGGTGAAAAATTTGTTCCTCGTCGACCGGCATTGTCAACCCAACTCGCGCGGAGTTATGGCAATGGCGTCGGGCAAAGTCGGGCGACCATAAAGCAGCGTTGCTCGGCGAGGTAGCTTCGGAAACACGCGAAGGAGCACCGTCTCGTTGAAACTGCGGCCGGCCCGCGTGCAAAGTTCGTTACCAACCAGGTTTTCGCGCGTAGTATCGGGAATTTTGTCGACAAAGGGTCGAATTTCAGAACGCGTGCTCTTAGGGGAACGTCGATAAGCCGACATCTCGAGAATCCTGTTAGCCCAGCGGCGTTGTCTTTCCGAGGGGAGACCGTTGCCTAACTCGGCCTGGAAGTTTTCTCATTTCCCCGGGCGAAACAGGGCTCTCCTTCTATTTCCACGGTTTCCACCGGTTTTACGGGTTTCTTTTGTCCCCGGCGCGATCGCTTGGGTTTCCACCGTGCTCCGACCACGGTCGCTAACACGATTTTCGGGACATTGCTTCATTGGATTACGACTCTTTCGTTGGACCGTCCACGGACGGGTTCCGAACCCTTCTCCTTTCATCCCGGCTCGTAGAAAACCCAAAGATCGTTGCAAATCAGTTCCAAGAGCTCCGCCGAAACCGATCCTGGACCCATACTCCCTCTCAGAGCGGTCCGAAGTATTTTATTGTATTTTAATCTTGTCGGAGCAACCGCTATAGCTGCGACATAAGAAAAATTAGATCGGAGTTCGCTGCGGACGAACTGCGAAGGTAATTATAGTACAAAAGGGTTAATAGAATTTGTCGCGCCTCACCTGTGCGGAAAGGGATCGCTGCAACTAAACCGCGAGAGGTCGAGCAATATATCGGCGTCGCAAATAACTTGCAGCCTCGAATAATGCCTAAACGATCGAGCACTCGTTGCAACAATTTCATGGCGATTCTTCGATCCTTTGGACCGTGTATTCGCGTCCTAGTTTTCGGGTCAGAGGCGGGGAACGCTCTTGCTCTATAATATATTTAATTCGTATCGACTGCGAAACAATTTTAGCTGCGAAAATTACGTTGCGACCCTTCCGATAATTCAACGGTGAAAAATTGTCTGGACGACAGGTCCAAGATCGATGAATAAAATTGTCGAAAAGAATTCGCAGAAGCGACAGCAATGCGCGAAATCTATCGGGAGTAACCGAGACTGGAAATTGGCAATTTCCGTCACGATAGCCATCGGCGACCGTCGGCTAAATAATTACGCAGGTGGCCACGGTGCGAATGTCCAAAAGAGAAAGTCGCGTTATCCGCGCGTGGATCCGAAGCTTTGAAAGGATCGCGTGATTCGATTTCCACGCGCGTTGCCGATGTCCCGTGGCGCGGCTCGTCGGATGCGTGTAACACGGCGCAACTAAACCGGAAATTAATGGTTCGCGGCAGCCGATTCACAGGGCAACGTGACCAGCTGTGAAAATCGAGCGGCGAACGATGAATCGCGTCGAAGCGTGGACGCCGTTATTGAATCCGCGTGGAAAAAGCGGGAGTCCGTGTATCGGCGACGAAAATCCCACGCGTCGGAGGCGCGTGCTCATCGGGACAAGACAATGCGTCGATACTCGCGAAACATCGACGAATTTATCGCTCGTGGCGACGCGTAATCGGATTGCGTCGTCCTTTGCCCGAAGATCGGGCCCTAACGATTCCATTTGTGCCGCGCGGAACGAAAGCTTTTGCCCCGGAAACGCTCTACGGAACTTCGATTCCAGATTATTCGTCCGACCCGACGTCGATACAACTCGATTTCCTACGAATATTTCGAAGTTCGCTCGCCAAGACCCGGAGATAACGCGTGCCAGAAAACCCGCGCACCGATTCGAGACATTGTTGGAAAGTCCGATTTCGCCAAGTATCAAACTATAACGAAACTTGCTACGTATCTGGAAAAGGGGACTCGAATTTCTAAAACGGTTCCTCTTTTTCTAGACGCGCTCAACCACCGTTTTTGAAAACTATCTCGTGAGATTACCGAGGAAAGTATCGTGATCCAATGTTTCTCGACAAGTAGACTGCGACGCCTCGTCGTCGCCGATTTACCGGAGATTTTCGAAATTTATAGATTTCTTTTATGCCTTCGCAAAATCTTATCTAAATTGGCAAGGCTTTGCCAGTCTCCTCGCGATGCGAAACGATACTAATTCCGGATACTTGGACGTCGAAGCATCGAGGCAGCCTCGCCGAGGCTGAGCCGCGACATATGAGATTCTTGGGAACGGTCCTCGACGTTTCGAGCAGTTTGCTGAATCCTGCGAGGACCTTGATCCTTGCTGAAAGAGCGCGACTTATGGACGGCGAACGATCGCCTCGAAGTTGCGGGGAAAAGGATCGGGAAAGGTTTCTAATATTTTCCGTGCGGCTGTCTCCCTCTCGGGAGAGGTTTTGTCGATCGGATCGACCAACTATTCTTAGCCGAGGAAGGACATAAGCGTCGTTTCCTTGCGCGACGCTCCATTTCCCGGACACGCTTAAACAAAGACGGTTCCTCCCGAGTAAACACTATCATCGGGCGTAACGATGACCGAGAAAGCAACCGGGAGCTATTTTTTGAGATTTCCTGAGCCTGGTCGAACGAGAGCTATCGATTCGACGCGAATAAACGCGACTTATCCGGAATCCGATCGACGCGTTAATCGCGAGTATCGTTGGCTAAAAAATGCCCATCAATTTTCTGCCCGCTGAACGTTAAAACCGTCCTGCAGTAATTTCCAATCAGAGATTCGAGACTTTCACGGCCCGGCATCGTACAGTTGCGTCTGTCGAGGCTTTGGGGTGTAAGCTGTGTCCTAAAGGAAGAGATTTCCCAACGTTTGCAGCAGCTTCATCAGAGAGTCGGAAGACACAGTGATACCGAAGTGTAATTTCCAAGTTTCTAACGAAATCTCTGCACCGTTCCAACCATTCCGATCGCGTTTTCTTCCTATTTCTGCAAAACTGATAAACGCTAGGGTAAAGTCGCTTTAACACGTTGACTGCCGAGCAAATTTTGCGCGCTCCGGACCAATTTCATTAATTTCATTCACAGAAGCGATCTACGTTATTAAAGAGAATTGTTGGTTATTGGATAATGAAGGTCTCACCTCACACTACAGTCTGGTTAATTTCGATAGGAATAAGTTGCTGTTAAACAGCACAGTGGTGCCGGTCACCGGTGACCACCATGGCGTTCAACGTGTTAAATGCCGCCATTTCGGGTCTGTCGAGGCTTTCGGGTGTAAGCCGTGTCCAAAAGGAAGAGATTTCATCAGAAGGTCGGAAGACACAGTGATACCGAAGTGTAATTTCCAAGTTTCTAACGAAATCTCTGCCCCGTTCCAACCATTTCGATCGCGTTTTCTTCGAGTTTCTGTAAAACTGATAAACGCTAGGGTAAAGTCGCGTTAAATGCCGCCATCTCGGGTCCGAGACGCGTTGTACAGCGGAGTCGTTCTTCGAAGTAATTTCGCGCACATTAGCGCGTTAATCGGCCGTGAAAGAGTCGAAATCTCGTCGGTGCTCGTTCGAGTCGAAAATAGGAGTGTTAGGTAGAAAGTATAGCGTTCTCGGAGCGTAGTTACCTGTTAACGCGTTCCCCCGGAAGCCCGGAAAGGTCAAAGAGTAACCACGCGTACCGCGGATGATGGATCCGCCAAGGGAAAGAAGAAACGGAGGAAACCCGAGTTTGCACGCGCGAGCTCGCGAATTAGCAATCGCGCGATACCGGTTCCGGTTCCCGGATAACCAATCATCGAAAAGGGGGCCGGCTGCCATTCCCGGTGTACGATTCTCTCGATTGCATCGACGAATTGACTGCCCGTCGATGGATTTCGCTTTGCACCGGATAAACTTCTATTTTCCAATTTATCCTCGCCACGGAACGGCGCAGCTGCGAGAATCGCTCCCCCCCCCTCTCTCTCAGGAATTAATAAAAATACAGATCGATGCATCGAAATTAAACGCCGAATCCGCTGATCGGTATTTGCTTCCGAATTCGATCCCGATTCCGCCGAAACGGAGTTGTAAAAATTCTCTTCTGCAACGGACTGTAGAAAATCATGTTTCTATTTTCGCAGCGACGCAAACATTCGTACAATGAAAGATTCAGCAGGTGGAAGTTGATTCGATTTGCTAGGACGAAGTTTATCGTCGATTTCGCTGGTATTTCGATGGAAAGAAAGTGTTGTAGAACTCCTCTTTCATCGGACAGATAATAGACAGTTCTTATTCGGGCCGTACACGGTTCGTTTCTTTATTTTCGGTCGCGGTTGCTTGGGCTGACGCGAGCTTTCAAATAATTCAAGACAGTTACATGGCTGATAACGCCACGCGTGAATCAGCGAATAGAAACCTGTGTCGCGTTTCGATCTATAGTTTCGACGAGCTTCGACATTCGCGCGGAGAAGGAACGGTAACGGTTTTTCCGTCTGCCAGCATAACGATGTCCACATGGCGCAGCACTCTTTTCGAGAGAAGGATTAAGCGAAAAATTGCCAGCGCCCCGACGCCATTAGGATCGAATGGGGCCATTAACGACGTCGAAATCGTCGCCGGTTTCGTCATTCCCGTTTTCGACGTCGAAACCGTCGACCAGACGCGCTTTGTTCCCATTATCGGTTCGCGGACGCCGGCTCGACATCTCCGGGGAACATTGTCATCGTTGACGAACAGCGATCGCGAACCGAACGGATTCGAAAAACCCCGAGCAATCCGTCGACGATAAATCGACGATAACGCGGCGACGCGATAAACGCGCGCGCCACGAAAACGGCCGTCTGGTTCGTCGGAAACGATTTCCCGTGTTTGGAATCAGGGCCAGTGGCGGTCCGTGCTTCGCAGGCGATAAATCGTCGCTTTATTCTCGCGGCTCAAGGATTACCGAGCCGTCGGATCGTAAATCTTCCGACGATACAGCAATGGCGGCCGAGGAACGCGCTGCCCACGGCGTTCGAGACAGAGAATCTTGCAACGAAGGTCCACGGGGTGTGTCAATCCTCTGATTCCGTTCTGCCCCCGGGACTGAAATCCAATTCCTCGTAATGCAGCGTGGGTGACTGCTCCTCCGAGAACCCAATCAACCCTGGGTTCCTCAGCCATTTTTTTATTTTTTACCCGAGAACACTTTCTTCGTTTACATCGCAGAGGTCCTATCTCGCAACGATTCCTCCGAATTAAATTAGTCGCCCGTTTCCGGCCAAGTCGTTTCAACTCTTTGATCGCTGCGCGACCTATTTAACAGCGACGAAATTATTCTTAGTTGTATTAAACTCGATGGCGATTCGAAAGACGCAAGAACGTTGGAGGACTACTTCGAACGTCGTGCATTTTATTTCTTCGAGTTATGTTTAATTCGATAACTTGCTTCGATTTAATGCCATTTTTGTGGCCGCTAGTTTCCACTGGATAAATTAGGAGATTCGTGTAAAATATTCTACGTCGGTTGTCAGAGACATTGATTAGCTTTGGAGGATAATTAACCGAACGATAAAAGCGATTGATACGACTAGAAATTCAGGTTTCACGAAACCCTCGAGCATATCCGTCGCAACGCCTCGACGATGGTTCTTTAAGCGATCGTATCGGGGCTGCTCGAAGCAGAACGATCGGCGTTTCCGGCTTCCGTTTTCCGTTTTCCGTGCCACTGATTCACGCCAAACAACAGCCAGCATGGCCGCTCTCCCGCAAATGTTCCGATGATACAGGATCGCCATAAAACATCTAAAAGCTCGGATAAAAAGCGTATACACGTTTCGCCGGGATGACAGCAAATTGATCATGTATCTGCAGGTATCTCGAAACAACCTTTTCGAACGTTGCCATCTATAAAAACGCGGTTCCTCTAACGACCCACGCTAATAGAATCTCAAGACGAATATTAAAAATCGTAGAAACCGTAGACCAACTAAAATCTACCTTTAATTTTCCTAATAAATGAAGCATCTTCGGCGCTGCAGCTTTCGAAGCTTTCATCTCCGATCGTGTTACACTCGGAACAACTAAGAGTCCTCGTTTTCGTGACGTTTTGCATTATCTTGAATTAAATACCGAGAAAGTTCCGTCTCCGTTGCGAATCTCCGAGCTTTCCTCGACTCTGCGGCAGAAAATCATATTTCTCGGTTCGATCCGCGAGAGGAACAGCGAATAAATGTCCCGTTGCTCTCCCGACACGCGAATCCTGCGAAGTCCTTGCGTTCCCATCAGCTTAATTAATCCCCGGTCATCGGGTAGGTCGGAAATGCGACACAGAAACGTTAGCCTGATCGCTTCGGAGAGCCAGCGACAATGTTCGCGCAGCGTCTTGGCTGCTCGCTGCCTTTTAACCTAATTGTCGAACCGCCGGCCAACTGTCGCCCGCGTTTTAATTCCGTTCAGCGGAACAATGTTTTAATTAAGCTCTCGGGACAGCGTGCGCTCCGGCTGCAGCGAAAAACGCGACTCGGTGAATCAACCGTAGACACACGGCTGACTTTCCAAACTGTTTTCGGTCGAGGGCGAGGAACGGCAACGAACGAACTCCTAATGGACGCTCGATTCGTCCCTTCTGCCTCGTTCCGCGATTTGTCAAGCTTTATCGTTTCGCCGATAGCGACGGGAAACCATGCTCGCGGGCAAATTACACGTTCGGTGCCGCGACGAGCAGCGAAACCGGCTCGCAGAATTTTTTCCCGACGTTGAAACGCTTTTTCGATGTATCTTCGACTTCACAGTCGTCTTCGGAAAGCTCGTTGAAACACCCGTCGAGCGGACGCAAATGTACAAACCACTTTGCACGCGGGCATCTCTTAATCGTGTCGCGAGCAGTGGTGCGGTTGGGACGTTTCAGCTTCCCAAGTTTCCCTTGGGACATTTCGTATTCGTGATCCGACCGAAACATTGTCTATCCAATAGACGGTAAAACATTGGCAAATGAAATATTTTTATCTTGATAATCCGACGCGTGGAAAGGAAGAATCGGAAAAGTGTTCGAAGAGAAATTTCTGCCGGCAAATTCACAGCGCCGATGAGAGGAAGTTTGCACAAGGGGCGAGGGAGGGTCGAGCGGAGACCGAGTTGGATTCGAGAGCGAGTTAACTCGTCATTTTCGGTTACCAGGTTACGCGGCGAACGCAATGGCCATTGGAGCAGCAGTTTCCTTGAATAATTCATCCCCGGCGACGGGAACTAAATTCCACCGTTGGGATTCGGGCGACGTCGAAGTTCCACACGCACGGTCCTCTTTAAAAATCGCCTCTGGCCTCTTTCTCTCTCTCTGTTTCTTTGTCTATCTTTCGCCCGGCTCTACGTTCGCGACCCGATCCAATTTCCGCTCCGGTTGGTCCTTGGATCGCGGAGACCTAATTGAATCCCCGCTGGCCGCAAAATTCCCGGAAGCGCTACGTGTTGCTTTGCAAAGGCCTTATTTGCTTGACCGTAGCCACGGGACGAATAATTAAACACTTTCTGATCCGGTAAGCACGGCTGCTACGTGCCACGCTAAGCACGCAGTAGATTAGGCACGGTTTCGGTCAGACCGCAGGCCCTGCGTACGCTCGCGTCTTTCGCTCTCGAACCGAGATGTACTCGCTCTGCAGCCCCTTATCGCGTGTTCCTGAAATTGCAGTTTGCCCTGCATCTGTTAGCAAACAACGCTCAATCTAAACTATCGTGCAGTGTAAACGATCGGTGCTGTCATCGACGAGTGCTGCGAATTTTTGTAGGAGTTATCGATCATTGGACAGTGCAGGCGTTTAACGCTTTGACTGCCACGCCGAAATCACGTGTCTCGTTCAGGACGCCACGGGAGTATTGTTATTATTGAAAGCATATCATGGCAAAATAATAATAAATTGATAATATAAGACAACATTCACCTCATCCTAAAGTGGTATATAAAATTAGCTTTAGTCTGTCTCATTCACCAGAGAAATGCAGAAGAAAGAAGGTCAAGCGTACCTGGCACGTAAATTTTCCAGAGTATGTTATTAAAAAAATGTTAAACTGTTAAAAAAATTGCTAAAAATCGAAAGAAAAAGGTGACCACTTACTGTCCAGATTGCATCGATGATCGACATTCATGTTTAAAGTGTTTTAACATATTGCACCGTTAGATGCAAGATTTGTTCTAATATTTTTCTTATCGATGCTCTAATAAATATTTTTAATTGTTTGATGGAGCACTTTGTATTTCAAAGTATCTTCTATTTATCGGTTATATTCAAAATGCACTAACCGTCGATTTTCATTCAAGTTTTACAATTGTAAAAAGATCAAGCTGGTCCGGTCATATATGACCAACATGGCAGTCAAAGTGTTAAGCGAGGAATTTTGGGTGACGTTTCGCGGTAGTTTAGAATTTTATGCTCTGGCGTGCGCCTGTCGTCGCCGTGTTTGTTTAAATATATGCGGTAAATATGTTACCAGACATTCAAGCATTAATCCGCGAATATGAATTTAATCAATTTCGAATGCATCCAATGAAAAGTATTCGCGTCGAATGGAAATTTCGCATCGGTTTTTGCGGCAACTCGG
This sequence comes from Agapostemon virescens, assembly GCA_028453745.1. Taxonomy (NCBI): domain Eukaryota; kingdom Metazoa; phylum Arthropoda; class Insecta; order Hymenoptera; family Halictidae; genus Agapostemon; species Agapostemon virescens. Next base: position 1,430,485 of record CM052088.1, read on the forward strand.
GTAACAATTTTAATTTCTCAGTTTCTCGGATGCATTATTCATTTAATAAAAATCTACGGGAACGATGGCGTCCGGTTCGCTTGGGTCGGTTCGTCGTCGCGATAAATTTTCGTTAGCCCGCAAGCCTCCTTAAATTTGATTGCATGTTCGCGGGTATCGTCGGGTGCAGTAAGATCCACCGAGTGGAAAATGTGCAATGAGTTTTGTTCATCCGCGGCTCCGTTTCCGAGAGAATCGAGTTTGGGAATTGGTAAAGCACGCGTGCCGGTGAATACCAATCAGCTGGCATGTCCGTGCATGGCTGACTCTTTCCACTGTTGGTATAAATGCATACGCGTCCGACGAATTTTCAACCTCGATTTCCGACGGAATGGAACGTCGTACGAGCTACTTCCATTCCATATTTCCGACTCGATTTTTCTCCCGGAATCGCCGCGTCGCAATTTCAACGTGAATCTTAATTCGCAGCCGCTGTAACGACGGCGAACATCCGAGCGATGTTCCACCGTTAATACCGAGACCACGAGCGTTATAGAAATAGCGATATTTTCATTAGTTCACAATTGCAAGATATAAAACCGGGATAGATTTAGATTAAGGTTTATCGAAGAAACGAAATTGAGCTCGGACAATGAGCAAAAGGCATCCTGAATTTGTTTATCGTTAGAAAGACCATCGCACGCAGCGTACGTTCAATTTTTCATTGCGGGACACTTTGAAGTTGATGTTACCACAAGGGAAACGCGCGTAGCAGGAATTTTAAATATTCACGCGTCGCAGCAGTGTTCCAACGATAGCAAACTGCTGTGTACGGTATAAACTCGATAACAAGATCCCGCAGTGTTTCGCAATTAAGAGAATTCGAATTCAATGTTCCCAATGATCGCGTAACAGGTACTTATTTTTCGAAAAGCCGACGCGGTTGGGAAATTGCGTGGCCGTACGTCGCAGCAGCGTTTTAATGATCACGTATTAGGCGCGTTTGCATGCAACAAGGATCGTAATTTCAGGCGCGCGGCGTTATCACGCGGTATATAGGATCTCGCGGGAAAGGTTGCCGATTAATATTCATGGGGAAAGTTGGTCCCGAAAGGAGTAATACCTCTGTCGGACGGTACACAATCCAGCGATTGCATCGCGCCACTCTCTCTCTCATACTCTCGGTTTCTATCTCTTCATTTCTTTGCCTCTCCTCTCTCCGTCCATCCGAGAGGTTGAACTGCATGCTCCCTGATGTTTCTACTACTAGTTAAGATGGTAGAAGATAGTTTGAATCAAGTGTCTTTGATGTTTCTGGTCAGGGAATGCAACACACTCTGCTGCTGGGTGGGGTGCAATTTAATTCAGGATGAAGTAGTCTGCAGGAACATTTT
>CM052088.1:1454743-1466831 GCA_028453745.1 Agapostemon virescens
AAGATTCACACTTTGGAACCACGTATTCCCTATTTTCAATGCTGGACTGACAAAGTTCCAAACGCGACTATTTTACGTTGCGAAAGTATACCTCAAGGCTGATCCTCGACGATTGACACGTTCGAGCCACGTATTCCCCATTTTCAATGCTAGACTGACAAAGCTCCGAACTATTTTACTCCATAAAAAGAAGAGAACATTTCCATTCACCTTTTTACTGGTAAATTTTTGAAACCTTGTTCTTTTTGCGAGACAATGCGCGTCGGTTAATTTCAATATTCGGTAGGTTGAGCGGCGAGAGAGAATCTCGAGAAAACATTCGATATCTCCGGTGTTTGGTGTATCGCAACCGATAAAAACAGCATCAGCTGTGAGAGCGTGGAAGAACGTAACCCGGTAAAGCTGAAATCGCGTGGAGCTCGACGTCGGAATCGACGAACAACAATGGCACGCGAAGGAAAACGATGGGAAAGAGAACCGAGGAAAAGAGACGTGGCTTCAGTCGTGGTGAAGTACTCTGAAAGTAAGATAGCGTTCACGGAGTGTTCTAATTGCGCGGAATCGACGCTCGAGAGCCGTAAACGAGGAGATACCGAACCGGAGAGTTTTCGTTTCGCCGAGGGGAACGAGGTCGTCACCGGTCGCCGGCCATTTTTCAATCCTATCCGAACGGAGCGGAGTGTATTAACGCGGAGGAACGAATCACGAGGATCGTTCGAACGATCGTAAAACGGTGTCTCTCGTTGGCGGATTTTACGGTCCCGCGTGGTCGGAGCCGGATTAAAAAATTAGCGGCGCCCGGCTGTCGCTGGGTTGCCGGAGGAAAAAAGCGCGACGCAACCGTTTCGATTTTAATGGGATTCCGGGGAACTAATTTATGCGACTAGCCTTGTCATCGAGAGCGACCGGGCCCGTTCCGGCGCTCTCTGCGCGTTATGAAAACGTAATGGGCGCCGCGTCCTCGGCGGACCGTTCGTAAACGACTGCTGCAACTTTAACGCTAAACCTACCGAACATTAAAATTAGCCGGTGCAAATTCGATTAATCGCGAACGATGCGAAACGATGGAACGGGTAACACCGGTGGCACAAAATCGTTGTCTTCCCAGTTTCGTACTCGTCGATTCGATTCCATTATGTTAACCGACAATTTTTCGGAAGCGTTCGCAACACGCTACCGTAAAAACGGCAACGGCGAAACTGTCCCGACGACCTCGTTCTCCGTCTCGTCAAAATTTCACCGCTCCGAGCTACACTCGTTTCGCATTGGTTTATTAACGTTCAAGGTTCCAACGCTCTCGTTTCCGATGTTCCGAAGCCGAAGGCGACGTGTGCGGAAAATCCGCGCGAAACACCGATCCGAGTCCCGCGACACTCACGACGGATTATCCTCGGAGGAGACGCTTCATCCGAGAGCTATCCGCTTTGCTTTTCTTTAATCAAGCCCCGGGAAGACGAAACGGGACGTCTTCGCCCCTTTGTTCGCACCGTCGACGTATCGGACGCTCGGATGAACGAAAATTGCAAAGGACTCCGCGAGATCGGCTCGAAAAATCTATCGCCGAGTGGAAATTAGAAAATCTGCCAGGAGCAGCGAGATATTTGCGAAGCGAAGGAGCTGCGAAATTGTTCCCCGAGGCACCTCTTCGCGGTAAACGATGTTCGAGAAGGAAGAGACCGTCGATCAACCAACGAACGACTGCTTATCTTGATTTCTCTCTACGCGGAGGGCCCCCGGTGGGCGTGGCTTCTTTGCACCCGCTCTCGACGAAGCCAGGGCGGAGCTCTACGAGACGATCCATGCTCGTGGACCGATCTAGAGCAATCTAGGGAAACGTGAATCTTCTTAAATCCTGGAAAAATATTATTCCCCTTCTAAGGGACACGAGTGGGCGTGGTTTTATCGCTCGTACTTTTAACGAAGCCAGAACAGCGTCGTACGCTTCCATCTATTTTCGTGAATATTCCGAAGCAATCTAGCAGAAGTTGTATCTTTTTAAATCATGCCAAAGTCCTGGGGGAATATTATTCGCCTAGCAAAAGAGTCGTAAGTGGGCGTGACTTTATTACTCTTATTTTTAACGAAGCTCTGTGGTCGCGAGTGTTTCGAAGCAATCTAAAACGCGACAGATCTTTTTATCTCTCTTTCAACGAAACCGAGGACAAGCAGAAGAAATCGTGGGTTTCTCGAAGAGAAGCAGGAGCCTCTGTAAAATTTGCTCGAAGTCGCGCAGGAATATTGGCCGGGGAATATTTTTGGTATAAAGCTGTCCGAGTAGGCGTGGCTTCGCGGCTCCCGGTCGCGAACGGAGTAATGGCAGCGCTGTGGGATCCGGGTGGCTCAGAAAATCGAATAACTGGGGTCGGCTCGGTGAATCGGCGGTGAGGCTGGTAGCTGGGGCTGGTTTGGCAGCTTTGGCATCGTTTAATCACCGGCTAATTGGAAACCGACTAAACTCCTCGCGGCTGCGGCATCCCGGTCCCGTCTCGTTGTCGTCGGCTTTGCTCTCGCAGTAGAGTGGGTCAGCGATGCGTCCGCCTCGGTATCCCCGACGAGCGTGTTACGTCCCTCGCATCCCAATGAAAAAGTATCTCCGCCCGACAACGCCAAGGACTATACCGCGCGAACTTTCTGAATGGCGGATCGATCGACTCGGTTTGCTGTGCCTGTCTCTTTCGAGAGGAAGAAGACGACGACGACGACGACGACGACGAAAACGACGAAGAAAAAGAAAAAGAATAAGGCGCGGAACGACCTCGCGCCTCTCGATAAACCGTTCCCGCGTGCTCTCGGGGCTGCGCCGCTTGTTTTTCTCGCGCGGCCATTGTCGATGCAAAATGGGTACCAACAGAGATATTTCATTTCGCGTCGGGAGCGAATAATGGCATCGGAAGGCTTCACCCGGCGCGCGCTTCGAAGTCGTTTGTGTAATGCACGTCAGCCGAACGCGCGCCGCTGGCAGCTGTCAATAGTTTCCGTTGGGAAGTTCCGCGAAACCCGCGGCAGCAAGACAGTCAGCCAGCGACGGTCCGCTCTTTGACAGCCGATACACCGATTTTCTATGCAGCCTTTTTACAACGCGACACGGATGTCCCCGCGAAACAACCGACCGTCTCCGTTCGACGACGGCGTTTCCGCTTTTTATCGGCCAAGACGCTTTCCGCTCGTCTTATCGCCGCGCGTGGAATTACCCTGGAGTACTCCGAGTGAAAATATTTATGTGCTTGCCGAGAGGAACGCGTCGCAGCTGTCCCCGAAGAAAAAGAACAAAGCCCCGACTCCGTTGCAATGTATACTCCGCGAATTTTTCTATATGTTCGCGGAACGGGAGAGGCTTTCGGTGCGAATTCGGCACAGCGAAAAAACAGGATCGCGTCGCCGCTTCGAATCGCCATAAGCGCCGAGGGGCTGGCGCGAGAGGGTTCGTCGAGGGCGTTGTTGTTGATCGGGCAACAGTAATTAAAGTTGGCGAGGGCAGCTCGCGCAAATTCGAGTGCCGCAAATATCGCGGCGCCTCGCGAGCAACCAGCAGCGTCCTCGAGTTTCTTAGCCGGTTTTTCTCCTCGCCAAACTTTTTAATTACTCCCGAATTTCCCGTGGATTCTCGGTCGATATCCCGAGGACTGGTGCGCGCACAGCTTTCTCTCGCTCTCTCTCTCTCTCTCTTTCTCTCTCTCCATCTCTCTCTCTCTCTATCTCTATCTCTCCCTGTTCTCGGATCGGCCTTACACACGATTGTTCACGTGCTCGTCGAAGAGCATGCTAAGCGCACAGTCGGTGTCAGCGGCGCAATGCTCTCGGTAAATTGGGATTTCGAGCGGATGCTAATCGAGAAACGGGAGCACGGTCAAGTACACCATAGAAACGTCTTCGGGCCGCATTGCCGATCGAAAAGTCCACGGCGAAATGACCAAATCCCCACCCTCTGCTTCTATCGACTTTCAACCACGATTTTAGAAATTTTTGTTGGACCAGAAGAAAATCGAGAAACGGCAGCACGGTCAAGTACACCATAGAAACGTCTTCGAGCCACATTGCCGATCGAAAAGTCCACGGCGAAATGATCAAATCACGATCCTCTGCTTTTACCGATTTTCAACCGCGATTTTCGAAATTTTTGTTGGACCAAAAGAAACTCTGATGGAAAATTCGTTAGGCAGTTTTTCTTACCCGTGTCTCGAGATGTACAAACAAATTTTTTCGAGGCATTCGTATAGAAAACGGCGGAGATCGAGGCTGTTCGGTGCGCAAGAGTCCCCCCGACTCGCACAGCGGCTATTAGAAATTCCCGGGGAATATTGCAAACAGCGTCGATAGCTGAAAACAATCGGATAGAACGATCAAACTTTTCGGAATCACTTCGCGGAGTAAAGCGAAAGCTACGGTGGTTCGTTGTGCTTTACCGTGTTTGCCTTTGGCTGGTCCGGTGCTTTTTTCCATGGCATTGTTTCGGCCGTCCTTTATCCCAGCGAACAGCGGCGTTTTATTGTTTCTTTGACTAATTCATACGGCTCGGCCGTTCTCTCGGGGATCAAGGGATCTCGCGCTCGCGAGATTGTTCCGTCTCGCTCTCGTAGCCGGGCGATTCGATCGAGAGAAAAAAGGGTGACGAGGAGAGGATACAAGTTCCTAACTCTCTCGGAATTTCAAGCTGGCCGAATAAAATTTCATTCGGGTAAACCGAAACTTCCCTGTCAACTTTCTCGAAAAGGTATCCCCGCTGGCCGGATGGCCGCTCGCGATCGATCGGCCCGCGGAGGGCGCGCTTTCCGCCGGTCCCTGATGCCGAACGCAACAACTTTGTAACCGGATTTCGTCGCAGCAATTAAATAATCGCCGGTCCCGGGGACCGCCGAGATTCTCGATCGAACGCTGCTACCTTCCCCGAAACGTTTCCAGTTGCCCTGAAACCCTACCGTCCTGTAGGATTATTCGCTTTCCAAATAATCTTTGGGAAATCCTGATGCCGAGGACATGCATTTCACTCAGTTAGCTCGAAACGAGAGGGTAGTTCATCGAAGCGTCAGGAGACGTAGCAATAAACTGCGTATGCATTCGTAACGGATACGAATGCGCGCGAAACAAAGCTGCGAATGTTTTGAAAGAATCGTTGCAATCGTTGACGAGAGGAGTTGATAAATTAGTATCTTGCTTAAAAGTTTGCAGTAGTATCAAGGACAGTGACCAAGCGAATAACGAATATTTGCCAACGATGCAAAATGGATTTGACGAGCTAGGAATTAAGGGACGATGCTTCGAGTAATCTTTTTCGGTGGAAATCGGACGATTTCGATGGTGAATTTTGGAAAATCGCGAAGGGAAACGGATCGGGGTAGCGGCGGAGGGTGCCAGGTGTACGGTACGGAGGTCGAAGGGCGAGCCGTTCACCCTGTATTCGAGTAAACGCGGAAGGTGCCCGTTAGAGCACATTGGTCGTCGGTTCGTTGGGTCGTCCGACACGGATGATGCTCTCACGGGGGTCGGTACAAGCTCCGTGGAAGCTCCGATCGTGGGTTCCGTGCGGGGCTTCGAGCCTGCGCGTTTCCCTGCGAATCGCCGAGTCGGAAGGGAGGGTTGGAGGGAGCGCGAGGGGCGCGTGGCGGCACCGAGGGTGTCAGTCACGGCCCATCTGCCCACCATCGAGCACGTAAGTCCGCAATCGGTTACTTTTTACTCCCCACTGTGACACCTTAGACCCCCTTCGGATCCCAAAGACCGTTCGTTCCTGCCAGCATCCACGAAACGTTTCCGACGTACCCCGTCGACCTCTCTTCCGCCATCGACCGCTCCTCCCATCGTCGAACCGTTGTCGCAACGATCGAGTGTCCCGTGCCATCGGATCCCCCGTTAATTGGCCCGTTTTTTGGACATGGCCGACTACCGGCGACGACTGGAATTTCGAAGGTGCGTAAGACGACGACCCGGGACAAGGTCCGGGACCGACCCGCCCGCCGGCGGGTCCCTCAGTGATTAGACAGAGAAATGGCGGGTACGGGGAACAAGTGTTCGCGACTCGGCCTCTCTTCCTCTCTCGTTCTCTCTCTTCTCTCTCTCTCTCTCTCTCTCTCTCTCTCTCTATCTATCTTTCTCGCATTCTCTTTGTGAGTTGGCTCGAGTGGGGTCCGGACGAATCGACGCGACGTTCCGGGGCTGTGGGATCCTTCTTCGAAACGGCTGCCCCCCTCTCTGTCGCTCTTTCTCTCTTCCCTCTCTCCTCTCTCTCTCTCTCTCTCTCTCTCTCTATCTCTATCTCCATCTCTATCTCCCTCCCTCTCCGCCTAACCATCCAGCCATCTATCTACCTCTTTCGCTCCCTCGCGTCCCAGCTCGACAGGAAATGGATTTCCTCGGTCGAGACGTCTTTTTCTCGTTGGAGAGCCTAGCCAGCAAAGGCTGCACCCATCGCTCCGAGAACGATTTTCCGCCGCTCGGTTTCCTGGCCCCCCTGACCAATCGTCGACTCGCGCTACTCGCCCCTACGTTCCGCGAACGTTTTGCGCCGGTTCCACCGGGTTCTCCGGGACTTTCGGGATTTTTACCGACAAAGCTCGAGCGACGGCTTCACCGTGAGTTGGAATTAGAAAATTGCTCGCCGGATCGTTCGATCATGTCCAACGGCTCGGAATCCGCCGAACGATCGTACTCGAATTATTAACCGTTCGGTCACGCCACGTGATACGCGTGTGGCAGCTTCCTTTTTTACGCGCACAGTCGGCGATCCTCCGCGACGATGCACGATTCTAAACAGTGTGTACCGACGCGTTCGCCGACGTCTTATTCGTCGTTTTGTCCTGAACGACCGAGATATCGCGCGTGGAAGTGACGATTCCAATTAAAAACACGAGAAATCTCGTCTAACCGAGCGGAAAACGAATGAAAGACAAACGTTGCATTCGAACGTATCGATCGAGATGTCGGTGAACGTTGATCGTGAACCGCGTCAAAGGAGACAGTCATCCGGGGTGAATCGACCTATTTGTTCGGTCCAGAAAATAAATCTTCGCTCCGATTTATCGAGTACATCGATATTCCCTTACCCGACCGATTTACCTTAAAGAGCGAGCTCGGCGATTCCCGTTCGCAACTTTCATCTCCAATTAAATAAATTGCTAAAAACCCATCGAGAGAAGCACCCACTCGATTCCAACGAGTCGCGAATTCGTCTCGGCGAATTCAGCTACAAAGTTTCACGCGAACTCCGAGAATTCCAGTCTCGCCGCACGTCGGATCAAGGCCGGTATCGAAACCGTGTCTCTGTCAAAAGATGTCCCGATCGATCCGACCGGGATAACCGGTGATATTCCAGCGGAAGAAAGACAACGGGAAAAGGTGTCTGCGATCGTACGAAGCGAGCTGAGACTCGCGGAACAACGTTCGCCAGACCGGTTTGACGGACAGCCGGTACTTTTGGCAGACAGTGTACGCCGGCACCTGAAATATTCAAGTGATACGTACGCGCGCTGTCTTGCGAAAGGTCGTGTCGCCTGATCGAGGTGAAACAGACTGGCCACGTGCGTCCCAATCACCGAAGAACGGGGACACTCGCGTTGCGTCTCCCTAACCTGGCCAACGAAACCCTCGTTTGGCATGGACCGCACCGCATTGCACTCGTTGCACACGGTCTGCAAGGTGTCGGATCCTTGCAGTCACCTGTACACTCGACCCGTTCCCTCTCTTCCGCTCCGAAACTTACCGGAACCATCAATCTTCCTATTTTTCCCATTCGATCGCACGCGCAGGTTCACGCAAGAGCGGTGCAAGTCGATTTGCTCGATCGACCTTTCGGTTTTCCTACAAAAAGAAAACAGGAGCTTTGTTCGCGAGTCGACCGCGGATATTTAAGGGAATTACAAATTGCCTCCGGTCGTTGCAGCAGCTCAAAACAAATTGCCGCGTCTGTTTTTGACCCTTTGCGTTCTGGGGAATCGCTAAAAATTGCAACGCCATTATTTGAAATATATTTTACGTCGCTATCCTTGCAGGAAAGCGATAACAGTTCCACTGTTGGAGAGACGAGTAATAGCAAAAATCTGAATATGTATTAAAAAGAAATACAATCGCGTAAAGTGAAATTTTCGAGACCAGAAGACGTGCCTTGGTTTTCGAAGGTAAAACAGTTTCTAAGGCGCCACTAAAAGTGGCCACAATATTATTTAAACAACTCTTACATTGCTACGTTTAAGGTTAAGAAATCGATAAAAATTTTAGTATTATAAGTACGAGTAATAATAATTAATTTCGAAATAAACTATATACAATGGAGCTATTATAGATGAAAATATTGTTTCGATTTTGGAATGGAATTGCTTCGAGTGCAGAGGGTTAATAGTTTCAAGGAAGCTGAAAGTAACACGTCGTTGGGATATCTGTTAGATTTCTTTTAACCCCTTGCCCTACGATTTATTTTGTGGTAAAAGTAACTAGACGTTCTTCGTCCTCCAAAGAACGACAAAAAGAAAAGGAAATTTTATAACTACCCCGAACGTAGCAATTCTCCAATGGCTGCATACGAGCAATAATTAGGTAAAATTTTATTTCGATTTATAGAAAATTAAGGACATACATATTAAGAAGATTCTATTCGGAATCTACATCACGACTCGTTATTGTAGGGCAAGGGGTTAACCGGAAAACCAAAACATTTCTTCCGATCTAGAATAGTTTCATTCTACGTGAATTATTTCACCTTGTGTTTCACTGCCACTCGTCCTAGTAACCCAGTAAATTTTTATCAATTTCTTAGATATGAGAATAACGATGTTAAAATTCTTTAAAAAATAGTGCGCCAATTTTTCGTGACGCCTCAGAGTCGCCACTTCGAGACATGATCGAGTTGATTGAATTTGAACGACGTACAGAAGATGCAGAGATTTTCAGAAGTCTTTTAGAAGCTTCTTGTTGCATAAATCGCAGCTTTTTTCTACTTGCACCGCTTTCGCGTAGAACGCTCCTACATATAATTACTCTAATCCATCGAATCGTGCCGGTAGCGTTGAAACTGTTAGTTTACTAACCTACTCCGTTATCCCCAAGCAAACTTTCAGGATTGCAGAAATTCGCGGAGTCGCAAAAATTCGGCTCGCGAAACTGCTCGCGCTGCCTGCCGCCTCTATCGACGAAACCAAAGTGCATTTAACGCTAAATCTGCGGAGCATTGCGATCGGCCCCGATGCACATTGTCTTACGCAAATTACTAGATTTCATTAATCTCGATTTCGCCGATTTTAAGATCCATCGGATAGATTTCAACGAAGGCAATTCTGCAGCTTCGATAATTGCAAGATAAAGAATCTAAAAAGGTGATTCGATCCTCTGCGGCGGTTTTAGCGTTAATGGCCTCGCGATTCGACGTTCCGCAAGCATTAACCGGTTTACGATCGGACGCGAAATACCGTCTCTTCGTTACCGCTGATTTGTTGCCAGTGCATCGACTGCTGCGTGAAAGGTTTGCAAATCCGGGAGTGCGTAGGAATTAGGGGACACAACTCATGCTATCTTTCTCTCTTCGTGTCTCTCACTCTTGCTCGCTCGACACGCGTAATCAAGTGGATACAGACGACCCTGCACGGGCACGATAAACCGCGAGTGGCCGAGATTGATACGGTATCTCGATCCACCTTTCCATTCGCGACACCTGGGACCTCGTTGCCATACTCGTCCCCAGGAAACCATCGATGTGTTGCCGTGATTCTTGCTGGAATTATCGTCCGAAATCATTTGCCCGTTTCGCAAATGAAAGCGCTGCATTTCGAATCCCTTTTCGCGAAAATCGTCAAGACGTTTAAACGAAACAGAGAGTGTTTAACCATTCCGGCGAACCAGAATTATTTGCAACTGCTTCGCCGTCGATTCGCGTTCGTTTCGAGAAGTTGAAAAGAACACAACGATATCTATTGGGAAGTTTCGCGTACTCGCAGTGTACTCTGGGATAATATGGTGCATTCTTGAATATCCGATTCAATTATTGTATGGGATGGTGCATTCTAATGTAATCTTGTATATTCTGTTATGTTATGTCATATGTTGGTCTATTATGTTTTATTCGAATATATTCTTGGTTATCCTAGTATATTTTTATATATTCTGAAATATTATGGTGATTTCTGGTGTATTCTAGTCCATTCTGGTATATTCTGCTGCATTCTGGTGTAATCTTGTATATTCTGTTATGTTATGTCATATGTTGGTCTATTATACTTTATTCTAATATATTCTTGGTTATCCTAGTATATTTTTATATATTCTGAAATTTTATGGTGATTTCTGGTATATTCTAGTCCATTCTGGTATAATTTTGTATATTCTGTTATGTTATATCATATGTTGGTCTATTATTCTTTATTCTAATGTATTCTTGGTTATCCTAGTATATTTTTATATATTCTGAAATATTATGGTGATTTCTGGTGTATCCTAGTCCATTCTGGTATATTCCACTGCATTCTGGTGTAATCTTGTATATTCTGTTATGTTATCTCATATGTTAGTCTATTATTCTTTATTCTAATGTATTCTTGGTTATCCTAGTATATTTTTATATATTCTGAAATATTATGGTGATTTCTGGTGTATTCTAGTCCATTCTGGTATATTCTGCTGCATTCTGGTGTAATCTTGTATATTCTGTTATGTTATACCATATGTTGGTATATTCTGCTCTATTCTACGATATTCTCGGATGTTTTAGCATATTTTTGTATACTCTGGGATAATATGATGCATTCTTGAACATTCGATTCAATTATTGTATATCCCGATGCATTTTAGGATATTATTATATGTCAATAATGAGCTTCGCTCATTCGTTAGCCGTAAACGTACGAAACCCGCGATCTAGCAATGACTATACCCTCGAACGAGTTCCGCTCGTCATTTTTCGAAGGATAATCCGGTGGCGTTTATAACAAAGCGAGGTTACTAGACGCCGTTTGGCGCGGCTCGAAGCATCGAAACGCAAATTCCGAAAGTCCATCGATAAACAGCGTGTCGTATACTCTCCGGCGAGTATGAAATTTTATTACGGCGCTGTTTTATTATCCTGCACACTGTCGAGAGCGTACCGTAAACGGGAGCGTACCGGCCGCCTGCTCATTACAGATAAAATGCATCGCGTACAGCCTCGCAACAATGTTTACCGCGTATAATTCTTCATCGAAAAATCCATCGGTCCGATCGATCGCTGTAATTGAAACTGCATAATAATATCGCTGGACCGTCGCGCGCGGCTAAAGCGTCCCCGGGGATTGTTCTAACCGCTGCTAGAATTTCGCGCGAATAAAATCGAGGATCGGTTTAAATCCCTCGGAGAACGTTTGAGCGACAACGGGACGCGAAGTTGGCTCTGCGGTCCTCGAACGTAGCCGAGGGAGAGAACACAGGAGGAGGGCATCGTTCGCGGTGAGAATCGCGAGAATTTAATTTAATTCGCGGCTAATTTTTCGCCGTGCGTCGCGTCGCGCATTCCCGACGGAATTCGCGGTTCAGCGTTACAAAACCGCGGCCGCTGATTTACGGCCTCGTTGGCCCCCGCTGCTACGCCGTTACGCCGTATCTCGTCGCATCGTCGTCGCCGTATCGTCCTCGCGGCATCGTCGTCGGAACGACGGAGCGAAATGCGCGCAAACGACCGCGTCAAAGTCGCTGTCCGCTCGGAAATATGATCGTCGGTGCCCGATAACGAGATCATGGAAGCCCGTCCAGTTATAAAATGGCTTTGAGCATCATCGGCTTATCTCGTCGCATGCTCGTCGTCCCCGTCTTCGCGCGTCCGAGATGCCGATCGTCGCGTAGGCGTTTCAATTCCGTGGAAACCTCCGCCCGCCCGCCCCGGAAACGAGCCGACGTTAATCAGACCTGTTGCCCGCTCCGTCAAATTATGCCAATTAATACGAGCGTTGCGTGCCGGGAACGAATTCCGCTTCGAACGCCTACGTCGCCGGTTCCATTGAAATCAAACGAGTTTCCAAAGTTTTACGGAACTCTCGAGAGGCTCCGAGCGCGTCGAGCGTCGAAAATCGTTCGGCGCCGATTGAAACCGGCTCGGGATTTTTCATCGACCCCTCGAGGACCATGGTCGATGCTCGAATTC
>CM052088.1:1468870-1490114 GCA_028453745.1 Agapostemon virescens
TAATGTATTTCCAATCTTGCGGGGAAACGCGAGCAAGGGATAAATGTATTCCCAAGGATGCGAGGGAAGGACTTGGTGAGTTTCCAAGGCAGCAAGGATTGCAGGAGCAAGTGTTTCCAAGGTCCTGGGAATGCGAAAAGGAACTGGCGTGTATTCCCAACGCTATAGAAATCCAAGCAAGGGTTAATGTATTTCCAATCTTGAGGGGAAACGCGAGCAAGGGATTGATGTATTCCCAAGGACGCGAGGGAAGGACTTGGTGAGTTTCCAAGGCAGCAAGGATTGCAGGAGCAAGTGTTTCCAAGGTCCCGGGAATGCGAAAAGGAACTGGCGTGTATTCCCAACGTTATACAAATCCATCCAAGGGCTAATGTATTTCCGATCCTGCGGAGAAACGCGAGAAAGGGATAAATGTATTCCCAAGGATGCGAGGGAAGGACTTGGTGAGTTTTCAAGGCAGCAAGGATTGAAGGAGCAAGTGTTTCCAAGGTCCTGGGAATGCGGATGTTCGTCGGCACCCTTGAGATCACAGGAAACTTTCAATTATGCTATTAGAGATCGCGATTGTCGGTCTAATCGGTTTCGGCGATTTCCTACGGTCGCGCGGAGTTTCACTTGCGAATCTCTCGCGGCCGATGCAAGTTTTACGGTGTTCCCCGAAGAACCTTGTCTTCCGTTCGAGTAATCGCTTCCCGTCGCGGGTTTTCCGCCGCGTTACAGTCGATTACAGGCTCCCTTTCTCCGAGCAGAATGACCATACAGTTCCACTTGGCCGTCGTTCAACTACCTTCTCCTCGAGCAGCAATTCCTCCGGATGAAAAGCGTCGCGACGAGCCTGCTTCTCCTCCGAGCAATTATTTCGATTGCTTTTCTCGCTACGGCACGCGTACTTTCCTCTCAGGACCGTTAATAATTACCGCCGCGTTTCCCCTTCGGTCTCGATGTTCGACGCGTAATCTGTTGCCGTTTCTCGATCCTCGCGCTCTTCTCGTCGGCCACTTCGGACGAGTTCCGCGGGCAATCGGCGGACACGCCTCGGGCGGGAAACCAGGATGGCCGAGTTAAAACCCCCAGGAAGCTGACGCGTCGTGTAAAAATTCTATTACGACTTTACGGACCGTTCCGACCGCTGGGAATTTGTCTCTCGACCGGTTTCACGGCTGGACCGACTGTCCGCCGGCGCAAGGTCGTCGCGATCAAAGGACCGTCAAAGAGCCGCGGCTTTGCGGCAGCTGTGAACGCGGATAAATAGTCGATGACAGAAACGGTTTCGAGTGCCCTGCCCTCCCGCAGTTCGATATCGTAAGTAGGACGTGAACCTGGACGGGTAGCGTGCGCACGCGTACGCTCGACGTTTTCGGTGTAATCGTTTTCGGCGCGTCAAATCGTTCCGCGAGCGGAATTCCCGAATCCGCTACGCCAGCCTCGACCTTCCGCGCCGAGGATCCAGCAGCTTCAGTTCCGGCAGTCTCTGTATCATTCGAAAGCTCTTAAATCGGTAAAATGGGCTCCGAAGAAGATAACGAGTCAACTGAGATACCGAATCCGATAACTAAACTAAGAGTTTTACGCGTGCTCGAGATTCGAGCAATCGGGGGACGGAAGGAATTGTCTACGAGGCTCCTTACGATGATTATCAGAAATTCACAGTCCACCGATAACTTCTGACTATTCTCGAGGGTCCGAGGGCTGCCGCCTTCGCGATCTATATCACCCGGGGTTTCCCGTCCGCCCGGAGCAATTACTTTCCTCTTTAAATCACCGGCGGACGACTTCGAAGCTGTCCAGTCAGGGTCGGGTCGGCTCGGCGAAGGCTTCCGCGCCTTCTCCGGCAACGGCGCTGCTTAAATTCCGCCTCGAAGGCCGACGGCAACAACGAGGCCGTGTGCTCGCCGGCGAAAAGCGTTCCTGCGGTTTTGCCTCGACGTCGAGGGCGCTCTGTTCCGCGTTCGACGGAACACGGGCCGCCGGTGTTCCGCGGTTAAGCCGCTTAATTGCCTCGCAGGGGGCAGATCGCTCCGGCGAGGCCGTTCGAATGGCTGTTAAACGTAGTTTTGATAGCGCGCCAGTTCGCGAGCCGCTTCGTTAACGAGGATCTTGTACAGATCATGAAACTCGTTACGCCGTTCTAAAAACCGTGGGATCCGTTCGCCGGCCGAGGCCGAACAACAAGAAACTCTCTGGCAAAGTTTATTGTCATTGGCAACAGGTGCGCGAGAGGAGAGTGTCTGTCTTCGGCGAAGTTAGCGTGTGCACGGCTTCCGGTTGGAGATCGGTGCGCGCACCGGCGACACGCTCCGCGGGAAAAGTTGCTCCGTTTTGTACGTCGCGCGCCAGTTTCCCGGACCTCGACCGGTGATTTTTCTTCCGACATCCACGGCAGACGTCGCCGTGATTATTTTACCGGGTAGACGGTCGCCGGATCCGTTTGCCGGATGCCGCGTTCAACGTCGTAGACGATCGGGAAGATTGGCGATCGTCCAGCCGCGGCGGTACGCTGCCTCTGCCTCGTCAATAACGACCTCCATAAATCATTCGGCCAGCTGTCGCGAATACATCGCCGCGTTCCGCCGAGTTGATGGAACGCCCCGGCTAATCCTCCGCGATTATCTTCCCGCGTGCGGCCTCGCGATCGCTCCTGTCCAAACGTTTATAGAAAGATAAGGGACCCGTTCGGAATTTCTCGCTGGCGGATTATTCCTTTCGATTATTTCGGATTATTCGAACGCTTCGGCGTCCAGTCTCGACGAAGACGACTTTAGAATGTGGTGAACTGTATTAGCGTGGTGAAGTAACTGTATTAACACGTCGAATCTGATGTTCACTGGTGACCGGCAACATCGCGTCGTTCTAGAACGATTATCATTAAATTAATGGCATTGCACCAAATTGTAGTATGAGCTGAGAGCTTCATTATATAGTAATTAACAATTCTCTTCAATAACATTCTTCACATAAAATAAATGAAACTTCTCTGAAATATACAAAATTCGCTCGGCACTCAACGTGTCGTGGTGAAGTACGTGGAAAATAAAGAAACAACACGTTGTCGTTCTATATATTTTATTTACTCCGCAACGTAGCGGGATAGCGTTTTCATTAGACGACTGTTCGAGACGTTCTGAATGTCGTCTCCCCTCGAACGCGTTTCGAGGCGAGGACCGTTTCCTCGATATCGCCAATGTTTGGATTTTCTTCGAGTGCTATGTGCCGCAGAGATAAAACCAGACGGCCCAGCATCGTTTTCGTTGCGGGCCCCACGGAATCGGCCCACCTTCTCTTCTCTGCGACACTCGAAGTACGTCGCCACGAGAAGTTCAACGGCCGTGAATCGGTTTCTTCTTCTACCGATCGCGTCAGAGGATGTCTAGAATTTTTTCGAGAATTTTTCGCTACGCTCGGCGAAAGCAACGGCTGCTGCTTTCCGGTGCGACGAATAGATTCGTTTTTGCAAGGGCAAGGACAAAGGCGGGTGATTACGTTCTGCATGCTGGTGGAAAAATCTTTCGAAATGCAAATTGAATGGTCTCTTTTTTTGGAAGCTCTCGATTAAACCGTTCCAGCGTGCCGGGACAGCGGTGTAAATCTGCGGACGAGAGAGAACCAACGGTGTATCGATCAGAGAGCGGACAAGCGGTCTTTGTCTCGGTTAATCCTGATCCTTGAGAGGCCGGGGAATCCTGTCGCTCCTCGGTGAAAAGTTCCGCCGGCTGAAAAAGGGGATTCAGCTGGGAAAAAAGTGAACGCCTGCGGCTGAATATCCGCGAGCCATTCAGACCGGGATTAGCAGATTTCTGGTTTTTATCATCTCAGAGTAGCGCGTCCTTTTAATGCGGCATTGTCTCTTCGCCCCGGAGGGAGCGTACGCGCGATTATTAGAATCCTGCACGGTAATTCCGGCCGATTTCGACGTCGGTTGGACCTGGATGTCAATTTACCTAGCAGAACTGGCAGCCTCTCGCCGATAATCTCGTGAGTCGGTTATATTCGCGACACGGTGCTGCCGTCGGTGCTCTGCTCCGCTCTGCTCCGTTCTGCTTCGCCCTGCTTCGCTCCGCTTTGCGAGGACGAAGGACGAGAGAGGATGGAGAGAGGACGGAGAGGATAGAGAGGAACGACGGTGCACAGGATAAAGGACGGAGGATGCAGAACGAAGGATGGAAAACAGAGGTCGGAGGACGTGGAGGGTGGAGGTGGGCGCAGCATGGGAGTGATCAATACTACCCTCCAACACCAAGTTCCCGCGGGAGTAACAAAGATGGAACGGGACGCTCCGAAGACACGATTTTAGGAAAGATTTCTCTCGATTCCCGAACCATCCCGGACCGCTCCGCCCGTCGAGATCGAGAGCCGATCGCCGAACCGCCGGGATTCGGGGCCGAGGCATCGTCCGTGTTAACATTCTACTGGAATCGCTGAATCTTGTCGGGAAGCTGCACCAAAGCTGTCGGCTAATTTCTTATGGGTCGGACGGGCGTTCGCAGCCTTTTCGACTGTATCGACTTTGGAATTTTCCTAGGAGAAGCTCCGGGAACTCGCAAACTTTGCAACCGTGCAACAAAGTCTTATCCTTGGTCGTCGATCGGAAGACTCTTGCGCGTTAGACAAATCGAGGCTGCCGACTAATCTCTCGCTAGTCCCAGTCATCGGGAAAGCGTTCGTAGACATTTTGTTCGCGTCGAATTCACATTTTTCAGAGAAGAAATTTTTAAAAACTTCGGAAGTTCCATCGCGAATCGAGGCTATCAAATTTCAACCCCTTCCGAGGTCTCGTTCGAGCCTCGGTGGACAGTTTAATTTATTCGACCGTCGTTCGGAAGACTCCCGATGCTCCGAGCTGATTAAACGCGTTCCGTTTTTGCTGGTCGATCGGAAAATTCGTACGCAAGAGGCGCGCCGAGGCTTTCGCTGTTCGACAGGGTCTGTCATAACTGGATCGAGGATCGGGAAGCAGAGTTTAATCTCTTTTTACGATGTTTTTCACCGTGGGGGATCCTGTTTTAATATGGATCCGTCGGCGTACGAGAGAGGGTTTGCGCAGCGAGCAAGTAATTTTCGCCGGCGCTCGTCCGAAGTGCCCTTATCCTTCCGGCCGCGTTTCTACGCGCACTCAGGATGATTGATACGAGGCGGTGGTTGTTCCACAGTGTTCTCTCCGCAGAGTAAGCAGCGTCCATTTACCCAATAACGGGGAACACGAGCCGGAAAGACCCCGGGACACGCGCGCGATAATACCGGGAAACTCGGGCCTACGTCCTGTCCCGACGACATCCGGATTACCGGAATGCGCGAACGGGATCTGGAATCGAAACGATCCCGCGTAGAGAATAGGCCGGGAGGATGCGGGAGAGGAGCTCGTTTCTAATTCATCGGTTTCGTCTAACGGGCCGATATCCAGCCCCGGTGTTTCCCTCATTATCGATAACGAGCTTCCCCGGAAAGTTTCGAGAGCGAAGGAGGAGACCGAGACTCGATTTCCCTCGAAATTGCAATCTTCTCGCGCGAACGAGCAGGAATTTGTCTCGGCACGGACGCCGCCGCTTCCACCGGCTACGTCGGTTCTATACTTCACGGGGAAACTAGGCACCCGAACCTCCGAAGCTTACGTAATAAATTCAGAGGTCCGAGAACACCGTCGCCGGGCGGCTGGGAATCCAGCGAGACAACCCTCGAAATTTATTCGATAATTATAGGGGAGACACGGCGAAATCCTGTGCACCCGGTGGCCCCGAAATCGTGCCGCGTTTCCTCCGCGAGAATCGAGGGAACGTCGCCAGCTGACGAGTTTCGGGACGTTTACCGCCTCCGGCGAACCGTCGTCGCTCGAAGAAATAATTTATACGGCCGCCGTGCGAGCGAGAATTAGAGCGTTCGCGGGACAGCGTAGCGTCGAGTAGTCGAAATTAGTGTAAAATTACTGTGCCTAGACGCATCGTCGACTCGCTCGTTAAGTTTCCCCCGCGAACGGTTTTCACCGTTAATATTTCATTTCGGCTCGACCAATTACGTTGTTTCGCTTACTTTCATGGTAATCGAAAGCTTTCGCGCGAAAACTTTCCAGGACAGAGACAATCGAACGGACCTCGTTGGAAGTGGTATTTCCCGGATAACAGACACGTGTAAGTTTCAATTAAGCGAGAGCTCTCGCAACTCTCTACAGGGAACCTAAAGCCTACATTATACCCTGGAAAGTCGAATACGGTACGTCCGCGGTCTCACGTGACGCCCAGGGACAATCTTTCCCACCTTGTCCGACCATGGCCGACCTATTCCACTTGCCGCGTTCACGCAACGGCCGATACGTCCAGCTCGATTTCCTCGTCGAGGATGCCCCCCGTGTTATGAGCGCACGAATAACAAGTTGTACGATTGGTTGGTGGATGAGAGGGTAGAGGGTGAGGTTCTTAAATCCCAACTGAGATAGTAGAAGTGATTATATTAGGGTGTCCCATAAAGTCCTATGACTTTGGTCATAGAACAACGTATTTCACAATGAGTGCCGTATACGCACCACGTTACGAAGCCGTGTTTCTATGTTCGCATCCGAGAGGACCGAAAATGTCGTATGTAGTCGCAGCTAAATACATGAACAAGTCAAAGACACTTATAAGTAAGTGGGTGAAACGTTATTCCGACGTACAAAAACGTCGATGACTTACCAAATCGTGATTCCGTACAACAAACTACAGTAAAAAGAGTACAAAGTGCTTTCACGGATGTTCGAAAAGAATCTTCGTCTGTCATTGCGTGGCGGGCAAGCAATTTTGTTGACGTTTATTAGCTCATGACGTGAAATTTCGAAGCACAGTGAAGAAACACCTCTACTGTCCGAAAAGCACGTCGAAGAAAGACTCGCTTGGGCGAAAGACAATTGAACGGTCGAATCTGTTTAGACTGTCTTGTCTTAACAACTTTGTTTACGGTTTTCGCCGTAGAATCGCCCACCCGATTTCCCTCGGCAACTCGATTTCCCTCGGACACGGGGTAGAATCGTTCGGAAGGGCGATAAAGCGACAAAAGACGGGTTCGTCAGCGGTTTTCGCGTTCGTCGACGGTGCGATGGTTCGGCTCACGGGTGGATCGAAGCCAGGGACGCATTGTGTTCGACGAGGCACGCGGAAAACGAACGATAAAGCGAGGAAGGACAGAGGGGTGGACGCGACGCGGCATCCAGAACGACATTGCGAGGCTGCCTCGTCCGGCCGTGCGTGACTGTCGGCTGTTAACCTAAACAACGCGAGCCACGCCATCGATAGCCCAGTGACTCGGTTTCCATCGTGCATACCGGCGTGGCAGCCTGCACGCGCGGCACACGCGAAATAGCCAGGCTTTCTCTCTCTCCCTTTCTCTCTTTGTCGTTCGGTTGTCGTCGTTGCAACTCGCGCGGACACAGGCACCGGTAATGTCGCCTCTCTCGGACTCTGTTTTACGCCGATGGGTTTACGATCCGGGCTCCGGATAACGGACCGCGTCGGTTCCGACGCATTCGTAACGCGGCCACCGCGTTTGTTCAACGCCACACCCTTCCGATCGCGTTCCCTCCCCTCCGGTTTCGTCGCTCTGCCTTCGTCGTCGCGAAGAAGAGACCGCGAACGCGTGCCGAACGCCTCGACAGCCTTCGGGCACCGTCGGTTATCGAATTCAGGAAACAATCTATCGCGCGCGTGTAATTCGCATAATGCGAAACTGAAAGCGAGATGAGATCGCAACGATTCGATCAACCCTTTACGTTTGTCACCCGTAACTGGGCCGCGGCTCTTTATGCAAATCGAATCGCCTTCGTTTCGGTACAGTTTCTCGGACCTCGCCTGTTTCGCTCGATCGTTTAATCGATCTTCGCCTGTCAGCCGAGCTGCAAAGAAGTTTTCGTACATAGCTGGTACTTCGGTTCTAGTTCGGTACTTCGTTTCGGCACGATTTTCTAGTGAGGTCGAACAGTTGGGGGATTCGACGGAATTCTTTCTGAACGAGGTCGCGTGTTCGGTTGATTTTGAGCAGGCGAAGGTTCCTGCTCGTCGACGAGGACTAAAATCGATGTATCGAGCCGAAGGAGCGACGCACACGAAGGTCGTGGGTTAAACCCGTGACCGGTTCCCCGGGAGAACCAGGGAGACCTGTAAATCCTCGGGCCGAGATCGTGCGCTCGTCGCGAAAAAAGATTCGCCGGCAGTTCGTTATCGGGGATCCGATTTCGCGGGTGACCGGTCGCGTTTATCGTTCCGTCCGTGGGATTTTCGGGAACGTCGTCCGACGGAGCGAGAGGCCGAGCCAGGGATAACCGGTAGAGGGATATCGGGGAGATTGGCGACCAGGCGGAAGGAAATATTGCCGGCACCGTCCGTTTCCGAGGACGGACGGATATCCCTACGAAATCCGATATTTTAATTTCGAAAGGGGTGCGGGGACGGGAAGAATGACGGGACACGCGGGTCGCGTCGATACACGCATCCGATTAAATCCGGTCCGTCGCGCTCTCTCCGGTCGACCGGCCGCGTCCGTTCTAGCCAGCCCAGAAATTGCAATTTTTCAATGGAACACGCTATCCTCGAGAAGTCTCATCGGAGTTTCAATGGACCGCCTCTTATCGACGTTATTACTTCCCCGTTCGAACCGCCGTTGCCCGCGCTGCACCGCACCCTGCGAGGAGCAACGAAATCTCGTTTCCCTGCTTTTTCCGATCGGCCGCGCGAGAAACGAAGGGAGATTCGTTCCTCGCTCCGAACAAGGCCCGTTCGCGGTTGCCTCGACGACTGGAAATCTTCTTAGCGTTAAAGTCGCTGCAGATATACCGAAACTCGTCGCGATATCGTAACAGAAGCGTACTAGTGTCTTCAAATATCGTTGGTCCCTTGGTAATTCGGATTAACCCCTTCCCGTACTTTAGCCACTCAGACTCGCGATGAAGATTTTTGCCCAAACATGAATATCGCGAGTCTGACTTGCGACCAGATACTTGGGGCAAACATAAATATCACGAGTCTGAGTCGCGAACAGATACTATATCACAGGTATTGCGGGCATCTACATTTCGGATCGTATTGCGACTGTTTACAAACATCAGTCTGGTCTGTTTAGCGCGCGTTGATGCGGACCGCTCGGGCCTGAGTTTCGTCGAGCTAAATGGCACGGGAAGGGGTTAAGCGGACTCGGTTGCGCTGTCAACTGACATGGCTGACAAACGCAACGCTCTTCCTCCAATAATATAACTTTACTGAATTTTTCTACGCTTCCTACTCGAAGGATTCGGTATTCCCAAAACTTTAGAAAAGAGTTGCCGAGTATTCTCGATCGCTCGGTATTCCCAAAGGTTTAGAAACACGTAAGGTCGACCATTCCCACGGTGTTCTACTAATTCCAAACGCATATCGGCTGTACTCACGATTTCTTAACCACAAAGGAGTCTCGGTCTTTGCAAATCTCTATCGACGCAAAGTCGCCACGTTCCAAAATCTCAAACGCGGGTGTGTTCCCAAGGTTCCGGGACACCAAAGGGCAGCTCCAAGGGTTTCCAACGAGCAACGCGCGACACAGGTTTCGTTCTCCGAAACGATAGCACGCGATTCAACGCGGACGTGTGTCATCGGCGATAGAAATCGGACACGATTCATGGTAACACGCGTTCGAGCGTGTCTGATTTCAGATTACGAGCGGTCGGATCGATAACCAGCCGCAATTTATTTAACCTCTGCACGAGAAAACCAACGGGAAAAAACGTGACCGTGTCCGACCATCGATAACCCGCACGCATTTCCCCGGCGATCTCGAAAAATTCGAACATTTCCGGAATCCGAGGCGTTCCGCAGGAAATTCGGCCGACGCGGCCGCTGGTTTCGGGCGAAATCGATTAAGTAGATCCAGACGTGCGTGCGCGGCCACGCCTCGGAATGCAACCTGTAACGGCGCCAAAGGCGTGTAGCAATTTTTGCGGCTGCCGACCGTTCTTCCGAGTCGCCTAATCATCCGCGGAACGCGTTCTTCGCGTCGACTGCTTGCGCAAAGATTTACGGACGGATTGAATCGCATTGAACGGCAACAGTTAACGTTCTAGATTGAATTGCAGCCGCATCAGCGGTCCAGAAACTGTCGTTTACAATGCTCGCGTGAACGGTTCGATGGCAGGGTTCGCTGTTTAGCAAACTAGGTTCCCACAATGTCCAAAACAGACGCGGCCGTCCACCAGTTCCGCGTTAGGCGCGAGCAACACGGTCTGTTACATCGATTTAACACATTAAGCGCCACGCCGGTCCCTAGGGACCGGTCCTGAACTTTCCGTTCCGGCCTCGTCGGTCCCTACGGACCGGCGACAGATTTTTCGTTCTGCTATCGCGGCGCCCGTTACGTTACCCGACTGTTTATACTATGATTCGTCTATCGGCGAGCGGCCCGGCAAGGCCTGCCTAACGGCTAACCGTGGCTTGAACGAAACGGCACAGAAATTAGGCGTGGCGCTTAACGTGTTCAAGAGGAAGGTTTGGGGAAGATTTTCGCGTTTGGTTCATGTCGATAGCTCTAATAGTTTGGCCGGGGCACGACTTCAAAGATTTGCCAAATATTGCCACAAAATCGCTAAATATTGAAGGTATACCCCTTCTTAAAATCGTGAAAAATCTTTAGGTCTCCGATTCTTTTGAAATTTTGGGAACACGTTTCTAGTCGCTCGGTGAGAGTGTATGCCAAATTTTAGGTCGATCGGAATCGAATTGCAGCCGTGGCGCGACTTTGAAGTGTCGAGGCGATCAATGGCGAAAATGGGAAAAATTAGGGTTGATAAAACGAAGCCCCCTGGATTTCCCTGTTATGCTAACCTAAATTGTGGGGGCTCTTCTTAAAGAGGAAGGTTTGAGGAAGATTTTCGTTTTTGATTCATGTCGATAGCTCTATTATTTTGGCCGGGGCACGACTTCAAAGATTTGCCAAATATTGCCACGAAATCGCTAAATATTGAAGGTATACCCCTTCTTAAAATCGCGAAAAATCGTTAGGTCTCCGATTCTTTTGTAATTTTGGCTACATGTTTCTAGACGCGCGATCAGAGTATATACCAATTTTTAAGTCGATCGGAATCAAATTGCAGCCGTGGCGCGACTTTGAAGTGTCGAGGCGATCAATGGCGAAAATGGGAAAAATTAGGGTTGATAAAACGAAGCCCCCTGGATTTCCCTGTTATGCTAGCCTAAATTGTGGGGGCTCTTCTTAAAGAGGAAGGTTTGAGGAAGATTTTCGTTTTTGATTCATGTCGATAGCTCTATTATTTTGGCCGGGGCACGACTTCAAAGATTTGCCAAATATTGCCACGAAATCGCTAAATATTGAAGGTATACCCCTTCTTAAAATCGCAAAAAATCTTTAGGTCTCCGATTCTTTTGTAATTTTGGCTACATGTTTCTAGACGCGCGATCAGAGTATATACCAATTTTTAAGTCGATCGGAATCAAATTGCAGCCGTGGCGCGACTTTGAAGTGTCGAGGCGATCAATGGCGAAAATGGGAAAAATTAGGGTTGATAAAACGAAGCCCCCTGGATTTCCCTGTTATGCTAGCCTAAATTGTGGGAGCTCTTCTTAAAGAGGAAGGTTTGAGGAAGATTTTCGCGTTTGATTCATGTCGATAGCTCTAATAGTTTGGCCGGGGCAAGACTTCAAAGTTTTGCCAAATATTGCCACGAAATCGCTAAATATCGAAGGTATACCCCTTCTTAAAATCGCGAAAAATCTTTAGGTCTCCGATTCTTTTGTAATTTTGGGAACACGTTTCTAGACATGTAGACAGAGTGTATGCCAAATTTTAGCTCGATCGGAATCGAGTTGCAGCCGTGGCGCGACTTTGAAATTTCGGGGCGTGCTGGCCAAAACGCGGGCGCGTCTCGCGGATTTTTCGTCCGAGCTGAAAACCGATGGTGTCTTCCTTTCAGCTTCGTCTGTCCGTTTGCTATACGGAAGGCTCGCTTTGCAATATCCCGACGGCAGAGACGCGCGCTTCGTCCGTCGGCGAACGTCGACGTTGCTAAATTTGTGTCCCCGTCGTTCTTTGTCACACGGTGGCGCCCGGTGAATTTCCCCTGAACCAATGCGAAATTATTTTGCGGAAGGAAACGCGCTAGAATCGCGACACCGTGGACTCTCGAATTTTGTCATCTCCGCGAGGAGAGAAAGCGGAGCAGAGCAGCGTGAAAACGGCTGGTCCCGGTTATCGTCGTCGATTTTTCCTGGTCCCGGGAAAGCCTATCGGGGCGTCGAGCGAGCGAATTTAATTAGGAAAGTTTCGCGGCCGAAGTCAGACACAGACCCGCGCGCTCGCCCATTCTACTTCCGCGGGCTCGTCACCGTCGGCAGGACTCGCCGTCGACTACGCTTTGAAATTACCTCTTGGTTCTCGCGCGTTCTCCGGAAAGAACGGAAACGCCGCGAACGGGGAGAGAGAGAGAGAGCTAGCCGTTTCAACTCTCTCGAAAAATCCTCGACAAGCGCGCGAGGCGACGAGAGAAATTTCATCGGAGCGCGCACTTTCCACTGGCAACAAATCAAAGAGGCAAACTTCCGTGGAAACGAACGAACAATCGGCGTAATGCTAGAGCGAAAAAGGTAGCGAGAGAGAGAGAAAGAGAGAGAGAGAGAGAGATGGAGGCGTTAATTAAAATTAAATCACGCCGAATCGAGCGATTAAAACGCCGCGACGCGAGTTTCACGGGCTATGTAAATCTCGGCGCGAACGGAATAGCAAACGACCCTCTCGGTTCGAGTGCCGCGAAATGATCCAGCCAGGAGTTCTAGGATTCCTGCGCTGCTGCCGAGATCGTTTCTTGAGAGACTGCAAACGTTATCTAGCCGGTGTGTTTTCCCAGGAAGAACGGTTTCGTCGGGCTCGCTCTCGAAAGGGCCGTGGAACTTTTTAACTGGTTCGATTCGACACGGGGATAAGGGAAGTTTGTCGGACGTTGTCGGCGCGCTGTGAATCGCGGATAAAGGAGAAACTTCTCGAAAGTAAAAGTTTTCGTTTAATACTGCATCCCGTTCGCATCGAATGCCAGCGACGACAACGAGACGACGTTGAATAGGAACGAACCCATCGTCGAAACCGTTTTCTTCGGGAGAATGCTCGAAACAACGTTCGGTGGGAAGTCTCGATGAACGATCGATGGTGAGTAGACGATTTACGCGAGCAGGCAGCGCGATTCGGAGTAACGGTTGTCCGCGAAGGATCGATCGCAAGGGATGTCGGTCAGCGAGCGGGTCGCGGGTCAGTCAACGGGCCTGTTTCTTTCTAGATCCATGGCCATAATTGCGACCGCTAACCGCCGATCGATCGAGCCATGAGGACGCATCAGCCGCGGCTCGTGTCGCCTGGAATGTAGTCGTTTAGAGGAGCACGCAGTCTATACAAGTGCGCGATCATCCTAGAAAAGAACACCGGTTGACGGAGAGAAAGAGAGAGAGGGAAAGAGAAAGAGATAGAGAGAAAGAGAAAGAGAGAGAAGCGAGAGAGAGAAAGAAAGAGCAGAATAGATCGTAAGCGGACGGAAATCGGCAGGACGGAAGAGAACCCGCCGGAAACCGCCGGTCCAAGAACAAGGCAAATGTCCTCTTCGAGGTTCCGACGTTCAACGTCGAGCTGCTCGCGAGAAGCGTTGAGGAACAGGGCCGGAAACGGCGACACGAGCGGTCGATCGTCAATTTCACGATAAGAGGAGGAGAGGGATCGATAGATCGAGCGTGGAGTCCTAGTCAATCCGCGATAACCTTTGGCTGTGTAAATCCTGAAAAAATCGCAATCGATAGTGTTCAACGATCCTCGTCTGCTTCGACTTTCCCGCCCGGCCGTGGAAGACGACGTCGACTCTCAGCTAATTACAATCTAGCCAGAAACAAGTGATAAAGAAGAATCATCCGCGAATCCGCGCGTCGATCGATCAAATCGCATCCGCGCGACAGGAGTCTGTGCAGCAATATTTTAAACGAAGCAATATTTTAATTAGCCGGTTCGCGTTAGTAGAAGTCTCTGTCGGTTTAAACCATCGGTACACGACTGTGGTTTTACTCGGGTTTCTGTGTGTGTGCGTGTGTATGTGATCGACCCGTGCTCTCGGTGCCATCCGCGCTATCTTCCCTCTTCACCTTCTCTCCTCCTATTCTACTTCTTCTTCGTCTTCGTCTTGTTGTTCTACTCGGTCCGGTGCGCGGACTGTCCGACCACAGAAGAGAGAGAAAGACAACGCGCAAACAGCGGCAAAATGGCGTTCGCCGCGGCGAGAATGATCCTTAAGGATAAGCGACGGAAGGCCAGCAAAGAGGACTTCGCGCCACGTAACAGAAGCAAGGTAACTCGTCACGATCCCACCGGCAAACAAACCTAACTCCCTAAGACCGTTCATCCCGTTTATCAACGCCGGGGATGAACGTCTCCCTCGATCCTAGAGACTGGTAGCCTAGTGTTTCCTCCGACACGTTTATGATTTTTCGTTTTACGTTTGTCTCGAGCAATCGGCATACGCGCCGGACATTTGCCGACGATCGAGAACGATTCCAAGGACGATCCAATCCTGCTATGTCCCTTCGTTCTTCCCCCAACCCTTTCCACGGATGGAATATCCTAGATATCGAGTAGATTCGAATTTTGGCCGATCAAACGAGGCCCTCCAAGTATTTTCGAATAGACACCCCTGCCGAGAACGTACAAGCTTCGAACCTGATCGATCTAGCACCCTTTAAATCGGTTTAACCCTTTGCACTCGAAGCTGTTTTAACTTGAACCCCAAAATATTTTTTCTCAGCTAAGATTTCATCTTATGAATACGAAATGTGTTTACTATTACTCGTCCTTGCAACGATTAAATTTTTACGAATTTCTTTGACACAAGTATAGCGATGTAAAAATTGTTTTAGACAGTGCACCGTTCGAGTGCAAAGGATTAACTTCTTCCAAGTTGGACCCGATCGAGATTTCTACCTTCTCGAGAAGCTGGAAGCTAAAATTTTCAAAAGAATCGCGAACAGAAACGGCGAAGGTTGCTTTTTGCAACTTCGTTGTGTTGTTCGTTGATAGGGATCGAGAAAATGCAACTCGGTTATCAAAACTTACTCAGATTCGTCCCATCCCTCCTAGAGTGTCTATTCTTCGTTTTTCTAACACCACTGTTCCTTCTCCCCTTTCGACAAACATAAAGTTAAAGCGGTCGCCGCGATTTGATTGCACACTCGATGTCTGGAACAAGTAGAAGAAAAGCCAGATGCAACATTCACTTTTACCTTTCTTTGGCTCTAACAGTAATTCCAGTAGAGATACGTTTTCGTTGTCGAAGATTTACGCGACCTTTCCTTTCCGCCTGAGGATGACTCAAGGCCGATTCAACTGATCCAGCATAATCTATCCTGTTCCGTGATCTATTATTTTAAGTCGAGCCCTCGAATGACATCGTTTCAGCAACGGAGACGAACCGACATTTAACACATTCGCACCGAATTTGTGTTCACACTCTGCACACTTTAGCCATCGGAACGAGCAAACGAACCTTTTCTAAATTGTTCAATTTCTTTTCAGATATCTCGTTGTTGGACTGCGGATTTTCTGCGTGCGTTCGAGAAACGAGTAGTCCAGAACTCGAGACTCTAAGAAGATCGAAACACTGTTTCTTGCGATCTTTGCGCAACGCTTTTATCTCGCATGAAAATCCGCAGTCCAATGGCAACGGACGTTTCAGGAACAACAGATTTTCACCCGTTGCACTTCTTCGTCGTCCATAATTTTCTATAATAATTCTTGAAACCGATCACTCCTGAAGCGACACTATTTGCTCTCGCGATTCGCGATTCGACGCTTCCCTGTCGATTTACCAACGCGAAACGCGGGTCGCTCGGAACGGTACGATAATGGCACGCGTGTAAAACGTCGTGTGCCGTCCGAGTAACAAGAGACACGTTCGGTGCAAGGCGTTGATCGATCCAAAAAGTCAGTCGCTTCGACGTAGCGCGAGGTTGTCTCGGAGACAACGCGGTGCGAATGCGTTAACTCGCCGCCGAAAGGGTTGCGAATTCGCCAGAGCGAAAAATCCCGGCGAATCGGAAGACCTTGCACGGGAAACCGAGATTTTTCCGAGAGGATTTTCCCCGGCGATCGCTGTGGGCAACGGCGCAGCGATTTGAAAAGCGCCGTGGATGCGTTTTAATGGTCAAAGAAGCGTCCGCATGAATCTCGCGCTCCCCAGAGCAGATTGCGCGAATGTAATTCGCGGTCGGGAAGCTACGCGGACACACGGGCGCGTGTACACCTGAAAAAGAACGCGGAGCCAAAGGGGTAGCTGCCTCGAAGCGCAGGGTGCATAGTAATGAGGGACAGTGGCGCGCTAAATGCGCGTCATTTAATACGATAACGCTGCAACGTCCTTTTTACGGTCCGTTTCCGTTCCTTGGCTCTCTCTTTCGCGGCCGCGTTAACGAGCCTAAGGAAACCAGGAATTCTCGGCCGACGAATTATTTGCTCGTTCGCTCGACGACGAAATCGGCGGCGCGACCTCTTTGCGTCGCGAGGAACGACGGGACACGGCGCCACCAATTTCCTCGCGTTCAAAAGTAAAGCAAAAGAAAACTAATTTCGTGTTTGCCCGAACCGTCCGGCGACAAAAACCGCAGTCGCGTTTGATCGCTCGACCTCTCGTCGCGCGATCGTTCTCCTGCTCGCGTTGACTCGAAAATTTTAAGGACAAAAGAAAAGTTGACAGTTATTCCCCGTAGAATCTTGTACGTATAACATCATCCCTAAGAAATTCGAGAAGAAATTGCTGTCAACTTTGAAACCCTTCCTCGATCAATCATTTGCGCTCTGGAAAACTGAGGCGATAGTGAAAATTGCCGTAATTTTGCGGAACAGATTATTATTTCGAGTTCGTCGAGAAGTGTTCTAAAGCGGGTTCGATTTCGCGCGCATAATGGACAGAAGGATTACCCGGAATGAAAATGGTCCGCGAGGAAACGTCTCGGTTCTCCTAATTGAACTAGCTCGAGCGCAAAGGGTTGATGCCGCGGGTACAGAATTTGATTATGATTTAAAGGAATCGCGCGGCGAGCGGTTGAGCGGTTCCAACGGTAATTGCGCTGGCAGATATTCAATATAAGAAGGAAATCGCGGTCACCACGCGGAAAGTTCAGGCTCGGTGACCGAGCACGAAGGACCTCGCCGGTGCCGTGGAAACGATAAGAAAGTTCGTTAGGAGAGCCGTGTCCCGTCGCGAACCGGAAATTAAATCCGCCCTTGCCGGACGACGAACTTTCCCAGCTTCCGTCGTTCGATTCTTCCAACCAGAACGCGTACAGCCCCTCTCCACCGCGTCTATGATAATTAAACGGCAATCGGTGGTCTGTCCGAGATAAAGAACGATTGTTCTCTGGCGCGAACCGTGGAATTGTGAAATTTCCGCTGCGGTGTTCCGCTGTTCGAGTTTTCTTAGCGAGGCTCCACCTACGATAAGAACTTACTTATCTGCACCAGAAAACTCGCGCCTCGGAATGCCATCGATAATTCCCGAACTATAGAGAAAACGGGAGCGACAGGGGTTACAGGGTCGCTCGAAAAGAATGGATCGAAGATGTTCCTCCGAAGAGATTCGATTCTTTAAAAGTAGGATAACGCGTTTACTTTTTGTTGCCAGATAACGTTTAAAAATTTCTCGATGTCGTACGGGTCGATTAAAACATTGGAGCCTAGCCTGCCGATAAAAATTGTTAGCCATTGGACAACAATCTTTTCCTGTCGCCTCTCGAAGGCCTTTCTAGCACTCTAAGCTTTCTCCGATCGCCTCTTGCATTTTCTAACAACGCGAAATTAACACTTTATCGACCGGAAGCCTATTATTAGGCTTTTCAATATTCGCGCTGTATTAAAATGAAGCTTAAAATTCTATTTTTACATTCCAATTTGTAACAACATTATTAGACAATATTATTGGGGATGCAATTGGGGTTGATTGGCAATAAAGCCAGATAATGTTTAACCATTTCTCGATGTCGTACGGGTCGATTAAAACGTTGGAACCTAACCTGCCGATAAAAATTGTTAGCCATTGGACCACAACCTTTTCCTGTCGCCTCTCGACAATATTATTGGGGATGCATTGTTGATTGGCAATAAAAATTGCTGTCAGCCTTGAAGGACCCATTAAAAAGTTTTCAGTCATGGATCATGGGCCTTACAAAAATTCTGAAATAGTCGCCGGTCGATAAAGTGTTAAGTGCAAACGGATAGATCGCTGAGAACTTGCCAAAGTTATCGAAGGGGCGAAGTATTTCGTGATCGGTTTTCGGTGTGACGCGCTCGCCGAGGACGATTATCGTTTTGCATAAAAATCCATGATCGACGAGCACCTGCAACGATGGAGATTCGATGAAGTTGATTTGTATCACATGGCAAGCGCGAACCTTCCTGTTGCCGGTACACAAAATCAATTGCTTTATGTCGAAATTAGAATTCGCGCGGACAAGTATTTATAATTCGAAAGACGATTGCGGTATGCCACAAGTCGCGGAACGAATTAACAAGAATCGAAACGCGATCGTTGCGATAGGTAAAATATTAAAAGATTCGCGCGACCTGCTTTCGGAACGGAGCCGCGAGAGGTTAACCGGAAGCTGCCCGTTTTCCCGGAAAGATTGCGAACGTTATTCCAGTTTCGCGTAAAGAGGTACTAGCTGGAAATTATTTCCAGGACTGGCAGGAACATTTTTGATCCAGGCATCTCTCCTGGCCGAGCCGGTGCTAACGCGGCGCGGTGATTTCCCTCGTATACGGGGACCATCTTGGAAAACGGTAATCCCGAAAGCCTTGAACAACGTGTAAACCATCTCGGCCGGTATCTCCGGTCCGTTTCGCGACGTTTTATCGCGTCTCGTTTACGTTAACCAGGCCGTTTCGCTTTTCCCGGCGAGTTATGCCGACGGTTCTCCGTTATCGGGTCTCCGCGAACGCACACCGTGGATCTCGCACATATTTCCTCGGACGCACGGCCATTTTCCCGGGGAAAAGAGAGGAGTTACGCCCCGCCAGTGGCCGAGCGCAAGATCGGATAAAATCGTTCGCCCTGAGAGCACGGTGCATCGTTAACGCTTCTATTATTCCCAGAGTTATTTCGCGCAACGGCCAGAGAGCCAACGCGCGCAAATTGCTTTCCGGTTGCGTAATTGTTTAGCAAATTTTCGGGACCGACCGGAAATTTCCAGTTGTCCGCGCCGCGCGATTACCCGCAATTACCTGGCCGGATACTTACAATGACAATCAGCCTGTCTTGTTCGGCGATCATCGTCGAAACACCGTAGACGTTGGAACAATGAAAATCGACGCGATATTCGCGAATAGGTAAATCGGTTTCGTTCGGTTCTCGACTATCCGCGTCGTTGTCGCTGCGCGTTACAGTGAGTCGACGCGTTTCGAATGAAAATAATTTAGAAAAATAATTCTGCGCACAGTTTTACACGTTCGATGAATTTCTGCCGATTCGACGTAGAATCTTCGATGCTCCGCGCAGCGTAGAATGTTCAATGAATGTTCCATTCGACGTGTAACGTTTACGGAATGTTCAATGAATGTTCCATTCGGTGCGTACGGTTCATGGAATGTTCGATGAATTTCTATGAATTTAATACTGAATTTTCAACGAACGTTCTACGCGATGCTCAATGTATTACGTTCGCCAAACCGTGAAACGATTCTTCGGCTCGGCGCGAATTATCCTGAAACGATCTGAAACGATCGTCTGAAACATTCGTTGGACATTCGCGACGATGTACAATGAACAACGGTGTCGTTTTCAATTTTTCTGTTCCAATTCTATTAAAAAAATCATTTCTCTCGGTGCTGTCAATTAAATCGAGCCGGCGGATAATGATAATCACCGTTGGAACGTTAACAAAGCTCGGGGAGCTGGCTACGCACTCCAATTAAGGGACGTTTACGGTCAACTGGAATTTTAACGATCCTCCCCGACGCAGAGTCCGTTAGACCCGCGATTAGCGCGGAACTCCCGCAGCGTTTCTTCCGCGGTCTACGGATAGGCGTTGAACCTTTTCGCGAATTCGAAACGAAGCTGCACCGTTTTCGTCATCGTCGTCGTCGTCTCGTATCGACGAAGAAACGAGGACCACGAAGTTTCAGCGACGCTTTCATCCCCCGAATCGTGCTCTCGTCCGTTCGAACGACGACGCTTTTGGAAAATCTCCGCGAATATTCTGCAAAACGAGCAAACGCGATCGGAATTCGATAGAGCGACGCCAACGATCGCCGTAGATCCCGCGACGCATTCGCGCGAATCCGAGCGGATTTTTCCGCGCAATTGCTCGCGCCCGATTTTGCGAATCGTGGCACAGATTTGCCGCGAACAGGGGGCGCCCACCTCTGACCGTTGATTCCAGGTGCGATTCGTTTTGGGAAAAGTCAGAGTTCAGTTTGATATTCGGCCGACGACACGGTTGTAATTTTATTTAGTATGGTATAGTGTTCGGCAAAGAGGGAAGTGGTTTATAGTCAACCCCTTGAACGAACATTTGAAAATTCAACGCAGAAGGTTTGTTTAACCCCTCGGACTAGGATTTATTTCATCGTTGCGCTGGTAAGCTAGCTTCTTCGTCCCTTGGGCGGAGATTTGAATGTTTGTCGAAGAAAAGGGTTGTTTATTCCACCCCTTGGACCTCGATTCATTTTACAGTCGTGGTCGTAGTCAAATCGCTTCGTCCCTTGAACACGGATTCAAAAACTCAAAGATAAGTTAATTTAACAACTTGAAGGAACACTTGAAAATTCAAAGCAGAAGGGAGTTTATTTATTTTTACCTATCGGAGTACAATTTATTTTACCGTTGCATCAGTAAGCCAGTTTCTTCGTCCCTTGGACGGAGATTCGAATGTTCGCCGAAGAAAGGGGTTGTTTATTCCACCCCTTGGACCTCGATTCATTTTACAGTCGCGGTCGTAGTCAAATCGCTTAGTCCCTTGGACACGGATTCAAAAACTCAAAGATAAGTTTATTTAACAACT
Organism: Agapostemon virescens; assembly: GCA_028453745.1. Classification (NCBI taxonomy): domain Eukaryota; kingdom Metazoa; phylum Arthropoda; class Insecta; order Hymenoptera; family Halictidae; genus Agapostemon; species Agapostemon virescens. The sequence continues at coordinate 1,489,882 of CM052088.1, forward strand.
TGAAGGAACACTTGAAAATTCAAAGCAGAAGGGAGTTTATTTATTTAACCTATCGGAGTACAATTTATTTTACCGTTGCATCAGTAAGCCAGTTTCTTCGTCCCTTGGACGGAGATTCGAATGTTCGCCGAAGAAAGGGGTTGTTTATTCCATCCCTTGGACCTCGATTCATTTTACAGTCGTGGTCGTAGTCAAATCGCTTCGTCCCTTGGACACGGATTCAAAGATAAGTT
>CM052088.1:1503333-1531378 GCA_028453745.1 Agapostemon virescens
GAAAATGGTAGGACAAGGGGTTAAACTCCGAAATTGTGGTGTTCAACTGGACAGACAAATCGTCGACTTACTCCACTGTTGCGTGGAACCGTAAAACTACCGCAGCAGAGAAAAGGGTCAAGAAAACGCCTGTCCCTGTTACGGAAGATATTTATTTTCGCGTGTAAAAGGGTTTTCCGACTGTTACGAAGCGAACTTACGGCGACAAGACTTTTTAAAAAGCTACCCGTGTTTCGGAGAGAACTCATGCTGCGGCGACCCTTTTCAAAAAGGGTTTTCGAGGAAAACCTAATAGAAGGAATTTCTCGCGATTGCTTTTCGATCTCCGGTTTAAATCGATCGGGAAAATGTCTGAACGATGAATCTGAATGTCTGAAATGATCGAACGTCTCTAAAATGATCGGTCGATTGCAGAAACGGAATTACGAGACATGGTGAACGAGGTAGATCAAGATGGCAACGGGACCATCGAGTTCAACGAGTTTCTGCAGATGATGTCGAAGAAGATGAAAGGCGCGGACGGCGAGGACGAGCTGCGCGAGGCGTTCAGGTATTATATGCGTCACGCATTAGCACTATCGTTTATTTTAGCAGTGACGATCTCCGACTTTAACGACACGCTTGCGACACACTCAGGGTATTCGACAAGAACAACGACGGCATGATCTCATCGAAAGAGCTGCGACACGTGATGACGAACCTCGGCGAGAAGCTCTCCGAGGAGGAGGTCGACGACATGATCAAGGAAGCGGATCTGGATGGCGATGGGATGGTGAACTACGAAGGTAATTCTATTCTTTCAATGTTATCTTGCCCTTCGAAGCCCTTGCTACAAAAATTCTCGGTCTACTCGTAATAAATTCTCTCTTTCGCCGGTCGAGGCTGAAAGATGTTAAAAGAATTCGACTACGTTTAACGAGGAAAATGTTCGTTCTACGCGAACAGTCTCTTTGTCGCGGTTTACGAAGATCCTATTAAAGTCGAGCTCGATTGCAACCCGCGGAAGATCGTTTAAACTAACGAAAGAATCAATTGGCTCCAGTGTTTTTTTTCCAGTGAACCCTTACTATTGGGATATGGGGTTTATTATAATAAACACTCAGTTGATTTCAATAAGAAAACTAATTTATTTAAAGAGACTCGGAAGGATTCTTTTAACTCTTGATACCTCGATGCTCTGAACGAGACTAAAGAAAAATGTGCAACGGAAAACCGTTGCTTAGGTTGAAACCAGAACCGAAAAGAGAAAAGGCCTGGGCCTGACATGTGTTTACGACACTCCCCCAAACCCTTAGAAAGTCGGGGTACTGCCAGAGACCCATTGCTAAGGATAATAGACTCCGCGTTCCTGGCACTGGAAAGTGTTTCTCAACACAGAGATTATTTTTGCTTATATATATATTTAATTAAATATGAAAAATCCAACACTTACAATCGAAGCAGAGGATGTACGTTTCGTACAAAGATCCTCGGTCCATTCGTAACAAATTATCTCTCGCCGGTCGAGGGTGGAAGGCATAAAAAGTATTCGATTCCTGCAGTCTACATTTACCGCGGAAAATGTTCATTCTACGCGAAGAGTCTCTTTGTTACGGTGCACGAAGATTCTATTAAGTCGAACTTGATTACGACCCGTGGAATATCGTTTAAACTGATAAAAGCAATCGATAGGCTGCAGTGTCTTTTTTTCATTGAACCCCCTTCTTGCTTACAATTGAAGCAGAAGATGTTCGTATAAAGAGAGTAAAAAATATCTGATAGATCAGGTTTAACACTAGAACTACTAAACCAGTCATTTTGAATGGTACCTAGTTTTTTCTTTGGCAATTATTAACCCTTAGCACTCGAAGCAATTTTAATTCCAAAATTGAGATACCTTTTAATGTACAATATTTCCATTGTACATGGTTTATTTCCTTTGACGCACAGAAAGTTTATTGCTATAATTCGTATGTGGAACATTTGAATTTTTACCGACTTCTTAAACGCAATTATAGTGATGCAAAATCTGTTTCGGATAATAGCAATTTTGAATGTCTCCTCAGAGGAGCCTTTGGAGCGTTAAGGGTTAAAGTTATAAAAGTGTTTTCATCAGAAATTTTTCGATGTACTTCTTTAACCCCTTGGGTACATTTGACGTCTGAGACACGTCATTCACTTTTTCCCCCTAGGAGCGGATGACGTGTCTAAGACGTCAAACAAAAAATTAAACTTTGAATTTATTTCATTTAGTTTTATTTTGTTGTTATTAATTTATTTTTGTTTTGCAATTCTAATTAGTTGAAGACATCTTAATACTACATATGTCACCAATATTTTAGAAATAAATACATTCTTAAAATGTACTGCCTTTACATACTACTCCAAGCAACCAAAAATTATTTCCGTTCCACATGCAAATATTTTCTCAAATAAATCCGTACCCAAGGGGTTAATAACGTACATGTTACAATAAGAATCCTATGAAGTTTTAACCCTTTGCACTCGAATGGTGACTTTGAGGCGACAGTAAAAATTGCCACATCACGGTATCAAATAATTTTTACATCGTTATGCTTGTATCTAAGAGATTTGTAAAAGTGTAACTGTTTTAAGGACGAGTAATAGCAAAAACTATTCATATGTATAAGTTGAGATAAATTATGTGAAATGAAAATATCCTAGGTCAGAAAAGATGCCTAAGTTCTCGAGTCAAAGCAGCTTCGAGTGCAAAGGGTTAATAGACGCAGTTATTACTACAAAGCAACGTACATCGTCGGATTTATCATTCGGCAGTTCTACTGTTAAAAAAGAAACTTGCAAAGCAGGTTTGACAAAGCGTAATGACACGGTTGTGCTCGATGCCCGCAGAGTTCGTGACAATCCTGACGTCGAAGAATTAGCTCTGCGGTGGCGGATCGAACGAAGCGAAGCTACGAAGCTGCCGGAAGTCTTCGTCGAAGAGTAGAGTGTGAAGAGAAGCGAAGTTCCTCCCTGAAGAAATGGTGAATCGAGACGACCGGTGCCCCGCCGTCGAGGACGAGCCCGTAAAAGATCGCGGGCGTATCTCGCGAAACGAAGAGGATTCCCAAGTTGTCTCGGAACGATCGTAGAACCCGGGTTCGCCGGGTTCGCGAAGAGAAACCCGTTTCCGAGACGGTAAGTGGTTAAACACCGGAAAAGAAGAAACCGAACGTCGAGTCTCTCGAGCGACGGGGGGTGCTTGTAGGGAAACAGGAAGTAAAAAAAAGAAAAGAAGGGAGAAGTTATAGACCAGTGACCGACTTCCGCAGTTGCACACGCATTATACACGCATGTACACACCTCGCTCCTTCGAATCGAAATTTTACAAGTGTAAGAGCTAAAAAAGAAGAAAAAGAGAAAAAGAAAACCGAAGTAAAACCGAAGATAATGTGCGCGAAGGCGAGTCCGTTACTACGCGAGGAAAAAAAAAAAAAACGAGTGAGATGCTCGCTCCCGAAACAATCAACTGAGCTTTGTTTAGCGTTTACCTACCTACCTACCTACCTACCTACTACCTACATAGTTATACTCTCTACTAATGCTATACAACGTCGTTAATTGATATCGTTAGGAACCAATCACCCACCTTCGTCGTTCGACGTCGTCGTCGTCGTCGTCGTCGTCGTCGTTGATCACTGTGCTCACACGCAACTCTTCTTCTCGCGCGATTGTCTCGCAGAACGGTGTCGCTCACGGATCGCCATACGATGGCCTATGTGTGTCTCTGTTTAGAGTGTAGCCGCCCGAGGATCGGAAGAGAGTATCGTTGCCGAGTATTGTATCGAGAGTATCGCTCGATCCGCGACGCAACCGATCGAGACACTCGCACGATCGTACGCGCCGATCTTCCGCGTCGGATTTGTTCCTCCTAGCTGCGTAGATCCGCTTGCGAACGAGACGACACTAGCACGACACGGGTCTCGTTAACCCCTTCCGCTATCTCGCTTTTATCGCGCACGCAGCGCGTCCTTAAAACGTTGATCGTTTGCCCTCTCGCTGTGCGATCTTGCTCATCTCGTTTCGCAGAAATTTAATGCGAACGCGACGGAAATCGGTGAAACTACGTTTAGAGAATTTCAAAATAATCTTATCTTGCTTTCGACTCGTTCGAATTCTTACAAAAAAAACCGATGGCTGTACAAGTTCCCTCGCGATTCGTGCAACCTTTTGTTTCGCGTACAAATCCGCAGTCTATCAACGACAATACCGTCAGTTTTCTATGGCGAACAGCTGGAAGAACGGCACGTTCCGACAGCGGTTCTACCAGTTTACATGTTCCAAAAGATTCAGTTCAAATCGGAGAGCACCATCGTGATCTTCTCTGGCACTGTTAAAACACCCAGAACACGTCGACGTTCGCGGTACGCACCGTGTCGGTGTACTTCTCCGAACATTTTTAGAGCAAGGGGTTAACATCCTGGCCGCGGGACTCGACGCGAGAGAGATACCCTCGTAACGATCTGTCTTCAAATTTAGATGAATGTCGTTGGCAATTAGGATTAGAGCTCTAACGATGATATAGTCGTAGATGAATTTTTAGACGCACGTTGTGGCGGCGTGCCAGACCCGGCCGCCGCTGGAACGCAGAAATCGGAGCAACAGTAGCGAACCGTTTTCCCCCTGATACGTGTGCCGTAGCTCCGAGTTACATTCTTTCCGTTTCGCACCCGGTCGAATCGCGCGACTGTGAACCACCCTTGTTGTTTCACCCACCCCGTGACGGAGTCGTGGCTCTTCCATCGCAGCCCCTCTCGATCGTCCTCGGTCCAGCGTCGACGCTGAGAGCTGATCGATCCCGTCTCGGTTAGAGCTTAGATCGGGCACGGGCGCGCGACCATTGCCCCCGTGGAGTTTCGTTCCGCAGAGGCCACGCCCACCCGCGGTCTTCCACGCGGAGGGGAGAATGTACTGTCGAGAACCGAACGGTTGACAAACCGTAACGATCGAACTCGAAGCCTTCGAGCGAAGAAAGCCTGCACTTGTCCGAGAACAGACATTTATTTCTCAATTTGTTATCTCACACTGGAAGTACACTGTGGAATTTCGAATTGTTATTCTACACCTTCGGACAACCTTTCACTAGATATGTTCGTTAAACCCCTTGCACTATAACAACGAGTCAGACTCGTGATAATGATTTTGAACGGAATCAAATAAAAGCATATATAATTTTAAACGAAAATAGAGTTCTATTCTGTAGTTATTTTAGACGAATTGTTAATTAAAATGGATTTATACTACTAAATCAAATTCGCCTAATTTTTGCAACGGAAACAATTTATTTACATATAACGAAAAATGTCAAACGTAACGGTAACAAAAGAATAATCTAACATCGATAAATCGGTGTTACTTTACGACTGAACGACTAGCTTCAGTTATTCAATAGAGTTTCGCTTTTATCTACCCCGTGTCTCTCAGAAATTTCCTTCGGACAAGGAAACTTCTGGGGAAAAGGGGTCCGCTACAGTTATCAATATGTAGAGACTAGAGTACACGTAGACATAAAATAAATATAAATTATTTTCTTTTTCTTTTCGAAATTATGAACGTGAGAAATATTCTTCTTGCGTTAACAGTAAAATTTAATCGTAGTGCAAGGGGTTAAAATCCCCCCGTTTTCGCTGAGGATCTTTCGATCGTTCGAAGAGAATAAAGTCTTGATTTCCAAGTTCGGTTTTCTCGTTTCGTCGCCGGTGGCTCCTGGGGGCGTGTCCAGGGCAAAACGTGGCCCGTGCCTGTCGTAGACTCTCCATCTGTGTCAGGTCTCTCCCAAACACGAAAACACCGTCCACCTAAGAACCTCGGTATCCTAATTCCCAAATTGTAGCAGTGTCGTGCACCCTTTCTAGATCCTTAAGATAAGAAAAGCCACACAGCCGTAGGTCGCGATAGAGGGTAGTTGTTTAGCGCCTAGAGAAAATAACGTACACGTAAAAAGAAAAAAAAAAAAAAGAAATAAATGATGCATTATACACATTACCTATTATATATACATATACCTATACACGATGTTGCTACCGAAATCGGATACATGAAGTAACGTTATTATGGATATATTCATATATACATATTACATATATATATGTATACAATATATACGTACGGTATCATGTGTATACGTATATATGTATATATTTAGTATATATACTTATACATACATACATACGAACATATATTATATATACATATACACGTTAGCGATGTACGTCGGTGGTATATACTGGCATTGATATTTTTATGGTTTTAAAAAAAAAAAATAATAATGCAACAAGAACAAGTATTAGTGTCAGACAGAGAGAACGAAAGAGCGAGAATGTTGAGAGAGAGAGAGAGAGAGAGAGAGAGAGAGTGTGTGTGAGTGAGAGAGAAAGTGGAGTGAAAGCGAGCGAGAGAAAGAGATTAAAAATTGGATTGCGTGCGTTGCGAATTATATTCTGGCAAGAGAGCGAAAGTGAGGGAGAGAATGAGAAAAAGAGAGACAGAGAGAGAGAGAGAGAGAGAGAGAGAGAAGAGGAAAGGGTATAAAAAGAAAACAATAAGGAAGAGCTCTTAATCCTGTTGTAGGCGATTCAGTTCGTCCTGAAATAAAGAGAGCGTCGATGATGGGCGACAGTCGAAAGTGTCGCTGTCGTTGATCGGTGGTAACGTTGGTCGCACGAAGCGGTGATTTCACAGAGAGACGTTCGCATAATTACACGCGCATAGGGATAGACAATAATTCAGTTCTTTAGTCGGGCAACACGGTTACGTTGCGTTGTTCGGTTACATCGCCTGGCTAAGCTGCGACGATCACAAAATGGTGGACACAGGCACGCGATCCTATCCGATAAGGCGGTCGGTTCTCGGTTCAGCCACCTCGCGACTTTGTCCCGAGAAAATCTTTCCAAGCGTTTTCCTTTATCCCACGAGCGATAGAACGGATTTCTATGGAATTTTCGATGGGTCTTTTAACACTTTATCGACCGGACGCCTATTAGTAGGCTTTTCAATATTCGCGTTCGCGTCAACTGCAAGATTGAAAACACGGCGAAAGGATTCAAGGATATTGTATTATTTAATCTCGTGCAACAGGCTTGTACAATTCTTATAAATTAATTCTACATTATTGGCGATGCAACACTGTAACCTAGAACTTCTTCAGCCATCGGAGATGTTGAAAAGTAGCTAACAATTTTGTTCAATAACGCTGATCATTTCTATAAATGAAACTTGTTTGAAGCGTGCAAAATTCGCGTGGTATTCAACGCGTTTAATTCTTAAAGAAAACTATAGTCTTCGCTCGCGAGAAGATTCGCGTCCTACCGAAGCCGAAAAGATTAGACGTTGGCCAGGCTTCAACCCTTAGCACTCCAATGGCTCCTCTGAGGCGGCACTGAAAATTGTCAGACTATTATTCAAAATAATTTGTACATTACAAATGATTGTATTTAACACTTTACCGACCGGGAGCCTATTAGTAGGCTTTTCAATATTCGCGCTGTATCAAAATGAAGCTTAAAATTCTATTTTTACATTCGAATTTGTAACAACATTATTAGACAATATTATTGGGGATGCATTGCTGATTCGCAATAAAAATTGCTGTCAGCCTTGAAAGACCCATTAAAAAGTTTTCAGTCATAGATCATGGATCTTACAAAAATTCTGAAATAATCGCCGGTCGATAAAGTGTTAAGACGGGGAAGTCCCAAATTGACATGCCCAAAGCAAATGTAAAAGCAAATTTTAAGCTTCGTTTTGATACATCACAATTATTGGAAGTCCTATTATTAGGCTTTTCAATATTCGCGCTGTATCAAAATGAAGCTTAAAATTCTAGTTTTACATTCCAATTTGGAACAACATTATTGGGGATGCATTGCTGATCCGCAATAAAAATTGCTGTGAGCGTTGAAGGACCCATTAAAAAGTTTTCAGTCATGAATCATAGACCTTGCAAAAATTCTGAAGCCTATTAACAGGCTTTTCAATATTAGCGCTGTATCAGAATGAAGCTTAAAATTCTATTTTTACATTCGAATTTGTAACAACATTATTAGACAATATTATTGGGGATGCATTGCTGATCCGTAATAAAAATTGCTGCCAGCCTTGAAGGACCCATTAAAAAGTTTTCAGTCATGGATCATGGGCCTTACAAAAATTCTGAAGCCTATTAACAGGCTTTTCAATATTAGGGCTGTATCAAAACGAAGCTTAAAATTCTAGTTTCACATTCGAATTTTTAACAACATTATTAGACAATATTATTGGGGATGCATTGTCGAGGCCCAATAAAAATTGCTGTCAGCCTTGAAAGGCCCATTAAAAAGTTTTCAGTCATGAATCATAGACCTTACGAAAATTCTGAAATAATCGCCGGTCGATAAAGTGTTAACGTCTTTTCTCGATAATTGAGCGTCCGAGTGGACGCGCAAAGTATTCCGGTAAAAGTATAACGTCGGTAGAATTTGATTTCTCGTAGACTTAGACGATCGTTCTCGTTTGATTGTTGACCGTCGGACAATAGAGCGACGCGCAGAGTCGTACGCAACGTAATTTTTCGAAAACGCCGCAGGCTGTGCAACCATGGTGGGGGAAAAATATGAGGGCACGTAATTATGGAAAATAATGAATGAAAAAGATGTTCGTTGGAAAAGAAAGATCCGTTGAACGAGACGCTTCGACAATGATAACAGATTAAACGAGCTCGTCGCGACGCGGAATAGTAATATATAACGTCCCGAAGACAATATCATTAACGATTTTATTAATGAAAAGCTTATCGAGATTTACCTACGAGAGATGGCCTACGTTTTGCCACGTGTGTCCGAATCAAGATAGATTGTAAACGATCGTTCAGGGTGTAGGGAAGAAGGAGAGATCCGAGAATTTACGAGAATACAGAAACACAGGGAATGGTGCTGTATAGCTTAGAACACCGTCGACTCTTTCTTTCGATAGATTTCTTCTAGCATACTCTATCCCTGCTTTAGCCTCACCAAGAGAATCTTCATCGCACTACATTTTCTCGTTGTCTCGCACGATTCTTTCCGTTTCCTCGCATTTTATGTACACATACACACACACACAAACACACACCTACGTATACTAATTGATTGTCTGTGTGTCCTAAGAAATCCCGACGAATTCACGACAATGCACAAAAGAGAAATCTCACCGCGCACCCCCATGAAACTTTCGGTTTTCGATCTTTTACGCGCTTTCATGAGAAAAAACACCAACAAAAAGAAAATGAATAAATAAATAAATATATGTATGTATAAAGAAAAAAAAAAAGAATGAAAAGAAAGAAAGAGAAGAGCGAACGGAGGAAAACGAGAATACCTTTATCCGTAAGATTATCTCTCGACAAACGCTAGAACACAAGTACAAGATTAACGTCAATACCTGTATATATCTTTCGCAAAGAAATCGTGGCCGGTGTCGAAGAGCCCCGGAGTCCCGAGACTCGTCGGACACGCGCGACAAAACCGCCGCGTCGCATACTTGTCCGTCGTCGGGTGCATTTTCGGTTCGCAACGCGACACTAAAAACGCACACTCTGTCACGCGCGCGCTCGTAATAGGTACCTCTATCTCGTTAATATAGATCCAGGCGGGTCCGAGGGCTCTTCGATCATGTCGCGCGCACGTTCCTCGAATCAATTAATACATAACATACACATAAATTACGTATCTGCCCCGCGGCGAGGTTACTTCTTCACCGCTTTCCTCGGATCCCCGAGAGCAGGCTGAGTCCCTTTGGTTGAACCCACGCAGACCGAATCTCGTCCCGCGAACGGGCCAACCGTTTTCCGTTCCTTCGGACACAGGTCCCAAGCAATATTCCTTTACCGTCGATGCGTTCCCTGAATCGTCGAGACTCTTCGCAGATTTTCCAATCTTTTAAACGGCGAACAATTGATGCTAGATGATCGAGAATACGATAGATCGTCTCCCGGAGAAACGGGGACGGTCTGAAGTCGGGAGAATTCGTTGTCTAGGCTGAACAAATTGACGATCGAGGATGATAAACGCGTCAGGGAACGCGTCACCCTCATCCGTCCCTCATTTTTCCAATTTCATTCGTCCCTTGCCGTCGAAAACGCGCTCGATGTTCAAAAAGAAAACTTCTACGCAAATTCTTTCGGTTTGAGGCACGATTTCACCCTACTCTGAGCCGCCTGTAAAAATTGCATACCGATTCGTCGTTATTCTATAAATTGCTAAAAATTCAACCGTTGAACGGGGAAACGTAAAAAGTATTTCACGGTATAAGGATGTTTAATGTTAACGCTTTATCGACCGGAAGCCTATTCATAGACTTTTCAATATTCACGCTGTATTAAAATGAAGCTTAAACTTCTAGTTTTACATTCCAATTTGGAACAACATTATTGGGGATGCATTGCTGATCCGCAATAAAAATTGCTGTGAGCGTTGAAGGACCCATTAAAAAGTTTTCAGTCATGGATCATGGGCCTTACAAAAATTCTGAAGCCTATTAACAGGCTTTTCAATATTCGCGCTGTATTAAAATGAAGCTTAAACTTCTAGTTTTACATTCCAATTTGGAACAACATTATTGGGGATGCATTGCTGATCCGTAATAAAAATTGCTGTCAGCCTTGAAGGACCCATTAAAAAGTTTTCAGTCACTGATCATAGGCCTTACAAAAATTCTGAAGCCTATTAACAGGTTTTTCAATATTAGCGCTGTATCAGAATGAAGCTTAAAATTCTATTTTTACGTTCCAATTTGTATCAATGTTATTAGACAATATTATTGGGGATGCATTGCTGATCCGCAATAAAAATTGCTGTCAGCCTTGAAAGACCCATTAAAAAGTTTTCAGTCATGGATCATGGGCCTTACAAAAATTCCGAAGCCTATTAACAGGCTTTTCAATATTAGCGCTGTATCAGAATGAAGCTTAAAATTCTATTTTTACGTTCCAATTTGTATCAATGTTATTAGACAATATTATTGGGGATGCATTGCTGATCCGTAATAAAAATTACTGTCAGCCTTGAAGGACCCATTAAAAAGTTTTCAGTCATGGATCATAGGCCTTACAAAAATTCTGAAATAATCGCCGGTCGATAAAGTGTTAATGGAAATCGGCTTAACACGTTCTACCCGGCGCGGACCACCGCTGGTCCACAGGCATTGTTTTCATCTGGCGGCGTATATTTTATTTATTAAAATATTTCAAAATTCACAGAATCATTGAAACTTCGCTGACAGCCACTGATAACTGATAACGGCAACAGTACTGAAGTAAACAAGCGCCGCCAGATGAATGAACCTACTCATCATTTCGTGCACGCCGATCATAGAGACATCGAAAAAATGCGCCGGGTTGAATGTGTGTTAAGCTTTCCGAATCGGCGACGAAAGGGGGTAAGACTCAAGGCAAGGGACGAACACAAAGGGTGAAATGAATTCGCTTCTCGAGCCGACAGAGTTCCGTGCCCGCGGAATGAAGGGGGTCTGAAAGACACGCGCGAACACGACAGGCGATCTGTAAACGATTCTGCGACGGCGGTAGCTGCGAAAAAGGGACGAACGTCATGCCGGGCAGAGTTTATCATTGATGAACCCTAGGTGAATAATATTTTTATAGAGAGAAAGTACTCTTCGGAAGAAAAAAAAAAATAACAGATTCTACGATACATCGCGTTACATTATATTCTATATATTGTATTATTTTATATTTGTGTCATTGTATGCGCGCACGCGCGCCTACGAAACTGTATACATCGTCCTATTCTGCTGGCAGATTTCAATTGTGTAGTCCAACTAAACTGTGCGAGAGGGAGAGAGAGAAAGAGAGCGAAAGAGAGAGAGAGAGAGAGTGAATTAAAAAATAAAACGGAAGCGTGTAATATTGGTCGCAAGACGATCACGGACGTCCTTAGAAGGAGAACGCAACGTCTTCCTTTCGATCTACGCTGTTCGATGGATCACGATCCTCGGACAACGTGTCCGCTTGTTTTCCCGCGCATCATTGTTTCCCGATACACTAGAGTTTGCTCAAGTCGATACTCCGTAAGTCTTTTGATACCCGAACCGTCGGAGCGTTGATTCGCCCCCCCTAGATCGCGAATCCGTGGATCGATGTCGCGATCGCGGAAGGAGAACGCCGGCTAACTTGATCGACTCGAAAGCCTCCCCCTTATTTACCAATCCGTTCGCGAACTGTACCGACAAGTTGGTCCTCGTTCCTCCTTCGACACGGCGAGCAGAAGCGTCGGAACGAAACGCAAAATCCGTCTTGGTCAGATCAGATCGCGTACGCGCTTGGGAGATCGCTGCGAAAAGGGCTCGTCGATGCACCGAAACGTAAAACCGATCGTTTCACCGGTGGTCTGCGAAGCGATAACCAGCTCGACGATGTAAACCGTAAAACCAATTGCGATTTCGTGAATCGTCGAAACGTTTGTCGCTTTGACGAAGTTGATACGGCGAGGATAAGAGGATAAGAAATTTTGGGAATACGGCGCGTACGCGATCGTTTGTCCGGCGATCCTGTTATCCGTTCGAAACGATATTCCCACCATCTCGGACCGATCGGCAAGCTGCGCGGGTTACTTGAAATCCGCATTCTTCCTTGAGTCGTACGCGTTTCTTCGAGGCAGGGTGTGTTGACCTGACGTGTCTGTCATAGTTTGTCACCGAGAGAGGCTCGAGCTCGTGGCATTTCAAAGAACGTTCTCGGCCAGAGTCGCAACCATGATCAAGGACCGCGCGCGACGCGAACAAAGAGAGAAAAAGAGAGAAAAAGAGAGAGAGTGAGTAGAATGAACAGAAGGTAAAGGTGAAGGTGGAGGAAAGAGAGAGAAGGAGAATTAGTTTAATGTCTAAACGAGTTTAAACAAAACAGAGGCAAAAGTAATCAAAGAGTTCTATGTACGTTGTTAAATATCGATGAAAAACTTGATGAACATAGGTGTATTACTAATTGTGATTGTTAAATAAGTGTAATCTACGTTGTACCGATCGCGAGGCTGGTCACCGGAAGTCCTTCTCGAGGGACGTCGTTTAGGGGACCGGCTCTCCTCCGGTCGATCGTTTCTTATAGTATAATCAACTGTGTCTACGTTTTGCATCTGTTTGGCTGGCGGAACACGCTTCAGAAGGGATCGAGAGAAATAGAAAGAGCGTGCGCGAGTCGTTCGCGAAACGGTTGGGCCGTTTCGAAACGGCGTATTCGGAAGAGAGAAACTTCCGAACGATTCCCGGACGATCGCGAGAGCTCCTTTGGTTTGCCGGAGAGTTACTTTTTCTATCGCTACGACAAAGAAGCGGCTTCCCTCGTATTATACTCGCTAATCGCTAATCGTAGAAATTTTTTCGTCTTAAGTTCTTCGCCTAAACCTGAAGCGGTCTAACGTAGTTGCGTGTCGCGAACAAAAATATAGGCAATATACGAGATGCGACAACGACAGTCAAAGGAATAATTATTGTAATAAGAAAACGTCTTTCATTACTTTATTAAACGATATCGCGAGTACAAGTCGTTGTTAGTTGAACCAAAAAAAAAGGTAAAAAAAGAAAAGAAGAAGAAGAACTACTATGTGAAACTATAAATGAGAAACCCTGGCAAGAAGCGTGTAAGAGCGAACGAGGAGGATCCCCGTTCGAGATAGGCAAATTTCGTTTTTCGCGGGGTGGAGAAATATAAATAACTATTCGAACAGACACGGCGCGAAGAGACGAGAGAGAAAAGAGGAAAAACTATGCGTGTTGTTAAGACGTGGAAGCGGGAGGCGAACAGATTTATCCTCGACGGGAATATTAAAATGAAAATCAATATAGCGTTTAAACACTAAGTCAAGCGAGGCTACAACCAGAGATATCCGCACTGTGAACGAGAATATTTATATTTTTACTTGAGGAACAAAATGAAGTTGTAATAACGTTTGTAACGTCTAATTCCCTCCCCCGATCCGGTAAGGAATGTTTATAACGTTATTTTTCTATAGTGTATATCGGACAAATGATAAGACAAAAAGGAAAAAAAAATAACGATAAACGATTACTTCATTGTGTTATGACGAAACGTGTGGTTCTCGAAGTGACGAGGCACGGTCACGAGAGACACCCGTACATTATATATCGTGGATGCGAGTACACGACACGAATTATACAGAAATACGATTGTTATGACCGTTGTTACGACCCACGGTTACGATTATAAACTTCACCTCGTTTCTGCTTCGATTGTTTCTCGTCGTTTGATCTTTATTCATTCTCTCTGTAAGGCAGCGTATAGTTGAATGTCTTTCTAGATGCTAGGGGAAAACGGCGACAGAGAGGCGACACCGGGAAAATAAATGGAATATTATAACGATTCACGGGGTCGAATGTGTGTTTCCCGCGGTGTTCATTTATGGGTTTACCGTTTGTACATACGTATTGTTTGTAGCGACTGTGTGAAAAGAGAATGAGAGAGAGAGAGAGAGAAAACAACCGACGCGGTATGACAGGAAAGCAAAAAAGAGAAAAAAAGACAAGAAGAAGAAGAAACCACACATGCTCTTTACTTTCGCTTCATACTCCGCTTGTGTTCGCTTCGCGGAAGGTGACATTTGGGACTTGCGACAAAGAGACACGAAAACGAGTACAACAAGAAATAATAGTAAACGCTCTCTCAGTTCGACGATCGTGAAGAACAAGACACACGCGCAATGGGGTCTTGGCGAAAAAGAAATATAAAAGAAGAAAACGAAATTAAAAATAAAAAAAAAAAAAGGAAACACAATACATTCTATCGTTCTAGAGTTACTGCTCGATGACCATATTTCTTAAAAAAAAAAAAAAAAAAAACACGTTCCTTTCTACCTTTGGGAAACGAGTCTGTACGTTTTGTTCTCTAACTGCGGTACCTGCGATCGAAGGTTCTCCATCCGAGATCTGCTCCATTCACGTTTCGTCGTAAGGTGGAAACAAAACATAAAAATCGGAAGTGCTGGAAACTGTGGCGAGAGTGCAGTGTGTGGATGGTTAATTAGCTGTATGAAAATCATGTTACGTGTAATACTATGTACTGCAAGATTAGAATATAACATAAAACGGTGATGGCGTGTACTGCTGGAATGTAATACATGTATCGAGTTACCCCTAAATACAGCCATTTTATAATGGACGTCTGCCGCCTGCTGCTCCATCCTATTCTTCCGTAAGTTCACCGATTACTTTTCTTCATTCCGATATACAGGGTGTCCCACGCAACTGGAACAGGCTGTACCTCCTAAATGGTTGAGAATAGAAGAAAATGTTATAAGTAGAAGTTAAATGGTATCAAGCGGTGCATAATATGCACTTTTGTGCATCGGTGCATCAGAAAAATGTTACTGCATATTTTTTTTAAATAGAAACCTATATTTTTGACTGCACCAATCGATGCAGTTTCTTGTGCTCTACATAAAAGTACTAACAAGAAGCGGATGGAAAAATGTTTGGACTTCAATGGAGGACCGTTTGAACACTCTTCAGTCCTAAATAACTTTTTAAGGATTCAACGAAACGACTTGACTTTTCTGGAGCAACTAGAAGTATTGATTTACTAAATGATACGCAAGAATAATTTAGAAACAATTCTAATTGGAAGAAACTACAGGAAAAAATAAAAAAGACATTTTTTAAAACATTTTTATTTTAACTCGTAATGAAAATTTAAAATATGCATCTTGCAGACCTGTGTTAGTTATACGCATGCTGAAAATTTCATTGAAATCGATTAGCGCATAAAAAAACGACACGCGTAGAAAGTTGTAAGAATTTGTGGAGTTTAAACAGAAACTGACCGAATATCGTGAAAAATTGCGATTTGCACCATTTTTGATGGCGTGCAGCTCGTGTGTACGTCGATCGATTTCAATGAATTTTCCTGCATATGTATAATTATCATAGATCTACAAAATAAGGTTTTAAAATTTTTTATACGTCACTCAAATGAAAAATGTTTAAAGAATGTTTTTTATATTTTTCATGTAATTCATACCAATTGCAACTGTTACAAAATCCTTTTCGCATATCATTTAGTAAATCAATGGTTCTAATTGCTCCAGAAAAATCAAGACGTCTGGTTCAATCTTAAAAATGTTATACAAATTCAAAGAGTGTCCGAATACTTTCGTGAGCTACTGTAGGTACTCCGGAACACTTGCCGAGAAACCGAAATAATTCAGAGAACTTTTAGCTTCGATAACTTCTTAACGAGTAAGTTTAGGGCATAAGTATGTTAGTACTTTTATGTAGAGCACAAGAAACTGCATCGATTGGTGCAGTCAAGAATATAGGTTTCTATTTAAAAAAAAATATGCAGTTGCATTTTTCTGATGCACCGATACACAAAAGTGCATAAAATTAGTTGCATATTATGCACCGCCTGATACCATTTAACTTCTACTTATAACATTTTCTTCTATTCTCAACCATTTAGGAGGTACAGCCTGTTCCAGTTGCGTGGGACACCCTGTATATTATTTTACCGTTCGATCCGCCTACGAACAAGCCGGAGATCAAGGATGGTAACATTGTGGCGTCGCTCGGTCACCTTTGCTTAGGGACTTGGAGTCGACAGGATTTACGGAGAATGGTTGTAAAGTCAAACTCCAGAGAATCAAATTCGTTTATTGAATTCGTAGCGAACGCTAGGACAGACTCGGCTATGTCGTTACGTATCGCGGATCGAACTCGGTCGATTTGGTAGTCTAGTCGAATATCAGATTTCTTCTAAGTTGTAGCGGTCGTGTTATGTAGAAAGAAACCTCGGTATTTGGAAATGTAGGAGTAGGAGTTTCGAATATTTAATATAATTGGTTGTAGGACGAAAGGGTGGAAGTACAAAAATTCGGAGTGGGAATGACGAAGATGGAGGGTGGAGTAGGAGAAGGTCCGCCAGGTCGGAATTGCTGGCAACGGTGGAAAGTTTCGTCGCCTAACGGAAACAATGCACTGCAAAAATGTGCGAGTCAGCTGTGCGAATTTTGGGTTTTTCCGCGAGGTACAGCTGCTCCTTTGTATTAGCTACGGCGGCCCGCGGCCAGGTAAAAATTACCTGAGCTGGCCATGCTGGTCTCGCTACACGCAGGTTTCAAGACGCAACAAACATGAACGGTGGACATTGTAAAGTGTCTGACTTAGAAATTCTTTATTAACAGAGAAATTAATACCATCATCCATACAAATTAGCTTCTCAGGAGTTATCTCGGCGTTACTACGCCCCACCAAATTAATATCATCGCTATCGTAAATCCTCTATCGGAAATATTCGAGACCACTCGACTCTAAAATACGTTACCCAAGAAGCGATTACTCTAGATAAAAACAGACGTTCTTCGCAAGTACTCCCATTCACTCTCGTGCCCGGAATTCATTGAAAATCGAGTGTCTTCAAGACCCGAGTGCTCGACGATTCTTCGTATTGTTTTCAGACAATACTTTATTCAAACGTACGCTGACTACGTGCTACGATTTTTATCTTTCTTGTGCTGGAGGAAACCTCGGGGACGAGTATTAGATGAACAAATGAATAATCTCAATCTTTGCGAACGTTGAAACGAAAACTGAAAAGGTTCTCGTTTCGTAGAACGTTGATTAAACGAAAGTTCAATAGAATAATCCTCGAGTTTTACCGAGCAGGCATTGCATTATTCATTTGTACACCCGATAACCATGAAGTATCAAAAGGTGGTCGCCTTAAGAATTACTCCTAGTTAGCAGAAACCTTATTAATCCGAGAACTACTATACTCGGCGAAAAAGTACTTTACATAACTATGACTCCACTAATATGGTAGATATTATGCCCAAGCAGGACTTACGAGTGTCTTCAGCAATAGTAATGCAATGATAAAATATAAATAGCCATATATTTACGTAAATGAAAGTCTATTCTAATATTACTATAATATAGTTTATGATTTTCAGTTGAATCTCTAATTAATTTCTCAATGATTTATCATTTATTGAACACTTTCTGCCATGGATAGTAAAGGTTGCCAAAGGACCCAGAAGGTCCGTTGTATCCTGTCCAAAGTACGTTTGGTCGTAACGTTACCGTCGATGCTCTCCTCGCTCTCATAAAAAACGATATATTACAATGGATCGCCTGTGGATAGGTAATTGCTTCTTTCTTTTCTCCTTTATATATTCTTAATCCCCGTATTTGTCTCTTAGCGTTAGTTTGTGAATCCTGTGTTGTTCAGTTGAATCGTAAACTCCCATCGTTCGGAACCGTAAACGGTCGTTCTTAATTTCGTTTCTTAAGAGCGATTCACTCCGGAAATCCAGCACGAAACAAAGGTCAATATAAAAAGCACGTGTCTTATGTAAAAATAGAATGAAATCTACTATCCCGAAAATCTCTACGAAAGTCTTGATTCGATCGACATCAATCCTTTACGAGTTAAACCGTGTAGAGTAGCAGTACGTGTTTGTAAAACATTTGGTAGAGGCGTAAGATGTATCGATGGGATTTTATACATATGTATATTATATATATATTATGCATAGTTTTTTTTTTTTGTTTTGTTTTGTTATCCTTAAATAATAAAACTTTCCTTCCCATATTTAATGTACACTAAATCATCGTTTAATTAGAATACTGTATAAACCGATACGAAGAATGCTAAACGCGCGTGTAACGTCGATATCAATAGAATTCGATTTAATAATAATACAACGGATTTGGATTGCATCACTGTAAAATAACTAACAAATCGCGTAACCAAAATTATGCAAATCTTGTTTGTCCATTACCTTTCGCTATAACATTAAAGTTCATCCCTGAGTAACGTATACCTGTTTTTACTGGGTGCTAGTTTCTTGAACGTGGACTCTGGTGGAGTTGTAGGCACCTTGATTTGGTCAACGATGTGTGGCAATTCGTTGACACTAGGATCCGGCTCGTTGTGAAACTCCCGGTGCAACTTTCCAGAATAGAAGTCCTTCAGGAAAGCTTTGAGCTTCCCTTCCACGTGAATATCGTTGAAATTCGGGAACATGTACATATGCCTAAAACTATCTATACCGATCAAAGGCAAATCAGCGGGTGTCTTCTCTAAGTGATGAAGAGGGTGAGCAAATTTCAAACCGTCTGCAGTCAGGAAATTGACATGTTCTGAAACAAGATAGATTCCTTTTAATCGAGATGGTTCGTTTTTCAATCGGGATACATTTTCAATCGTTTACATACGTTTCTCGTCTATTAATTGTTTTGTGACTACGTCTTTGTACATTTTAATGCTCTCCACGTCGTCGGGAGCATGGAATAGGATAAGG
Source organism: Agapostemon virescens (assembly GCA_028453745.1). Lineage (NCBI taxonomy): Eukaryota > Metazoa > Arthropoda > Insecta > Hymenoptera > Halictidae > Agapostemon > Agapostemon virescens. Next base: position 1,522,614 of record CM052088.1, read on the forward strand.
AACGGTAGACCCTCCTCCGTTAATTCTTCGGCATTCACGAATGTAATTTCCCTCACGAGAGGAACGCATTTCTCTTGTGCCCAAACATTCAATTCGTCAAAATTATGCAGACTACCATGGTAAGTCTCGTCTTCGTCGTTGGAGAGGGCTTTGTCCGACCGGAACATTATAATGGGATTTCCTGGAGGATGCATGAATCTGCTTGCATTCCTATATCGCATTTAGAAAAAGATCGACGATTACTTTAATTTATATATTTCGTTTGAACACATTCGCATAAAAAACAATTACAAAATATAATTGAGAACGAACACTCTTAAACACAATCGAGACGCGTAAAACGTGATCGAAAAATAGCTGCTGACCTCGCGTAACACGATCAAAAAATTGCCAAGATCAACAACCATAAAATGCCATAAAATTGAAATAATTTTTCGATCGCGTTATTACCCATGAACAATGCACACAAAATTTGCTGCAACCTCAAAGAACTGTGCAAAATGAAAAATCAGTCTAGACCATGCACAATATCTTACTTACACCAAGTGAAAATGTTCTCCAATGTCACAGTTTTGACTAGAGCATGTGCTTGTTAGAGGGAAACAAGAGAACCATTACACGCACACCCTCATACACCCATACGTAAGAAGTTCTTAAGTTAAATTTTATAGTTTTTATGTTAAATATATATAGAGATTATAAAAGAGTTACACTTACTCGAAACCAACATGGAATTGACAATCATCTTTGAGGTTGGTAGCAACCCTCCTAAACATCTTGTACTCTGGAACATCTTTCTTATCAAAGTATCCAATAATCATTCGTTTTTTGTCATCCAAGTTGGTCAACTCCTTCAGATCATGGAACTCTCTTATTGGATCCCTCAGTTCTTTCTTTATGAACTCTTCAAAGGCATCCACGGACCTTTGACCCCTGTATTCCCTCTTGGTTGGTTGACCATTTCTGATGACCTTTAGCGTTGGGTACTTGGTGATGTGAAACCTTGAGGCAATTCCAGCTAAAACCATAATGTTTCACTCAGAAATTCAACCAATCCTGTCTCCGCATTTAGGTTTGAATTTATCTTATTGGTTTACCCACATTCCCTGTCGCAATCTACTTTTGCCATCACCACTTTCCCAGGCTCGGGGAACGCGCGTCTTATCCTAGTCGCCGCTTCTTCGAAAATTGGAGCTAATAAATTACTAAAACGGCACCATTGTGCGTAAAAATTTATAAAAACCAGTTCGTTCGATGCTGAAATAAAACGAAAACGAATAAGAACGATCCTTCGTTTTTACAACATCGTAACTTACCAAGCGTCATATCAATATTTTGTTGAGTGAGTGATACTGCGCCTTCGTTTGCATCGTTCGCAAAATTATTTGGTAAAAATGCCTAGAACCAAAGGCGATATATTTTTTTCAAGTATTTCGTATCGTTCGTTTTCGGTAACATATACGCGGAATTTCGGTGTGTGTTACAAAATGTTAGTACACAAAATTCCAGTGTGGAATTAGTTTACGTGTAGGTTCGACAAAAAAAATAAATTGAAACGTCAAAGTGGAATAAAAAACGACATTTTTATTTTCCGGTGTGGTATTTCGAGGCGTTGGACGCGTGCAACGTCAGCAACCGCAGCTTTTGCGTGAAGCATATTGCAGCGAGAGCGGTTCGAGTATTTAAGCGATTTTCCATAAGTTTGTTTAATAAATGCATTGGTAGGGTTATTGTATTGTGTACATGTATAGGTTATGCCGCTATTTCGTGAGACGAGACCCAGGGCTCTCAAAATTAGTGCCCGCGGTGAGCCTAACTCGTTAACAGGTTGTCGGTTCGCTAGGTGTTTATAGGTCACCAATTGTATGTCACCTTACGCGTGGCCAGAGATTTTCGAAAATCTCTTTATCTGATTGCTCGTTTTTTTTCACTTCGATTTAAACGAAAAATGATGCGCCGTGGTATCTCGAGTATTACTCACAATTAAACAGGCAAGTATAAGTACTTTGAAGTGGAAAATATCACAGAAGACCAACATCTCGCAATCTTAGAGTATAAACTTGATTAGACACAAATTTTTTGAATAACCATCAGTAAGCAGCTGGCTCTGCTAAAATTGCCACGAATTTGTAGTTAATCGAAACCTAGTAAAATAATGTCGAGGCTTCGATTTCAACAGGCAGGCCACAAGTAACGCAGAAATTCTCTATACAGATACTGTAAGTCTCTCTCGATGTCCTTTGTTCGGCTTCGTCGACTTTACTTTCATCTCCCCATACCAGGTATACGTCTCTTTTCATAGTTCTCTAGTTCTATTCCCTTCTGCTTGTTTCCTGGGAATTGTAAAAGCTTTTCAGAGAAACCCTAAAAATGGAATTTGTTTATGGTCTAACGATGTCAAAGAGATCTGCTTCTAACGAAATGCTAACAGCGCCACAACGCGTAGCAGTCAACTACTTAAACTGTTAGCTAATTGTAAGTTCTTAATTGCCCGCAGGTGGCGCCAAAATTAACTTCTTGTGGAGATGGGATCATGTCGGGTTCACCAATGTGAAGATGGGAGTCCTCACATTCTTGCATAATGTGTCGGTTGGCCATAGAGTATGGGCCACATAGATGCATGATTCGTCAATGCGTATGCGCGTCTTGTACCACTAGGGAAAAACGCGGGAACGTACAAGACGCGCATGCGCATTGACGAACCATGGATCTTATCGTTCTGACCTACGACATGATAATTTTTTTTTAATCCATAGATACGCTAGCGAGTTCTTTTGCGTTGTCAAGCTTAATGTTCACGTAGGAATTTTGGTGAAAAGGTATTAATGACGGCTGTGCTCAACTTTGAAGTTTCTCTGTCTGTCCTTGCCGCACATTATCTCCATCCTTGTCGTATTCATTACAGAGATAGAAAATCATTAAAAATGATACCGAACAAACGAGAGAACTGGATAAGAAGAAGACAACAGAAATGCCATTAAAAATTTTATTAAACAGACAAAATGCATTTTTATTTGTAAAAAATGTTTCGTTTGGAAATTCCCTCCATTGTAGTAATCGATACACCGATGTCTGCCATCTAGAATATTCTAGAATAGATGGCAGTTCACATTCGTGGACATCCGTTGCAGGCAACAAGAACCCCGCATAGCTCTGACGAAGAGCAAACGTAATTTCTGTGTAAGTGGGCGCTCCCTAAACCCGGGGATTTTGTTATTACCTGTCCAGTCGCGATTATTTTGCAAAGATGACCACGATTCCGGGTTCCATGGCCTTCGATGAATATGGCAGGCCGTTCATCCTTCTTCGTGACCAACACAAACAGAAACGACTAACCGGCACGAATGCAATCAAGGTAAATTCGTATCCTTTAATTAATATTCTTTATATTTCTTTCTGAAAAAAATATTAATTGTCTTTAAAATATATCCTTACTCATGATTTTATCGGGTTTTCATATTGGAATCTTAATAGTAAAGTCCACCACGTGAAGCATGCGTCAATGGCGGCGTTATGGGCTTGGCAACTCATTCTTAAAATGATCATAAAATCCAATTCGAGTTGGAGGTACAATTACCATTGTACTCATTTATATTGGTGAAAATTATTTATTTCTTCCAACCTCTCGATAGACTAAGTACAAAATCATTTTATCGATGTAACTCTTTTTGACCATAAAAGGCAATCCATGACTTCATGGAAGACCGATAGAATTTTCAAAATTCATTTAATCTCGGTAGTCAAATTAAGTTTGATTTATACTACATTTTTAGTCCCATAATAGTAATTCTGTTTTTTTCGAAATCCAAACTTAATTTACTATGTTTATTCCTTAAGTAATACTAAATTATAATTGTACAATATTTTTGCACTGGTTGTAATGACCTTGTTCTTTAAAAATTAAAAATTAAAATTAAGACAATTTTTTATTCAAAGTAATATACTCTTGTACTGCTATTTGAGATCAATTGTCAATTTTTAGTCACACATTATGGCTGCCCGTGGTGTGGCCAACACCCTCAAAACTTCTTTGGGACCAAAGGGTTTGGACAAGTTGATTGTCAGTCCTGATGGGGACATTACCGTAACGAATGATGGTGCAACAATCCTGAAGCACATGGATGTGGACCATGAGATTGCTAAATTGATGGTTCAATTGTCGCAATCTCAAGATGATCAGATCGGAGATGGTACTACAGGAGTAGTTGTCCTAGCTGGTGCACTTCTGGAGCAGGCAGAGCGGATTTTGGACAAAGGAATCCATCCAGTCAAAATAGCAGATGGTTTTGAAACAGCAGCCAAATTTTGCATAAACCATTTGCAAAATATTGCTGAGACCTTCGAAGGTAGCACCACAAATATGGAGCCTTACATCAACATTGCCATGACTAGTCTTAAGTCAAAAATGTAATTAAATAATAATTCTACACCTATGTCTACATATTTACTTTAGTTGCATCTTGGTAATATATTATTTATTTTCTTTTTCAGTGTCAACAAATACATCAGAGAGATGGCAGATATTGCTGTACGTGCTGTGTTTGCAGTTTTGGACCCTGAAACGAAAGACGTGAATTTCGAGTTGATTAAGGTGCAAGGAAAAGTCGGTGGTAAACTGGAAGATACTGTTCTGGTCCATGGTGTTGTGGTAGACAAAGACTTCAGTCATCCTCAGATGCCCAAGGTATGGGGCTGCAATATTTAGTAATTATCTAGGTGAACATTTAGAGTATTATTCTTCCTAATGATGAAAAATAGTAACAGAGAAGGGCGAAGGTTCAGGAAATTTGTTTAGTCTACTTTTTCTTAGACCAACACTGTTTCTCCAACTGTTATTTTATGGTTAGCGAAAAAGTGAAAGTCTCTGGTAAACTAGTAAACTGGTAAATTGCCTAGCTTTTGCAGTGGCTTCAATGATCATAAGATTATGAGAGCTGAAGGAAAATGATTTGGAAAATGATTTCTACGGAATAAATAACTTGATCGATATCTGTAGTATATGCAGAGAAATGTTTGCTCTGTTACAGAAACTAGAAGACGTAAAATTGGCGATTCTAACATGTCCGTTCGAACCACCAAAACCAAAGACGAAACATAAGCTGGATGTTACTTCTGTGCAAGACTACAAGGCTCTGCGGGAGTATGAGAAAGAGAAGTTCACGGAAATGGTGAAAATGGTGAAGGATACGGGAGCAACGCTTGCAATTTGTCAATGGGGTTTCGACGACGAGGCTAACCATCTTCTTCTGCAGAATGATTTGCCCGCTGTTAGGTGGGTCGGTGGTCCAGAAATTGAAGTAAGCATGGAAAATCCTGGAAAATTTGATATCAGTTGGGTGCAAAAATTCGGGTATGAACTTTTGCATCAACCTTGCATTTAATGATTGTACCCATGATGAAAAATTGCGACGGAAGAGGGTGAAAGACCAGATAACTGACTTACGGATTTTCGGGCTTTTAAGTACTTCTTACTAAACTTTTAGTAGAATACTAAATGTGAGACCCCTCTAAATTCTGTGGTTGGTAGTTGGTTTTTCGCAGTGGCTCTGATGACCACAAGATTATGAGATCTGAGGAACCTTCCCCATATACTTCATGGTACAAAGTATATGCAGTTGTAGATGACATAATTGAAAATCTTTTCAGCTAATTGCTATTGCTACCGGTGGTCGCATAGTTCCACGATTCGAGGAGTTAACGCCTGAGAAGCTTGGCTGCGCTGGTAGCGTCAAAGAATTAGTTTTCGGAACTACGAAAGACCGAATGTTAGTCATCGAGAATTGCCAAAATTCCCGAGCAGTTACCATCTTCATTCGCGGCGGAAACAAAATGGTGAGTGTGCAAATTTTTAATTTAAGACGAAATTTAAGCAAGGAGAATTTCAGCGGTGTTAAAAATATGCCTTACTGACCAGACACCTTGCAAAATCAATGCATTAGAATATTTGGCTGTTTAATTTCGCATCATCGATTGTACATTGCTCTTTCTAATGCTACAACCGCATCTCAACGATACTCTATCCATAAGACGTTAGGTGTTAATTAATATAATTGTAGATTATCGAGGAAGCTAAGCGAGCCATCCACGACGCTCTCTGTGCAGTTCGCAACGTAATACAAAATGAGAAGATTTTATACGGTGGTGGCGCAGCCGAGATTTCCTGCGCTCTAACTTTGGTTGAGGAATCTAATATCGTTAACAATCTGGAGCAGTTTACTTTCTACCATGCTTTCGCCGAAGCTTTGGAAGCTGTGCCACAGGCATTAGCTGCGAATGCCGGCTTGTCTCCAGTGAGTACCTTCGCTGCGATTAGGGCTCGCCAAGCGGAAGAGAAGAAATCCATCTATGGCGTTGATTGCCAGGGCCACGGTTCTAATGGTAAGTACCAAACTATCAATCTTTTAATACATAATCTCTTTCTTTATCCTGTTTTATCCCTTTTCGGACAAGAAACCTCCCCAATCCAAATTTTTCTTCCTTTAGCACCCCATTGTTTCAACTATCCTCTTGATTAATATCTTGAAAAATTGTATGTGTAATTTTTTCATCTCAAAGAGTTTAAATTAAGAATGAAGAGGATTGGGGAAGTTGGATTACTATAAATGTAATATTTTAACACACTCTAGATCCTTTTAACCCCCGCAATGGAATAGTGTGCTCGATTTTGCATAATTTCTAGTTAAAAAAAAATTCTGTTTAATTTTGCAGACATGAAAGCCCAAAATGTAATCGAGAGCCTTGCCTGCAAGACTCAGCAGTTCTTGCTGGCCACGCAGCTGGTCACAATGATCCTGAAGATCGACGACATCCGGTCGCCGAACGACGCGTCCGACATAGCCTAACAAACCTAATTTCTGCTTTGAGAATTATTTTATGAAACAACAATAAATTAAATATAATTAACACAATACATTTTTCACCCATTGGCTCAACGCCTAGCTTCATTCACACTTTTAATTTGGACGTTGAATCTAATTTTGTCTATTGTTACATCAATTCTCGTCCTGTTCGCTGCAATGATAATTTTTAACAACATTTGCCGCGATGCAACGCGAATAAATCGTTTCACTCTTTACCAAGTCTCACGTGTTTTCCATTCATTCTTAAATCTTGGTTCTTGTCAAATCAAAAACCATCCTCTTCCTCAACGATCTCTTTTTTTATTTTTCATTGTAGGAACAAAGAAATTTGTCACATCGAGTCAAGGTATATTCGCGCATAACAGAGTTTTTCTGTACACTTTTTGTTATCCCCAAGACAATAGGATCTCTTATTTTTTTTTTGTTTGTTTTCAAAGGAGGGTTTCTTCTTTTCTATGGAATGTGTATGTGTGTGGCTGTGTCTGTGTCCATGTCTCTCTGTGTGTGAGAATTTTTTTAAAGCATAAACAAAAACGCAGATCGACGAACGTAAGAAAACAGAAATTTTGTTAGAATCCCTACTAATAAAATGGCACAGAATACAATCGCTTGTACATATTTATAAATTATTTTATAACAACAATATATACCTCTGTCTTTCTCTCTCCTGCTCGTGTCTCTCTCGCCAACTTCTGTTCTCGGTCTGCGGGGAACCGACCTCGTAATTAATCTTTCTCGTATCACAAAATATACAATCTCTCTCTCTCTCTCTCTCTCTCTCTCTTTCACTTTTTCTCTTGCCAATACTTTTTACACATTAAGTACAGATCTCCAACGTTTCGCCGGATGTTTCGTGCATTAAAGTTCTCTGGCTTGCAACATTCGATAGACTTACAATATCGACAACAACGCGTACCATTAAACTCTTAATCTTGATAACAACGCTTCTGTAATTTTAGGCGATACAGAATTTTTCGGCACTTCATGTCTCACTGTAACCACCGTTCACAGGGTTAAACCGGATTTCACCATCCTAATCCCGATGTAAAATGCAAGCCCCGGCAGAGCCTTTCCGTTTTATAAATCCTCGCCATAGTCCTCGCATAATCACCGACGAGTACCCTCGAGTATGCCACTACGAACAACGAAACGAAAAACATGGTTTCCTCTTTATAATAATGATTCCCATTTTCCTTGTCTCATTTTTAGCTAGCCACTCGAACGTATTTGAGTCGACGTTTGTAGATCGCGCGGACAGGAATTATATGTTTCGTAAAATACAAATTACTCGAGTAAAAAAAAATATATAAAATCGTGATATCGATGACCCGCTCGATGCGTTCTCTAATTCTTTTCCTCTTTTTTTTTTTTTTCTTCTTTTAATCATTCTTCTCACACCTTACTTTATTTTTTTTCTCTCTCTCTCTCTCTCTTTCTCCCCCCCTCCCCTATCTCTTCCGTTTTCCGTTTCTTTCGTTTTGGCTTTGTTAATAAATAGGCTATGCGAATTTGATTACTTGTTACTCAACTAAAAAGTTACATGCGCAGCGGGGCCACTAAGTTTTCTTCGCAGCTATGGTTACACCTTCTTGAGCATAGGCAAATGAAGTACTTCCGGTATTTCGATGTCCTCCAATCGGATGTTCGACGGATTGAACGGGAACCTTACTGGGTACGAGTACTTTAAATCCATCAACAACTGCAACACAAAATAATACTTTACATATTTTGCATTTCAAAATATTCGTTCACCCTTTCGCTACTACGGGCGACTATAAAATCGCTCTCCAAAAGACTTTGGAAACAGTAATAATAAGTTACTTCGACAACTTTTAACCCTTTGCACTCGAAGTAATTCCACTCGAAAATCTAAACAATATTTTCATCTATAAAAGCTCCACTGTA
>CM052088.1:1547314-1570251 GCA_028453745.1 Agapostemon virescens
GTCGAATACGTTCGGCGTGCACCGCAGCTAGGAAATTGCAGATAAAGCGGATCGACGACGCCTGATCGACAGCTAGGAGCGTCGAAATAGCGCGATGAGGTCGGCCAAAGACTCGGGCCGTCTATCTAGGATGAAAAGAGACCGCCAGGCGGTTTTTAAGCTTTAGGCGGTCCGGTCTCTGTCGGTGAGGCCGTCGGCATATGCGGTTCGCGTGCACCGATGCATCCGTAGGATCGCAGTAACAGGTGCAGATGCAGAGGAAGCGATCGTTAGCCCGACAGCCCGCGGTGCATGTGCGCCTATTATGATTTCTTTCGTAATTAGTCCCCCTGCCTAACCACCCCGCCGGCCGTGCGTCTCCCTCTCTCGTACGCGTTATTCGGGCGTGTACCTATTATTTATTTGGTCGCACGCATGCACGGGTCCCGGGGAACCATGTGCCGCCCTTTTGTCATTCATGGTTCTCCGCCTCGCGTCTTCGGGCCACGGTGACGTTAATAACGATGACCTTGAACTTCCCTCCGCCCCGCAGCCTGGCACTCTTATTCTCGCGGTATCTTTGGCTGTTCGCTTTTGTACACGATCGTCCCGGAATATTCCGTGGACGGTTAAACGCGCGAATCCTCTCCGCGTGACCCCGTTATATCGCGAAAATCTCGCCCCCCCCCCCCCTCCCCCTCGCAAAACACGCTCGAGGTATGTTTATGGCGATCAAACGATTTACACAGCTTCGCCCGTTTCAATAGGCTAATTACCGACGCTCGAAACGTATTATTGTCGAGCGCGAGATTTACCGAAACCGGCCCCGTGAAAACGGTCCGCGAAATCTACGAGCTGGCTCTAACGCGGCCAATTTATGGATTCCATGCGGCCGCTAATGGAATGCCGGCGATATCGTTTTTGAAACCGTTGCGGCGAGCTGAAACGGAACCACAACGGAAGAACAAAGTCTGTGTCGACCTCTCCGCTACGCCGACGAGGTGCAAACGTCGCGATGGCGGTGAAGAATCTAATCGAAACCTTTGGCATTTTCAAAGTGCAACGCGCGTAGACTATCTTTACTGAACAGTCCTTCGAAATTCGCAAAACTAAAACGAAACTACAATTATGGATCAAAGAGTGGAACGATCCGAGGCTCCTTTGAACCTGCAGCATTTTCTGAATAATTAAATCGAGGTCGCGAGTCTAATAGTTGACACAAAATTAAGACTGAAATTTGTGAAATAAAATATTTCTTTCCATACTGCGATGCAGGCTTAACCCTTTGCCCTCGAATGGCGCCTCTAAAAACTGCTATACTATTATTTAAACAACTTTTACATCAGCGAAAAAATCGATAACAGTTTTAATGTTCTAAGTACGAACAATAGTAATAAATTTCATATGAATGAAAGGAAATGAATTATGTACAATGGAGCTATTATAGTTAAGAATATTCTATCGATTTTGGAATGGAATTGCTTCGAGTGCAAAGGGTTAAAACAATTCTTACATCGTCATGCTTGTATCTAAGAAATTCAGAAAAATGTAACAGTTGCAAGGACGAGTAATAGTGAAAATCCCATATGCATAAGATCAAATTAATCATGTGAAATGAAAATATCCTAGGTCAAAAGTAATGCCTAAATTTTCGAGGCAAATCAACGCGGGAAGGATTATTCATCCACCTGCTTTAAAATAATAATAGATCTCCTTTATAAGTTCGATAGATCGGAAAGGGTATAACGAAAGTTCAGTTTGCTATTGTAAAATCGGCGGACCGTTCGTCGCAGGGTTTGTACCCTTTAAGCTATCCTGTTTTTCAAAGCTTTGCGCGAGGATCGTCGGGGTAGCGGATCTCCCGGATCCTCGCGACGGTGGCTAGATGATTAGGAACAGAGGACCGATGATTCCGGATCAAACGGCGACCACGCTCGAACTACGAGGTTCCCAGTCTCTGCCGAGGTATATATCCGAGCAAGCGTCTTGCCAAGGGATTTCGCCGAGGGTTGGCTGTTTGCGCCTCTCGACAAATAAGGGGAAGTCGTTATCCCGTGGATGGGAGGAGTAATTAACTGCTTCTACCTCCTTTCTGTCCGCTCCACCTCTCAGCCAGCATCCTTCCTTTCCGGCTTCGGCTTCTACTCGAAGGAGCAGACTTAAGGAGGCCCGCTTAGGCTTTCACGGGGTCGTGTCTTCATTATTCACGCTAATCTGCTTTCGCCTCGCGCTCCCGCCGCCTCGAACTCACCCCGAGCGTACCTACCAGTCTACAAACTCGAACGACTGGTCCGTAGTTTAGCGAAATTTCCACCCGGGAAAAACCGTTTGCTCGACAAAATTCGAGAAAAAAGTAACTCAGGGAAACACTTGCGAAAATCACACCATGGGTACGACCTAATCCGATTGCTAATTACGCCCACGGCTATTTACATAAACTATTCACGCTGGTCCTCGCGCAGTCACGCTTAGAACTTTTTAATTATGCCCGTTCATACGGGTTGGATATCGCAATTGCTCGATCACAGAAGGGTGCAAGGACTAAAACGCTATCAGATTGTTCGAGGCTATGAATTTTCGAGTACAAAATCAAAATCGAAGTCGAGCAATTGAGAATTTTAATTGTACTCTAGTAGTTTGCATTTTAAGCGCAAAAAGACTAGCGAAGACTCGTGAACACACTGATTCCCTTATTTAAAGAAATATTTGAAATTTATATATCGTTGCCCACGTCTTCAAGAAGCTTCCTAATCGATATTTTTGATAGTGATCCTTAATGTGGTAGCCATCTTGAAGGTACAATGGGGTACGAACGATTTCGTAAAATTTGTTTAAATAAGAGAAACGATGTGTCGCTGATAGTTTAGAACTTACGGGTTCTATCGGTCTCCCGATGTTGTTCTAGGGTAAGTAACTCGCGGAGAAGCAGACTGCTTAAAGATCGACAAGATGGAGTCTTAAGAACCCGCGTTTCCAATATTCGCCGGCGGACCACCATCGGTAGGCGCCCCGCGGTGCTCGCCAAATTATGATGAATTGTTTTCTCTGTTAACTGGCAACGCCGACAAACGTTGGCTCCGCGGCACCCCTACCGAGATAATCTTTCACCAATTTCGAGTCGCTGATTGATCGTCGTGATCCGTGATCATCCACCCGTGCGAACGGATCGCCGCGATGCGCTACACCCCCGAAACATCTTTTTTCCGTCGCCTTGTTCGCGGCAGGCTCTCGAGAAAGGTGTGTGTGTCCACACCGGAGCAGCGTCGAGCAATTATCTGTCACCTCCTTCTTCTTTTTACCGGATTACTCGCAAAAAGAGGAGGAGGGCAAGAGATGCTCGGCGTTGCTTCGGCGTAGCAGCGCAGACCGGATAGTCTAGGTGTGAACAGAATAAAACTTTCCCGTGAGTTTTCGTTTTAAAAAAATCACTTTTACAATTGGATATCTGTTTTACAAGAGTTGTAGGCTAAACATTGTTCGCAAACGCATTACATATTACTGTGTGCCGCGCGGACACGTCCTCCCGAACGCCGTCATCCAGAGAGCGGTCGGAACGACTTGTTCGCGAGCTGCACACGCGTCTGCGTTAGCGATTCTAATTGTGCACACTATACTCGTAATCCGTGCTCGCGTTCATAGTGTTTCCCCTAGTACCTGAGACAAACGCGACCTCCAAACGACTGTTTACATGTGGTCAACGATCCGTATACAACGATGTCGACGAGTTACACAAGCTGCGCTGGCTACTGACAGAGTGTCATGCTGGCTCTCCGGTTCACACGAATGCTCGCGACGAGGTAAATAAGCCAGAAAACCGTCAACCAACCGCCCTTTCGAAGCTGCGAAGCAGGTAGGCGGCTGTGAACTACCAGGGAAAATGCTCTCCTCGTGTGGCAAATCGCAAAGTCGCGATGAACGCTCTTTGAAGGCGGAAACACGAGCGTAGAACTCGTGCGAACGCTCGTTGGTTTGTTCAGGATGGACAACCGATCTATTCAAGAAGAAAACAATTAATGTACTACTCTTACAATTCATTGCCTAGCAGAAAATTTATATTGGAAATATAATATTGAAGGAGCCATCCCAGAAGAACCCGACGAGTGTTTTATGAAGTGATTCCCACACTCGTGTCTTCCACTCGACAGCCAACCGACTGGTACTTGTAATAGCTGTTGTATTAACAAATATTGAACGCGACTGTCGTGCAGCTGTGTGAAGTCAGAAAAGCCTAGAAAGCACGGTGAGAGAATCGTTCGAGCGATTCGCGTCGAATGCAAGGTAGAAGGAAACGTAATTCCTGTAGAAAAGATACGAATACTGAACTGAAATGCTATGAAATGTTATTCGTATATTCCTATGCAACACTTCCACGGATCGCCATCCCAGCATCTATGATCTCATATACACCAGTATAGCATTGAAATGCATTCGTTTAAGATATTTAAATGCCAAAACTTAATCTTTACAGTCGTCGACGCTCGACATCGTTTTAGTGCGGTAGATTTAGCAGGACGTTCTGGCCTGGCGGTAGATAGGCGACTTGGCGAGACTTGGAGAGATTTTGAGCGATGTCCTCGGCGGCTTCGATTCGTCGAAGTTCAACCAGACCGTCGCCGCAATCGCCGAGAGACTTCGCGATTAGGCTAGCGGCCTGCGCGTCACCCTCCGCGGTGATGATAGCCGCCTTCTTCTGCTGCTCCGCCTTTTCGACCAGGAAACGAGCCTTCTCTGCCTCTTGCTGGGCTACTTGCTTCAGCTCCACAGCCTGAGTGAACTCTTTGCCGAACGTTAAATGTGTCTGGAACAGAAACAAGGTGGACGAGTCAGTACCGGTCCGGAATACTCTAGCGGTAACAGGCTACGTAATTCTGCTACCAAATCTATCGTAATTCTGCTATGAAATCCTGTACCAGGATGGCTTTACTCCTCAAGCGCTAGAGGTCGTACTTACGAGTGAAATGTCGTCCAAGATCAGCCCAAACTGAGAGGCTCTCTCTGTTAATTCTTCGCTGACTTTTTGCGACACGAGCTCTCTCTGCGTGATCAGTTCCCCGGCATCGAACTGAGCAACTACAGCCTTCAATACCTCAGTGGTAATAGATGGCAATACTCTGTCGTCATAGTCTATGCCAAGAATAGTATAGATCTTGGGCAAGGTATCTGGCACAGGTCTAAAGAGGATACGAAGTGTGATGTTTACGTTTTGCAGATCTTTGCTTCCAGTTATAACGGGTACATTTCTTGGCCTAGCTCGAATATCAAATATGATTGGTTTCTGTACCCAGGGGATATAGAAGTGTGTCCCTTCTCCTACTACTAAATTCTTTATACCGGCGAATCTGTCGAATATGACAGCCCTGTGACCGCCATCCACTGTAACGAAGAGAGCATTCCTTTGAGACCTGACTATCCAGCGAATAAACTATTCGATTTAGTTTAAGAGACAAAGAACTGACCGTTGTAAAGAGCAGAGTTAACAACAGCTCCGGTGAAAGCCAAGCCTAGACCAAGCTGTCCAATTCTGTTCATAAAGTGTCCCATTTTCTATGAATATCTGAAAGAAGAGTCCATTATAACGATACACTGCTGAAACATACTCTGATGCAATCCTCACTGTGATCAATCGCGACTGAACTAACCTAACCCGAACCACTGAACAATTAACGAACGAATCGCGAGGTAGTTAAAAGGGAAATTTCCGTTTGCGATTGTTCGAACGAAAGGAAATACAGAGATTAAGCGAATTATGTGATCCGAGTTGTTTTAAAGAACTGCAACTGACTACATTGCGCGAAAGAACCGGCCGGGAGGAGTTCTGGTTCTCGACGAATATACGATTAAGACGAAATGACTGGCAGCTACGAACGATCGGAATAATAACGAAATAGAGGAACGTCAACGATTGTTTGATTAATAGAAATAATCCTTACGTAATGAATCCTCTGATCGATCTTGAAATTATCACTTTTCTCCTCGTGTAAGGTACATGCGTTGATAAAAGGAAAATGGAGTCTGACCGACTTGACGAGGAACTAAACTAACCGCGACCCCAAGCGGTCGATTTTGCGAGGCAAATTTAAATGGACCTACCGTCCACAAAACCAGTTTCTTTCGACGATAATGACAATTAAAAGATTCATTCTGCTCGACGATACTTCGGAGTGCACTCGAATCCCGTGGGATTTTCCTAAATTCAAAACAAAAAAAGAACAAGCACTCCTGATTGTCTACTTTCCCGATTATAATTTAAACGGACTTGTTGTTTGCAGCAGTTCGATCGAATGATTATTGTAAATAAATTTGCAATGCCGGCCGACATTTCATAGCTTTACTGAATAATTTCTGGAAAGGTGCAATGCAGATTTTCAAGGATAAAAAATAAACGCCCCCGGGTGGGCTCGAACCACCAACCTTTCGGTTAACAGCCGAACGCGCTAGCCGATTGCGCCACAGAGGCGATTTGTTCTCTCCCGCAAACTTTGCAAAACATAACAGACATTAGCAAAATAATATTTAAAAAGACATTTTTCCACATGCCGATTTATAAAATAATCCTCAACACGTTGACGATTACACAACCGATCCAAAATATGCCGAAAAGTTTCTCAAATTTCTTTGGTCAACCCGAAACTTGATAACTAAAATTGTTTTATCAGTTTCTACAGATCTTAATAAAATTACCGCTTAGAAATAATTTAGCGCACAGGCAGATACCTTTAAAATTAAAGGCTATACTTGAAAAATCAAATGCTTATCCTGGCAGTATAATATGTCAAGGAAAACCGAGGAAAATGCAGAAAGTGGTCATCTTCTTGTACGAGTACCGGAAGGAGTGGAAAAATAGCGAGCACTGTTCGATTTGTTTAATAAATGGGAGATTGTGTTAAATAAAATTGCATTGTTTTATTTATTGTTCCCACAGCATGTGAAATCGTATATAACGACGAGGTTAATTAGCGTCCATCGTTGTTGTCAACACTAATTGCGGGTCCGAAGACTGCAGGCGACGTAACACGATCCAGGATTAATTATCTAGTGGTAACAACCAAAGAGAACATTAACCAACAATTTCGGGATGTTCCCATCTGTCGTTACCTACCTTGTACGCCCCGAGAACCTTTCCAAATTCTTTGATCGCATTCAGTTAGAACGTAGCTGCGACCTTTTCATCTTCCAATTAAAATTCATCATTGGCCGATCAGATGTTCGATCACCTGACAGCATCCGCTGATGGCAGCTTGTCGAAGAGCGAGTACACTGTAGAGAAAATGATTTTTAAGAGCAGCAATTCGCTCTGGAGTGTTTACACTTGGATTAAAAATTGCTCAGACTGCTGAGCATGTTCTGTTTCCAATTGTATATTGATTATCTTTTGTTTTTCACTTACCAATTAAGAAGTTCATCGCGGCACACCACTCCAAGAAGAACTGATACCACGGGACGCGGCTTTCCCCTTTTATAAGGCGAAAAATTGGCGGATTTCGATAGTCGGAGAAAAGACAATCGCCCACGATAACCTCTCACAAAGGGGTGGTGTGAACTAATCAATGCGAAAGATAACCCTTTCGGATATCGTTGAACCGGTCTGCTCTCTTTTTAATACAACTCCATTAATTGTACAAATATGCATTCGTTTTATAATAATGCGTAAAGAGGACCGCATTTTCCTCGATCCCTACTTTCCCAGTTTACCTAGCCTCTGCGGCATTGAAATCTCCCATAATTGAGAAACAAAATCGTCTATTCTTATAAATCGAATGGAAAAATCAAATTGTCTACTGTTCCGGAGAACCGCGAATAATGCACGATAACTAAAATAATTATTTAAACGATAGCGAATGTTTACCGCCGCTTGTAACAAACAATAACAAAAAGAGGCTCTGATAAAAGTATCATCTTTGCAATTCATTAAACATGTTGTTTTACTGCGAAATCACCGTCGATAACGGATGAAACCATTGCGGATATAGTGGGTCAAAGTGCCCAGCCTGTTCTCTACATAGATATTCGGTCCTGCACCCGAGGAAATAAATATTTCTCTGGGGAAGGAGGAATAATAAACAATCTACAGTAATATTCCTCGTGACTATACTTATTATTAAATTAATACTGTCCACACAGTGGAAAGAACGCGATCAATGCTTAGCATCCGTAAGGAAATATTCCTTTAGCATCTGTAACGCTTTGCTGCGATGAGAGATTTGGTTCTTGACATCCTTGGGCAGCTCTGCATAAGTTTTATCGTAGTCCAGAGGCTGGAAACAAGGATCCCAGCCAAAGTCTCGTGGTCCTCGTGGACTCACGATGGTCCCCTGCGTTCGTCCTTGAAATAATAAAATAGGATCTTCAGATTCTCCTGCGCAATAGGCAAAAGTGCAAACCGCCTCCGCCGATTTGTCTTCCCAGCCCTGAAGCATTCGATGGAGACCATCTGGACCTAGCTTGTCCAGGAACCATTTTATGTAGGGACCAGGTAAGCCCTTCATCGCGTTGAAACACAGGCACGTGTCCTCTATGATGACCGGGCCCTTGACCAGATCCGCTGCAGATCGGCATTTGTTCCGGCAAATGTCGTCGATCTCTCCCTGGTACTCTGGCAGGTCGATCTTCTTGCTAGTGATTTCTCGGGGAAAGTTCTTTCCGAGGATGGCTATGAATTCCTCCAGCTTCTTTGCGTTTCCAGTTACGAATACTATCGGCTTCGACATCCTTTGAAATTCTGAAAGCGTCAGAGGAGTTTGATTTTGATAATCGAAAGGATTTGGGATTTCGAAGCTTTTTAGGTACATATTTCTTTTCTTTTTAAACTGGAACGATCGCATGACAAAAAGTACTATTTTCCACCTTTGATTTAAGACCTCGAAAGCTGATACATTCCTATGGGAATAGATTGCAAAATTAATACAGGTAATCCTCTCAAAATCTAGTCAATTTTGGAAATAATAAACCGAGGCAGAAAAATATATTGTATGCTTTGTCCACATCTGTATCACTATGTGATCCATGCTGTACAAGGACTTTATTAAAATGAGCAGAAGCCGCTTGGTGCAGCACTATACCGAAGTCAACGAGGCCCCCATTATTGATACTCTTGTTTTCTCTCTTGTAACAAGTGTTTCGGAAAAGCATGGAATGTATCACTGCCATTTTTGGACAAATTAAATTAATTGCTACGTAGTTATATGGTCAGAGGAGGCCTGTTTTTATCTTTGTTTAAGTATGTCACAGTAACTTGAAAAAGTAATTATTTTTAGTGAATCAATTACCTTTGACGAACCGGTGCAACAGAGAAACGTACACTTGCTAACCATGTGCTCCTGCGACAGTGCTGCCAACTGTTAGTCCTTTTCTGAGTTCTTTTCCTGTGTTTAATCTTTAACCTTTAATTCTTATCCTACACTAATTCCTCCACCAATCCTTTTTCAAGTTTATTTCTCAATCCTTTTCTTGCTTTTCGGATGTAGGGAATTTGTTCCGCGCATGCGCCGCTCCCCTAGACCGTCCCTTGGGGAATCGCCGACACGCAGTTGGCAGCACTACGCCTCAAGTCGAGGAAGAAGGCGGCAAGAGAGAGAACGCTCTTCCCTCTTGCAAGACACTTCGTTCAGGTCCTTCATCGAGTCGAGATGTCCGTTGTTGCTCGTTTAATAAAGAGTTGCTTGTTACGTTATTTCTCGTAAAGTTCATTTCTCCCCACGTGTTGCCTGTCTAGATCACAGATGCAACTGCATCCGAGTTTAGTATCGGTCTCGTGATTAAAACCGCTACACGGACAGAAACGTTATAGCCATCTAACGGTAGAATGCACAAACTATAATATGGAGCATCTGTTCCACGATGGCGCTGCCATTTTATTTTCGCCGTTTAATTTTTTGTTTTTATTAAATATTTATTTATTACATAGCTGTTCCTGATTTTTAAGCAAGATACAGATGCAGGAAGGTTTAATGTACAATTTCAGGTGTATAGAATATATTTTAATCCCATAATAAATTTATAAACGACAACCAATTAGTACGCAGAATGGATATACTCAGATTTCAAATTGTGTACAGAAGAAATAATGTTCCAATGCTTTCTCTTAAGATGTTAAACTCTTCGAGATTGGAATTGAGACTTAAATGATCTACATTGTTTCTTCTTTTTATTTTATACACGTTTGTGCATATTTAGTCTCGAAATTCGGTACAAATAGAGAATATATCTTATCTCACATAGTTGCTTAATGGCGACGTCTTTGATTCGTCAGATGATTTTCCCCTGAATGATTAGGGATTTTATTATAGTAACAATTCACAATCTTGTCGAGAAATTTATTCAGTATGAAAGCAAGCAGTAGCACAGAAATCTGTGGCAGCAGCTCAAAAATGCCGAGTCAAGAGGTAATGACAACAAAAGTAGTAGTACATCCGCTGGTACTACTCAGCGTGGTGGATCATTACAATCGGATGGGCAAAATCGGCAATCAGAAAAGGGTTGTCGGTGTGCTTCTTGGATGTTTGAGGCCTAAAGGTGTTCTGGACGTGTCAAACAGCTTTGCAGGTTAGGATGACTCCAACATTTCTCATTTACTCACGCAATCTTCCCTTATTTTTATACTTCCATCTGCTCAACTTATCTGACACTCTTTGGTTGCAACCAAGGATCCATACAAGTGGATCATTTTATTTTAGAAAATACAGTGCACAAAAACATTGTTTTTCTTGCAGTACCTTTTGATGAGGATGACAAAGATAAAACTGTGTGGTTCCTTGACCACGACTATCTGGAAAACATGTATGGGATGTTCAAAAAGGTCAATGGTAAGCATGAGCAACAATTTTGAGGAACTAAAAGTTTTCTACTATACAGAATAGTTAAAAATTCTGTTTTTATCAATTCAGCTCGTGAAAAGATAGTAGGATGGTATCACACTGGGCCTAAGCTGCACCAGAACGATGTAGCCATCAATGAATTAATTAGGAGATACTGCCCTAACTCTGTGTTGGTCATCATCGATGCTAAACCCAAGGACCTAGGTCTACCAACAGAGGCTTACCAAGCCATTGAAGTAGTTCACGATGTAAATACTTGTTACACTGAATTTTATCTATATTATCCTTTCCTTATTCCTTATTCCTTATATCTCAAAAATTTATGGAATTATGAAAATTCAAAAACACCTATATTTATCAGTATTGCAATTCTTGTTCCTTTACAGGATGGTTCCCCAACATCCAAGACCTTTGAGCACATCCCCAGCGAGATTGGGGCAGAGGAGGCAGAAGAGGTGGGTGTGGAACATCTATTGAGAGATATCAAGGATACAACCGTTGGTACCCTCAGTCAGAGAATCACGAATCAGTTATTGGGTCTGAAGGGTCTTCACGAGCAGATCAGGGAGATCAGAAACTACCTACTGCAGATCGGCAGTAGAAAGTTGCCGATAAATCACCAGATCGTTTATCATCTCCAAGATATTTTTAATCTACTGCCAGACATGACACAGAGCAAGTTCCTTGACTCATTGTACGTGAAGACGAACGATCAGATGCTGGTCGTTTATCTGGCAGCGTTGGTTCGATCCATAGTAGCCCTTCACAATTTAATAAACAACAAGTTAACAAATCGCGACGCCGAGAAAAAGGAGATGGATAAAAAGGAGACGAAGAAGGAAGAAAAGAAGGAGGAGGAGAAGAAAGAGGAAAAAGAAAAGGCGAAAGCAAAGAGTCAATGAGCCGAGTGAGACCGAGACTAACACGTGCGGTTCTCAGACTGTTAATCTAACGAAAGTTCACCAAACTCGCGAAGTTTGTTCTTACATGTACAAAATGTATTTCCGTGTTTTGAGACGGTCGATATTTCGAGCTAACACCAAAAAAAAAAACCAACAAAACAAAGCAAACAAACACGAAGAATCTTTTTTTCCGTGGGACGTGTTGCAAAATATAGTAAAGAACTATACACTATCTTGGCCGAGTACTTTGCATTAGATAAAGGGTTATCGATTACGTATAGTTCCTTGTTCCCGGCAATTAGGAACGACCGATTGCTACTGCCCGTGACTTTTATGTAATGCACACTCCCACAACATTAGGCGATATCCAAAACCACTATGCAAACATGTTCTTTCTAAAAACAAAAGTAACTTTCATAAGCTTTCATAAGTAACTCGTGACACGCTGCGTTGTTAATAAAACGAAAATGGGAAGGAGAATACGAAAAGAAAAATGAAGAATACCGATCATTCGAACACATACACACGATTTTATTTATTCTTCGTCGATACTTTGCGGTTGGCCACACGGTGAACGGCTTGCATTTGTAACATACGAAACCCTACACACGAGTAGTACCGGCCTGAGAGATTATCTCGAGCCGCTCGAGCTTCTTCGATCACCGGAAATAAGCTCGATGACTCAAAGCTACGCGACAAAACGTACGCGCGGGTGAGGATCGAAACTGTGTACCGTAAAACAGCATTTTCGTCATGCTTGTATCTGTACGATACATAATTTGAGATACACGCTGTTTTTCATTAACAGATTTATCTCCTTACTTTACCCTTTGAACAACCATACTCTGTGCAAGAATCTCTCCACGTTGAAAGATGTTCCGCTACTCGGGTTTCCATTAGGTCGTCCCATAATATCGTCTTTTATGCTTACATTAAAAATAAGCATGCGTACTTAACTGATATTTTTATAGAGGTACCTCGATTTGTTTCGTAAGGGGTTATTCTGGTTTGTGCACGAGTCTCTAGAAATATTCTTCCAGAAAAAGCTATTCAACCTTTTCCATTGAGATTTTACAAACATGTTTATTGGTATGTGAAGAATATATGTAATTTTTTTTTTTAAATAAAAATAATTAAAATCCTCTGAGTTGTATATTTTTGTATACAGCGTGTTCTTTAAAGCGCGTTTAAACGTTCAACATCCAAATGCTTACAATTACGTTAATTTCACGAATCTGGACAAATTCGTTTGCACGTTTATTGTACAACAGAATAACCCTTGAAACAGGATTCCTTGTAACGTGCTCATAAGCTTTTAAGATGAAGTATTTGCATCGATAGGGTCTATAAAAGGAGTATCTTTATTGCAAGCAAAATAAAACTAGTTCTGAATGGATTGTTTGATTCGAAGGAAACGGAGAGGTCTTGGAAAACTATGGCCAACGGATATCAACGATTAAGAATAATCTTAAGCATACTATCTTTCTCATCGAAGGAGACGACACTGCTTATGGTACGACCTAATACACCAAAGTGTACAGAACCAGGCACATCTGGCTCAGCAAAGTCCATCGACGCGTTTTCTCACTTCCGTTGTACGCGATGCCCACGTATGGTTCTAAATTAGTATCGTTATAATGCTGGAAGTACCAGTTGAACGAACTGTCCTCAATCACTTCAGCGTTTTCGTTCGAGGCTTCGTCTTTGTCGAAGATCTGTTCTTCGGCAGTCCCCACGTTTCTTTGAACAGCCTCTGCCACTGATTTCTGCTTCTCCGGCTCGGACGAGAGCCCTAATCGTGGCGAGGGAACTTTGGTAATGGTTGGCCGACCTAGGGGACGTAAACTCGGGGATGAAGAAGAAGACACCTGGCCACCTGGAACCAGGAAAGCTGACAGAGCCGAAGCTTCCGTTTCCCGGGGAAACTGGGACGCTACAGAAGAGTTCTTCCGGTTCTCCAAGG
Source organism: Agapostemon virescens (assembly GCA_028453745.1). NCBI lineage: Eukaryota > Metazoa > Arthropoda > Insecta > Hymenoptera > Halictidae > Agapostemon > Agapostemon virescens. The sequence goes on from CM052088.1 coordinate 1,560,973, forward strand.
TTGAGACTAGACCCTCGGTTACAGCTGCACTGGAAACATCTGGAACTGATGTTAATTTTTTAACATTTGCGTTGATCATTTATCTCCACCCTTATTTTTATTGGTATCGTCTTCATACTGGTTTACTCAACCTGGTTTTAACAATTGATTAAACATTTATGCATGGAATAATTGTAATCTGCGTTTTTACCGTTCGCTTCAGTGGTCGTGGAGGTAGAGGTCTCTTGGAAATCGACTTCCGGTTCCCAGAAGACGTTCTTCTCCGCCTTTGTCTCTTCCATCGGCGCTCCTTTGACTTCTTTCGTCGTTTCCGTCGCTGTTTTTGGCGTTGTCCAGACGACCTGGCTCGCAAGCTCGGTTGCAGGCTTCTCCTCGAATTTGTTGGACTTCTGGTTCACTTCCGGGCCATCGCCATCTTGGATGTCAGCGGCTACGGAGGTCTCGTTCGCTTCTTGGGGCGACTCGTCCGCAGCTGCACTCGAGTCCGACGTGTTTGCGTGACTGGAACTGAAACGATTGCAATATTTCTTCGTCGATCAAAAGAAGGCATCTCTATCGAAGTGTTCCAGTAATTTCTTTCAGGATTGTAGCTCGGATGAACCGGATAACTAAACTTTCGTACGGGATAGCTCGTGTTAACAAGAAAAATATAGAAAACATAGGATGTACGAAAGATTAATTATCCAAGGGTTAAAGTGTAAATGATTCTGCTGGCGTAACAAGCGTAATCGTCTCCCGGATCGTTCACCTGTTCTTCAAGCCAGGTAGCTGTTTCTTATAATCGACCTCGTTGGTCGCCACAGTGGACAATTCCTCCTTCTCCCTGAACCCTAACTTAGGCCTGTTCGTCCTCAGCTGAGTCCTATCGATCTTCACCACAGTTCCATTTCCGCTTTTCCACTTTCTCTTCTCCTCCTGCGTGACATTCGCGTTCTGTTGCCCCGAACTCTCGTTCTTCACCTGTTTCTGGTAAGTCAGTCTAGGGTCTACGATCGGCACGAACCCTCCCTGCCCTAGAGGCAAAGGCACAAAGCCTCCCCTATGAATTTCCGGTTCCGTCGGGGGAAATGTTCTGTAGCGACCTCGTCCAGGTCTTCCAGGTGAATTCTTTCTCTCCGATTTCCTACCCGAGTTTCCCCAAAGATTGAAGTTCAGACTAGGCAGGGGAACCCCGAAGAAGGTGAAGCCGGAGCTGCTGGGAGAAGGTGGCATCAGAGTGTTCTTTTTGTTCGGTGTGGTATTGTTCGACTGCACTTGAACCTTCTCGGACGATTGGACCTTTGCCGTATCCGTTTGCGCTGTCGGCAGAGATTGACTCGTTGCGTTGCTAGTATCGTTCCTGAGCTCTTGATAGTCGGAGTACTCGTACAGGTAATCGGAGTCCTGCGATGTCGGCCGAGTAGACGACTCCTTTATGTTCATTCGCAACGGCACCACCTCCGTTGCCCCGTACACTGTCAACAGAAACCGTTTCGTCAACGAAAGCCAAACTAAATCCGTTAAATTATGGATTATTATGGATTCGAAAGCGAGTAGAAGACGATTAGGATCGGGTGTCTTAGACTCACGCGACGAGGACACAGGATACGGTGCCAAATCGATCATTTCAGACTCGCAGCCCGGATGAATAGGATCGATCTGTCTCTCCCTCTGGCAATCCTGACGAGACAGCCTAATTTCCTTGAACAACGATCCGTCCGCGCATCTCGGGCCCTCGGAAGACGCTTGCTGCAGCCATCCTCGCAGCCACAGCATTCCGCAGGAGCAGGAAAGCGGATTGCCTGGTTCATAAACATCATTAGATTAGTTAGATCTTCGTTAGATTAGTCTGAGCTCTGAACACTTAAAAGATTCCAAGGTCTCTTCAAAAATTGTTTTCAACCCTTTGCGCTCGAAGCAATTCCATTCCAAAATCGAAACAATATTTTTGCGTACAATAGCTCCATTGGACATAGTTTACTTTTAGGGCATAGAAGATTCGACGACTTACAAGGGAACATATTCAGATGCGAAAATCCGATTTTGATGAAACTTATGGGAGCTTATAGTTCGTTGAAAAATATTTGACACGTGTTTTTTTTTGTCGGCAGACATCCACTTTGAACGGGTGAAAACAGCCCTCAAAGTTGGGGGTCAAAACCATATTTTGTTGTGATATCTCGGAAACCAGAGGTCGAAAAAATTTGAATTTTTTTTTAAATTGTGTGTTTTTCAATGGGAAATGTACTCGCGCAAGAAAATTTTAACAAAAGTTTTTTGTTTAAACAATATATTAAAAATTTGATTTTTTTTTGCAGTTTCTTTTATTTATTGGTAGTTCATTTTAATGTAAACTTGGGTGTGTGATCTTTGATCCAAAATAGGGGATACATGTTTCAGGATTTTCTTTTTTTTTGTCATTTAACAATAATTATACATAATGGAAGATAGTCTTGCACCTGGCGTGCGTAGGAAGGAATTCTGGCTTGTTTCATCGAAATATAAGCATTTAGTAGTTAAACAAAGAACTTTTGTTAAAATTCTCTTACGCGACTACATTTCCTATTGAAAAACACACAATATCACAACAAAATATGGTTTTGACCCCCAACCTGGAGGGCTGTTTTCACCCCTTCAAAGTGGATGTCTGCCGATAAAAAAAAACACGTGTCAAATATTTTTCAAAGAACTATAAGCTCCCATAAGTTTCATCAAAATCGGATTTTCGCATCTGAATATGTTCCTTTGGTAGCGAACGCTTAGCGAATATCGTTGCTGTTTGAAGGGTGTGAAATTTTTCTGCTGCCCTCGGCACGCGATTAAATTCAGCTCGATTTGCATGGAAATACCCGAGTCAGTGAAAGCCAGTCGTTAACCATCCGGCAAACGGGCTAATTACCGTCGATATCGAGAACAGCGATGTTCGATCTTAGTCGTTTGAAAGCCGCCTCGGAAACGGAAGCCATCCGGTTGCTCCTCAGGCTGAGGACGCGAAGCCTTGGCATTTCGTCGAACGGGGAGCCCTGGATGGCGCAAATCCGATTGTTATCCATCTGCGGGCAAAACGGAGAACGTGTGTGTGCAGGTGTATGTAAAACGATCCGCTATCTCCCCTAATTAACGATTCAGCCGGTACGAATAATTGCTCCGCTAGCATAACGAACGTGTGGCCTCGCGCACCACGGTTCGTGGAGAAGTTTCACTCTCGACGAGAAAGTATTCTGCCCGTTATTACTAAAGACGATCCCCACCACCATTTTTCTTTCGTTCTTCGGCTATAGACCGGTAAACGCGATCGTTACGAAAAACCGCAACCATCGTTCACCGAGAACGAGTTTCCCCGCGGACTTTTCAACGTTCGGCTTAACCCCTTGCCGTGCCATTTTCTTTGCAACTAAACTTATAACAGCGCCGGAAATATTACAGAAGAGAAAAGACAATTTCAATGCTTAAACACTGATTACAAATGAAATATTTATATGTAGTAGATTTTATCTTAAAAGATAAAGTAGTATCTTCGATACTCGTCGTCATATGGCAAGGTGTTAAGGGGATTTTTTAACTTTTGATCCGCGATTATTGCGAAGAGATTTCCAGAGTTTGCAACGGGAATAATTGGTGGCGTAATTTGGCGCCAGGCCCTGTGCAGTATAGAAGAGACCGCTTTAGATAGATAGGAATAATCTGAAACAGTTGATTTTAGTTGCACAGTATTTGTAACGTTAATTCCGTTGATGGTCGGTGGTGTTCTGGGTACCTAGTTTTAACGATCCACTCACTTTCAACTCGACCAGCCACTCCATCGACGACAAGCTGTTGCTGGACACCCTGGACAATCGATTGTTGCTCAAATCAAGGACTTCCAACGAGCGGAGGCTCTCCAGACCGACGTAATCCAACGCCGGCAAATGATTGTAGCTCAGATTGAGGAAGAGAAGGTGAGGCACGTTAATGAACGCGTTGCTCGCGATTTCCTGGATCCGATTCTCCTGCAGTTCCGCGCTTTGCAGCAGAGGCAGCTCGGTGAAAGCTCCGCTCGGAATTATCTGGTGGATGATCCGCTGATAAAGCTAACGCCTTCACTCGAACCGACCGATCGATCCTGGATCTTTATGCGAACTCGAAATTTTCTGCGATTGCGTTTACAAAAAGCGAATTGACCGATTACAAAATTGTAAAGATATTGCCAGATGCTGTTCAATTGTTTTTGACTTGTTCCAATGATTAAAACGCGCAGTTGCTTTGGACAATTTTTATATTGCATAAAGATGCAAGGATCGTTCTCTTTCCAAGTTGCCATCGGAAAGACAACGCGACTCAAGGATTGGCCGAGCGAATTGAAACAGCGATCACCTGCAACCGATTCTTCCCGAGCCTGATGGCCTGTAGTTCCGGCAAAGCTCTAACGGCGTTCCTCTCCATGATCCTGAGGTCGTTGTTCTCCAGATCGATCAAGGATAAGCGCGGCAATCCATCGAAAGCTCCCTCGCGAAGCTCGCGGATCCGATTCCGGACAAGTTTCAGCTCGAGCAAGGCCGACAGGCTGCTCAGCGTTTCCGGCGACAGGATGTTCAGCTTGTTGAAGCTCAAGTCGAGAACCTGAAGCGCTGTTAGCCCGTGCAACGATCCGGGTAACTCGGTCAAAGTGTTGTGCGACGCGTACAGTTCACGAAGGTCTCTGCAATTAACGTCGTTTCCTCCCTTTGATGTCCGATCGTGAATAGAAACGGCTGTTTCCGCGCGCGGGCTGGCCAAACTCGGCGACACCTTTCTAACAGGTGCAATCTTAGGGCAACGTTTGCCGAAACCTTCGGGAGACTCTCAAATATTTCGGGAATTATTATTATTAAGTATTCAATTCGATTCGGGTACTCATTAAGTATTCAACGTTGTATCTCAACATGTGAAGTCTCTAGAACTATAGGTCACATTCATTTTGAACAACTACTAATTTTTATCAAAGCCATAATGAAGGGACAGCCTGGAATGGATTCTCTTCTGAACTATTTAGCTATGAAAATTTCCTCAACAAATATTAAACGTTGCCTCTGAACATGTGAAGTCTCTAGAACTCTAGGTCACATTCATTTTGAACAACTACTAATTTTTAATCAAAGCCATAATGAAGGGACAGCCTGGAATATTTGGGGAATCTTTTCTGAACTATCTAGCTATGACAATTTCCTCAAAAAAAATATTCAACGTTGTCTCTGAACATGTGAAGTCTCTAGAACTCTAGGTCACATTCATTTTGAACAACTACTAATTTTTAATCAGAGTAAACCAAAGCCATAATGAAGGAACACCCTGGAATGGATTCTCTTCTGAACTATTTAGCTATGAAAATTTCCTCAACAAATATTAAACGTTGCCTCTGAACATGTGAAGTTTCTAGAACTCTAGATCACATTCATTTTGCACAACTACTAATTTTTAATCAAAGCCATAATGAAGGGACAGCCTGGAATGGATTCTCTTCTGAACTATTTAGCTATGAAAATTTCCTCAACAAATATTCAACGTTGCCTCTGAACATGTAAAGTCTCTAGAACTCTAGGTCACATTCATTTTGAACAACTACTAATTTTTAATCAAAGCCATAATGAAGGGACAGCCTGGAATGGATTCTCTTCTGAACTGTTTAGCTATGAAAATTTCCTCAACAAATATTCAACGTTGCCTCTGAATGTATGAAGTCTCTAGAACTCTAGGTCACATTCATTTTGAACTACTAATTTTTAATCAGAGTAAACCAAAGCCATAATGAAGGGACACCCTGGAATGTTTGGGGATCCTCTTCTGAACTATTTAGCTATGACAATTTCCTCAAAAAAATATTCAACGTTGTCTCTGAACAGAAGAAGTCTCTAGAACTCTAGGTCACATTCATTTTAAACAACTACTAATTTTTAATCAAAGCCATAATGGAGAGACACCCTGGAATGTTTGGGAAATCTCTTCTGAACTATCTAACTATGACAATTTCCTCAACAAATATTAAATGTCGCCTCTGAACATTTAAAAATGCAATGTCTATTAAAACTGCCTTTCTCTTCCAGCCATTGTGGCCGTGGTCACATTTATTTCGAATGATCGCTAATCTTTATCAAGAAGAACCTTAGCATTCGAGAAACCAGTCCCATTAGACTAATCCTAATAAAATGTTTAAAGTCGCTTTCCAATACTCGAAGCTGCAATGTCGAAAATAATCGTTATCCGATTGCGCGTTTGATAATAAATTTACCATAACTTCTCTATCCGTTCTAACTTCTCTATTGTCCGTTCGATCAGATCGTTTCTATTCAGCGATCCTTTCCGATGAACTCAGAACATCCAAGAGCAATTGCGTATGCGGGTTTTGGATTTCAAAACGTCGGATTGAAAATCCAACGAATAGAAACTGGATTGTTTGAAAACCACGGTCTACATTAATTTGGAGCAACGTTTTTTAGACCTCGTTCTTTTAGGTCTAATGATACTTTCTAAACGTACACGCTCCAGTGCCTCGCAAGCAGCCAAAGCTAGAGATTCCTGATTTCTGTACACGATTTTACAGAATTTTCTTTTCGCGAAGGGTGCGATACGCGGGTTTCGCGCGCGATGGCGACACAAAGCCAGAGAAAATGGACGCCACGCCAGGTTGGTGACACTCCCGAGCTGAAAGGGGACACTTAAACGCGAGCAGAAACTTTCTAGGTGCCAATTTGCCGGTGACGCAACCAAATGACCACGAGTGAAACCGCTTTTCTGCGAGCGCGTTAACGCGCAGACAAACGCTACTTTGCGCGAGCCGTCTCGTGAAACACAATGTTCACGAAAAGCCCGACGTTCCCCTAACTTCGTGTCCACCTGCTGAACGAGGCAAGAAGCAAAGCTCTTTGCTCGAGCAGCAAACTCTGCCGCGTGTCATTCAATGCTTAGCAAGAGAAATCAATTGTAATTAATCGTGTAACAGTAAGGTTCGCTGAAATATTCTTACCTGGTGTTGGAGAAGGTAGCGTGAGGGATCTGAGCAAGATTGTTCCTGCTCAAGTCGAGTCTCTGCAGTCTAACATTCTCCTGGAAGATGTCCGGCCTGAGGACCTCCAACCTGTTCCCCCTCAAGCTCAAATCCATCAAGGACCTGAGCGGTCTGAAGCTCCTGCCGTGCAGGGTAACCAAGCGATTATACTTCAGATCCAGCTGTTCCACTCTGGACAAACCGTCGAAGGTGCCATCCTCGATGATCCTCAAAGAATTGTATCCCAAATTCAGCTTCCTCAAGTTCGGTAGATCGGTCAAGCTGCCGGGCGAGATCCTCTCGATCCCGTTCGCGCTGAGATCGAGGGACCTAAGCACCGGAAGGGCTAGGTCCTGCGAAGACACGGTAGGTAGAACGACGATACGGTTCATGGGCATGTGCAGGTGCTCTATGTTCCTGGGCAGGCCCGGAACGATCTCCAGCATTCTATTCCAGCCGACGTCCAGCTCGTAGAGGTTGTTCAACTGATGGAAAGTTAGGGGATGAAGAACGGAGAGCGCGTTTCCGGAGATGTTGATATGCTCCAGCGCTGGGGTGCTCAGGAAAGACTCGGGCTCTATCAGTCCGATAGCGTTCCCGCTCATGTCCAGTCTCCTCAAGCTCGGCAGGTTGGCCAGCAACCGAGGTTCGATGTGACGGAAGTAATTCTCAGAGAGATCGAGCCCCTTCAACGCTGGCAGGTCCCAGAACGGCGTCTCCAGCAGATTCGACAAGGAATTGTTCTTCAAGCGGAGTTCCCTGAGAGCGGGCATCGCGGTGAAGGTCTCCCTTTGCAGAAAGGCCACTCTGTTGTGATCAAGGTGAAGCCTCTCCAACGTCGGATGACCTCTCAGCGCTCCGAAAGGTATCTCCTCGATTTGGTTGTAGCTTACGTCGAGGAACTTCAGCCTGGGCAGCGCCTCCATGATCGACCTCAGCTCGGACACGTGGCTCAGGTCGTTGTCGATCAGCCAGAACTCTTCTAGACTGTTGCTTGGCCTGCGCGGAAAGAATTCCGGGTGTATACGGTGTATTAGATTGTGATTGAGATCCACGGTCTTCAAGGCCGGCATTCTTTGGAACGCTCCGGCGAACACCTCGGTGATGTGATTCCTCGATAAGTGGAGGCGGGAGAGGACGGCCAGGTCGGTGAAGGCTCCCTCGTCCAGCCGATTTATGCGATTCCGATCGAGGCGGATCACCGACAACGAGGGCAGATCCACGCTGGCGCGGCCAACCATCCCTGCGTCCACTATCGAGTTCCCAACCAGGGAGAGCTCTTTCAGCTCCGGCAAGTCGATCATGGTTCGAGGATGAACCCAATGGACGCCGCAGTCCGTGATGTTCACCAGCTCCAGTCGAGGCAGGCCTCGGAAGAGACCCGCTTCCAAGCGGATCAATCGCGAGCTGCCGAAAACGTGAAGCTGCTCCAGGCTTGGGAGATCTCTGAAGTTCCTCGGAGCTAGCTCGAGCAAAGCCGGCGAGTTGATCTGCAGGTACCTGAGCTTCGGAAGCCCGGAGAACTTGGGCAGCTTCTTCATCACTCGGCTCTGCAAAGTCACAGCTTCCAAACCTTGCAGATTCTCGAGACTGTCCACCGGCAGGGATCGCAAGTCCGGTTCCACGACGAACAGCTCCAACAACGAATCGTGCAACCCCTCCAGCCAGCCCGAGGACACTCTCTCCAGACGATTGTTCCGTAACATCAAGCGGAGGACGCGCAAAGTGGCGAACACCTTGCCAGGGAGACTAGGTAGATTGTTGTTCTCCAGGATCAGCTCGTCCACCGGTCGGTCCAGGTAGTGGCTCACCGCTTTCAGACCCTCGAGAACCTTTGGCAACTCGCTGTGACTGCACCTGTCGGTAAAATGGCGATGAGAAGAGGAGTTAGGCGAGCAGGGTAGCTGTCACAGAGATTGCACTTGCCAGATCTGGATCTCCATGTCGCGAGTGGAACATCTGCAAGGTAGAATCCTCTCCTGAGTGGGACAGCCGTACTCGGCGCTCAACTGGCCGCTGACACTGGCCCAAAACAGTGCCAGAAACCAGCTGGCTGCTAAGAGGCCTCCACCTTCCGGTGGTTTAGCCATCGCGCATTTGGACCTTGGTCTACGACCGACGCCGACCCCGCATTTTCTGCAACAAAACATTCTCAGCTGGAATTTTGCACTGAAGACTCGCGGAAAAATTCCATTGCGACGACAAAGTCGACGCCCTTGATTAATAAAGCTGCCAGAATAAAATCATTGTCCTGACAAGCACAAGAAATCGAGGGTCGCTCCGTTTAAAACATGACCCTC
>CM052088.1:1570651-1596706 GCA_028453745.1 Agapostemon virescens
GACTACAAAGGACTCGTTTTACACGGGAGACCGCAAGCGTTGTAACCACGTTTGTTTCTCTCGTTAAAAAAATTTTTTAGCGTCTCCAGGGACGTTTCAACCCGCGAAATCTTTGGTACAGAAAGCTACGGCACGATTTTCGTTAAATGGCCAATAACTTCGCCGGAAAAAATCGTACAGCGACTACAAAGGACTCGTTTTACACGGGAGACCGCAAGCGTTGTAACCGCGTTTGTTTCTCTCGTTAAAAAAATTTTTTAACGTCTCCAGGGACGATTCAACCCGCGAAATCTTTGGTACAGAAAGCTACGGCACGATTTTCGTTAAATGGCCAATAACTTCGGCGGAAAAAATCGTACAGCGACTACAAAGGACTCGTTTTACACGGGAGACCGCAAGCTTTGTAACCACGATTGTTTCTCTCGTTAAAAAATTTTTTTAACGTCTCCAGGGACGTTTCAATCTGCGAAAACTTTGGTACAGAAAGCTACGGCACGATTTTCGTTAAATGGCCAATAACTTCGCCGGAAAAAATCGTACAGCGACTACAAAGGACTCGTTTTACACGGGAGACCGCAAGCTTTGTAACCGCGTTTGTTTCTCTCGTTAAAAAAATTTTTTAACGTCTCCAGGGACGTTTCAATCTGCGAAAATTTTGGTACAGAAAGCTACGGCTATTTTTCTTACCCGTTGCACGGCGTACATAATTTTGTCACGCTGCAAGTATTGCACACAGAAAAAGGGGGACGAAAGTTTGAAAGTAGAGGGATCGAGCTTCAAAATGGGACCAGAGCGAACGTTGTCCGCCATTTATTTATAAAGTTAGAGCACTTTGAAGACAGGCAATCGTCGAGCGAGAATTTAGCGGTCCTTGAGTTTTGCATGGCGGATGACAACTGGAAATTGAGCGGAAGGAAGAGAAGAGATTTGCAAGTGGTCTGACAACGAAGATCCTGCTCCCCTCTGGTCCCGCGGTCGATTGAAAAGGGAAAAGTATCCGGAGATACAGGAAAGTAGGCGGTCTCCGAGCATCGGGCGTTAAAGTGCCCCTGGTTGTCACGGTGGTTTCCGTGCGTAAATCGGGGAACGCACGTGTGTAGACTAGTTGCTTACACGTCACGGTTCTAGACGACAAAATTAATGCTTCGTACCGTAAGCAAAGCTAAACACCGCTAGGACAATCCTTCCCCGTAACGTCCGCTGTCGTCTGGAACCTGCTGCGCGATACGGATCGAGCTGACGAAACCAGCCGGCCGGATTTTGAAACGGCGAGGCTCGAATCGATCCCGCTCGAAAATTGAACTAGAAACCGGCGGGGCCGCGAAGGGATCGACGCGGAAGAGAAAAATCCCTTCGCCCCGTATCAGATCGAACGAGAACAAAGGTATCCTCCGCGGCTGCTGTCACGGGTGACCACGTGTGTTTCATAACGCGTCTTCCGTAAGTACGAACAATCGGCCGGCCTGGAAAGCCAGCCGAACATGAAGAATGCCGATACCAAGTGACCATCAATGAAAAGAAGATTCTAAATTCACCCTTTACGCTGCGACTTCCGTCCGAAGAGACGCGGGACGATCGATGGCATTCGCAGGACTGGAAGGTCCGAGAAAACATACGTTTCTCTCGGTTCGAAATTGAAAACGAGAAGGAAAATGAAAAGTATGCTGCGCGGATGTGTGGAGGAGACTGGACGAATAGGAAAAATTAAAGGGTGCAGTTTGAATGGCACGCTATTGTCTAAAACAATTTTAAATAGAATTTTAGAACAAGCAAATGTTCCACGAAAATAATCGCGAGGCTATTTTATTTAAATCAACGCCCCACTAGCCCTTAGCACTCGAGTGGCGACTCTGAGGCGCCACGACAAATTGCCACGTTACTATTTAAAAGAATTTTAACACTTTATCGACCGGAAACCTATTAATAGGTTTTTCAATAATTGCCCTCTAATAAAATGAGGCTTAAAAAACTGCTTTTACATTGTAATTCGTAACGAAATTATTAGATAACATTACTTAGGAGGCCTTGTTGATTCTCAATAAAAATTGCTGTCGGCGTTGAGGGATCCATGAAAAAGTTTTCAATGATGGATTATGATCTTAGAAGATTCTGAAATAATCGCCGGTCGATAAAGTGTTAAGTAACGAGTAACAGAAAACCGGTATACATAAGGTGAAATAATTCATGTAGAATGAGAGTATCCTAGGTCAGACGAAATGCAAAGGGTTAAAATTATGTTTAGCTCGTTACCAAAGGGAGAACGACGCTGTCAGCCTGGCTACAATCTTCTGCAGAAGAAACCACGGTTAAGCGATCAGCGTACTGCGCGTAGCACGAAAAGGATTAAGGGATCGCATCAGACGCAGGTAAACAGGTCGCTGCACTCGCGTGACTGCGTTCGAGCCGTGCCAGTCCGATTGTTACGAGACGATCGTCCCTCGTTATTCGATCAGTTGTATAAAACTAACCCGAATTCGCGATTGAATCGCGATCAATCACGTTCGACCTCCTCGCGTGATTCCATACGATTCTAGGATCCGTCGACGCAACAATCGTTCGCTGTCAATTCGCTTTTTACAATTGCGAACAAATGACACAGGTGCAGCCGATGTTCTCCATTGTCGCCGCGATCGAACCGGCGATCGCGTATGATTTCAGTGAAAGTGACATGTACTTCCTTCATTCTGCTGCGTGGCTATCGTTACGAACCCTGCCGGCAATTACGCAACCCGTAACGAAGTCGGGTACCTTTCGAAGGAGCCGCACCGATATTACAACGCCATACTGCCTTTCTAACCCTTCATTAAAACGCTAGTTTCTAGCTGGCGAAACCGTCGCTTCAAGTTATTGCAACGACTGTCAAAGATCATTCCTTCAGGAAAATAATAGGCCGCTATTTGACAAAGCTGCAATTTCATCTCCAGATTTTATGCATTCGTTGTAAAAATGGGTAGACGTATTCTAAAACTGAAGATCAGTTTAAAACATTTAAGAGCCTATTGCTCTTAACAAGGCTCCTGTTCATAGTTATCGATACAGACAATTTTTATTTTGCCGATGATCAGATATTCAGAACAGTGATTTAATTTCATTTATCAAAAGCCACATCCCCTAAGTGCCTAGAGCCACCCCAGACAGCCTTAGTTTCCTTCCAGACGCTTATGCAGCTCTGTTCACAGAGAAAAGTGCACTCTAATTTTAATACTTCAGAGAACCGTTCGTCTACGAAGACTTATCGTTTTACGGTGCAGTTTAAAGAGTCCTGGTCTTACCGATCAAGGGTAAACATTGCAATTTTTCAGACTTAGAAGAACACCACCCCCTAAGCCCGTAAAGCAACCCCTACCTTCGACCTCGCGTTGCTTGCAGACCTTTCGGTTATCCTCCGACGTACAGAAGCGTCTCCGGGCAGCTATGAGGTCGAAGATCTGATATTCCTTCGGGGAAACGATGCAGCACTGTTCACAAACGGAGAAGCAACGCGACGCGACAGAGCCAGAGCCTCTCGGCGCTCTCGTTACGGGCAGGCACCGACTAACTACACGAAGAACTTTTGTGCAAAGCGTGCTGATGCACAAAGTCGAGGGGAGAAGATGACTGTGGCGTGGGCGATGGCGAGCGGGACGAAAAGAGAATTGCGAAGTGCTGCGTCCAGCCAGCGTGAAGGCACGCTTCCAGGAAATTCTTCCCTTTCCACCGAATCATCATGTCCGAACAATTTGGCGACAGTGACAAGTTTCGAATTTATGGTTTCTTCATGCCCGCGACTTCCTCGTTTACAAGGCTGCCGAAAACGTTGCTCGTCAGCGACGCCTAAAATCATAAGACGCTTCGTTGAACACCTCGAAACCGTTCTCCGATTCTCAGCACCGATATTTTCTATTCAATTTGCGATTCTCACCTGTCTTTTTTCGGACAGTTCGTCTCTAAGATCTCTGGTTACTTGACCCCAGCCAACGACGATTCCCATGATCTTCCGAGGAACGTGCAGTTAAATGGGTTCCAGTCCAGATGACACGAGTTCCGTCTTTCTTTATCCTCTTTTTGCGAGATGCAGAAAGTACACGGTAGCAGACAACGGTACCGGCAATAAAACCTGTTAAATCCCAACCACTTTAATTAGAATGCGACAAAGTTAAGACATTAACGATCGGAGGAAGTCGAGGATTCGATAGTGAACGTAGGAAAGTTCCACGACCCGGTTCTGTACGGTTTCGTGAACATTTTGTGTTATCCTACATTCTAAATTCAAATATTCTAATCTACAAAAACCGGTTCTGAACGATCGGATGTGTCAGATTGTCCAGTCACGGGACCGCTGCATTAGCCTACAGGTCTAACAAAAATTAATTGTCTCCAGCACGTTAAGTTAACAATTCTAAACCCGATGAGAAGACTGCCTCGCCCATTCACGACCACTTATTATTGTACATTTACAATATTTGTATTACATTTTATATTACAATTATTATTGTAATTAATACAATAATTGGTATTGCAACAGCGTTAAATGGACAATCAGAAGAAACAGCTTATAATTAGCCGGTTATTTCACACGACCAATATTCGATTCACCGTAAACGTTCGGATTCGAGATTAACGTGAAATATCTACACGTTCGGGTAATTATAATAATTATTCGATGAGCCGTCGCATATTTATGTAGATTTATGATCAGTTCCTTCGGTAGATTCATCGACGCGTCGAAGGCCCAACCGCTATCGACTCACAGACACAACGTCAACCAAGGAAACTGGTTTTCTAACATCCAGTCCGGTGTGTCTGCGCCAGTTGTTCATCGGTGCCGAGGCTAGAATAAATAGATCTTTCGTTTAGCAATCGTAGCAGCAAAAGCAACGCCTCCGCGTTACAACAATGTGGTACAACAATTTCTCGCGCATCACCCGGCGAATATCAAAAAGCGTTTTCAAAGACTCTCGGATCGGTAACCGTTTCGCCTCTCGGGGCCCTCAAGAAAGTGGGAACAACGGATCAAATGTGATCAAGAAACCGCCAAGGATACTGATCACTGGTACGTACCGCAGCGAATTACAATTATAATCTTCGTTGCGAAACCTGTCGCTGTTTCAATCAGATTCGATTCCCGTCCCCTCTCGTTGTTTTTCAAAATTGTTTAAACATATCCGAGCGGTCAGAATGTTGTACAAAATTACATCTACTTAAAAATCATTCGCAACAGCAGAATCTCGACTTTTTCTTTTACGTTTTGTACTTCGACCTTCGCTTTCAACATTAAATTTCTAAAAAATGGAGAAAACCGCAGATGAACTAGAAAATCGCGGGAGATTTATGATAAAGTCCGCAAGGATCGCGTACAGCTGATAGGCGAAGAAAAAGTTGAGATTGAAGAGCATAATCGCTTGTACTTAGGCGGTCTCGGTCAGTTGGGCACCGAGTGCGCGAAGCTGCTGCGAAAGAATTATGGCAGCGAGAACGTGATCCTCTCGGACATCATTAAGCCCACCGAGGAGAATGCATTGAGCGGACCCTTCATCTTCGCCGACATTCTCGACTTCAAGGGTCTGCAGAAGATTGTTGTGGACTTCAGGGTCGACTGGCTGATACATTTCAGCGCTCTTCTCAGCGCTGTCGGCGAGCAGAACGTTCCTCTCGCAGTGAGAGTCAACATAGAAGGTAAAACTATGACAATTTCGAAACGGTTTCTAGTCGCCTCGAAAACGCTCGAGTGAAATGGAATGTCGGCGAATTTGTCGTTACGATAATAATTATATTGTTACCGGCGGCGCAGAAGAAAGTACCTCGAGGGGAAAGTGGACATAGTTTTCCTCCGTCGTTGAAGAAATCGTTAGGGTAACGTTTGTCGTTGTTAAGAGGCAATTCTCCAACAGGAATGCACAACGTGATCGAACTGGCGAAACAGTACCAGCTGAGGATATTCATTCCGTCGACGATCGGCGCTTTCGGCCCTGATTCCCCGAGGAATCCAACCCCCAATGTGACTGTGCAACGACCGAGAACGATTTATGGAGTCAGCAAGGTTCACGCGGAGCTTCTAGGCGAGTACTATCACCACAGGTTCGGCCTCGACTTCCGGTGTCTTCGGTTCCCTGGGATCATCAGTAGCGATCCCCCAGGTGGTGGAACCACAGGTATTTCTTTCACGAATTTTTCCGCACCGATACAGTAAGAAATATTAGGGGCATTTAAGACAGTTTCATAGCTTGGTTGTTGAATGAAAAATAAAATGAAAGATAAAAGAGACACCCTGTGTCTTATTCTTGTGTTTCTCTGCAGAGGTTCCCGGGGTACGAAGTAGAGCACGTTGCGAGCACGATTAGGGTAACTGCATAATAGTGCAATCCATCGCTCCTCAAGGACAATAGTATTAGTAAATTGTTGAGTGTCTCTTGGTCATGAGCCATGAGATCGTTCCTTGCGTTTCCCTTATCCCCTGATGCGTAAATCCGAGGGTAACGTGCACGGGATATCATGAATGAGAAACTATTCCCTCCTGAAAACAAACTGACCAATAAATATCTGTCTTTCAGATTACGCGGTGGCGGTGTTCTACGAAGGGTTGATTACCAAGAGATACGAATGTTATTTGGAACCTTATACGAAGCTGCCGATGATGTACATTAAGGATTGTCTGTCCGCGCTGTTCCAATTTTTGAACACCCCCGACGATCTGTTGCGTAGAAGAGTGTACAATGTTACTGCGATGAGCTTCACACCGGAGGAGCTATTCAGCGAGCTTATAAAGCACATTCCCGACATGAAGATCACGTACAAGCCTGATGGACGACAGTATATTGGTTAGTGACTTACAACGAAACGAATGGAGCATTGAAAATATTTCAAAACTTTCTATATCTCAAAGAACAGTTCTTACTGTCTATTATTTAAACAAATGTTCATTTTAGCTAACAGTTGGCCCCAAGTGATCGACGACAGTGAGGCTCGAAGAGACTGGGGATGGAAACACAAATATAACTTGCAGGAACTAGTGAAGTCGATGATACACGACATGAGGGCGAACATGTCGAGGAGGCCACTGAAGGAGGTCAATAGCTATATATAACGGATCGACATTTAGGAAATAATTCCCATGGAATAGATAATATAAAATTACAAAAATATATATTTTACAATAAAAACATTCCTAAACTATCTTCATTCGCATTCACATGTCCTCGCTCATCAGTTGGGCGATAATCTCATCGTTTTCGAGGGCGAGAGTGTCCAGTCTCTTCGGTGCGAATTTTCCTTTCCTAGATGGAGTCATGCTCGTTCTATCCACTTTCACCCTCGGTGTCGCAGTCTTGTCGACATCCTGCGACGACCCCATAATCGATTTATCCAGATTTCTCAAAGGGGTACCGGTGTTTCTGTCTCTCCTTACCGGTGTATTGGTCAATCTATCGCTGAATCTTCCGCTTTGAGAAAATCTCTCTTGACTCTCAGGTTCTGTACGAATAAATATTTTATTATTATTTTTGTTGGCTGTGCTACCCTAATAATAAATTCAACTTTCTCATCCACCTGTGACTTCCTCTTTGGCCAATATACTCCGGCTTTCCACAAAGTACCCATTGGGATGAATGATAGGCTTGTCCGGCAAGCGATTGTGTAAAACCTCGAAATACTTGGTGCACGCAATAAGATAATGACCGTTTCTAGCTAGATCTACGATTTCATTGACGCTGATCGCAGGTATACTGTAACCGGACAATTTTTGCCTCAACGCCTCATGGTCCATGTGCCTGTATGGACAGCCATGGTACTCCCCAGGTCCCACAGAGGACGTTATAATTTTAGTGCAGCCTAGAGGGGTGTAATTCGTCTGTTTACCCTCTTTGCCGAACGTGTGCCTAATGGTGTAAGCGTACTGTTTGTCGAACTTATCCGGATCGATCTTTTTCGTAAACTCCATTTTCCAAAAACGCATAGCGTCCTCCATTGTCACCCCGATACCCTTTATGAACAAACCGTACTGAATACGCCCACTGTTTCGGAGGTGATGCTGAGTTCTGAGTGCCTCGTGCAGCGACCTCATGCACAAAGGATAGGATGTTTTTGATAACTAAAAATGATTCTCGATTACAGCGACAGCAAAACCCTATGGAACAGGTGAATTACCTCGTCGAGTTTATCCACAGGCGTGGCGTTTGTCGTCCAAACCACGCGGGTCATGCCAGAGAAAGAGCCAGGCAATGATTTCAGGAATGATATCAGTCTCTCGTCGTCGGACACGTTCGAGACATACGTTTTCGCATACTGTGTGGTACAAACACGTTTGACTTTCATTACAATACTACTCCCATCCCTACTACTAAATAAAATTAATGGCTCTCTTACCTCCATACCATCCATCAAGATCTTTCTAAAATGAGAAACAAACAAAGATACCAAATCTGTCTGAGGAATGTAAGCCATTCCATTGGTGAGGTATACTCTGCGAAATCTAATCAAGTCGGTGACCCTCTGGAAAGGGACTTTGTAAAATTCTGATGTATCGATACTGGCTATTTTCGCAGTGGACGAATGCAGCTCTTCCCTCAACTCATCTTTCTCTTCTTTAGAGATCTATGCAATAATTGTCATAAATGTATAAAACCCACAATCTAGCAATTACAAATTTTATTTTTATCACTTACTTGCTGGCATTCGATATTATACGAGCTAAGCAGCTTCTTTACTCCCTCAGAGTCCAATGAACTAAATCTCAGTTTAAACAAATCTATTTCTTGGTTTATGAACCAGGTCTGACGATCTGGATCTTGGCAGTATGACAGTCTCATTATAAAATGGGATAAGTGATCCTTTTTTCTGTTTTGCAAGTCTGCTTCTGATGGTACCTTGCACCCAGATGCATAAAGAAGGTGTACAAAATGCTTCAGCCCATCCTTGCTCAGAGATGTGCTCAGATTTTTTTTACGGTCTTCTGCTAGCTTGACATCTGTACGCACTGCATTACTTTCCACATGTTGCAATACTATAAATTGTACGTTCGTACAGCGGATCACTCTTTGTAATATTACCTAATTTATTTCAAGCCTTAACTTCTAATTACTCGAAAACTTACGTTTCAATCTCTCCATACCCAACTGTTGAAATTCCACAAACGGAATTTCACCGGTTGGAGGAAAATCATATAATTGTAGATCATGCTGATAAATATCTTGAAGGTCGGTTGTCTCGACATTAACCGTGTATCGTCGCCGTTTAGTGTATTCCATCTTCTGAAGTAAAAATACGTATTGAAATATACTGTACCTTCTGTTCTGACATACCGGTTTTCTACGTGATTGTCAACGAAAACTACTTATATAATTGTACACTTAACAGCTAAAGGAAGGTGTAAACGTACTTACTGTGTGTAATCTTATTCACTGAGATCGATCATGCTTCATATTTCTTCAATTTTAAGACACTCGATGACACACGTGTACGTCAAGCAGCCATTACAACTGAGTGCTCTGTTTGGCGCGCTTTCTTCCCGCGCTCGTTTGACTGCGCAGAAGTCACGCGCACTCGTCAACGTGAAACATTTTATTTTGTGTAAAAATTTATTACAAATTATTGTTAACTAATTATCGATTTTGTACAGTATAAGTGAACGAATCACGACATTATAAAACGAGCTTTATTTCTTCTGTTTTGAACTTTAAATTACATGGATGGCTTCCAGTTGCATTGGCGCCAAATGGCTGTCCTGGTTGTCGAAATTTTGTACAAAAACCTTCTTCACTTTGCAATCGTAAAACTCTATTCTGTGCTTCACAGGCGATATTTCTTGAAACTGTTCGATGGTCATGTCCGGTTCGTTGATTACCTGTTCTTCGTACAAACTAACCTGTTTTGGATACTTTGAATCCCCTAGCATGACATACACACTTCCATTTTGCAGTTTTACTTTTACCTAATTATACGAACATTATTCCTTTCACCATAACATTTGTAGAGAAGGTTGAATTAAGGCAGAGACACCACTAGTTCAAATAAGTGTTTTTAACTTAAAGTTTGTATTTACCGGAAACATTTGCAGCACTCCCCTGGTGGTCCGATCCATGGCAAAATCCAACAAGTTGTCTATGCTTTCAAATTTTGCGATTCTCGCAATTTCATACATTTGTGGATTTGGCAATATGATTTTTTCAGCAGAAAATACAAAGTTAGCTGGCACGTCCCACTGTATTCAACAAAAATTAATGGCAAACAGATTTTGTTATCGCACCATTGAATATTCTTACCTTTGAGAGTTCAATTTCACCAGGATGGCAAACTGTTTGAGGCTTATTCTGCAAACAGGCCATGAAGAAAACGGCATCGTATCGTTTAGTCGACAAAGCTGTGGGCGTCAGCCAATTGCTCCATTCGTAAAGTGCCCACAAGTCAGGATAGCAATTGAAATTTTCGCACATCGAATAAAATTCTGTAGCGTCTTTGCACACCTTCTTTTGCCAACTGTGTATATCGTTCTTTGGTACTGAATAAAATAAAAAACAATTGATTTCGTTAGTGGCGCGCTAATTGCAAATTTAAATTTCGCATCGTTTCGATAAATCGAATTACTCTCGATATGTTGCGCCCAATTAGAACACGTTCCGCCATCTTTTGAATTTCTGCAAAGGAGGATGCCGCACTCTTCAAATGTCTCTCGAATCGCAGTTATTCTAAGTGATATTTCCCTCGGCAGTACGCTTGGCTGTTGTTCAAATATCAGTGGACGTGTTTTAACCTCGGGTATCAACGAAGAGAAGCTGTTCTCATTGAAACCAAATGCAGAGAAAAGGTTATGCCACTTTGGATCAGCATCGGACGGCTCGATTATCCCTCCAGGGAACACATAGGCACTTGGCATAAATTTCGAGGTACGGTGACGCTTAAGGCACAACAGGTTGTAATCACACTGAAATTATAAATAATTATATCGTATTACTTTGTAGAACAGTTTAAATTTCCCGCGCTCTCTTCTACTATGCTGAATCTAACAAATTTCACAGCCTCGATTGCTATGTATTTCTCACTTTTCTCACATAAGCGAATCATTGAATATAAGATATGTGTATAAATAAGAATAATTAACTTGTTTGTTACGTACGTTAACATGCGGCGGTGGACGGGCAGATTTTTGCACATTACGTGCAGCTAAGATTACAGTAGCAGATTTTCGAACACTTTTCATGTTGTTCGTTTCGAATAACTTACGCGATCGAGTGGTATCAAAATTATAGATCGTATTTATCAAAATAGTAATGATTAAGGTTATGGTTCGATATATTGAACTCGTAACCTTATTTCATAGACTGACAAGCAATAAACTTTCGTTTCTTGCGCTTCACATACTTATCTGACTAAAGTATGATTATCTATGTTTTATATATTTTTATCTGCAAACCCAATTAGTCAAGTTACAGTTTAAAGTCCATAGAAATTACCAGCTTTCTACCAGAAAGCAAAATATCCCCTAGATACATAAAGTTTTAACAAATTTTATTCACAATTTTACATTCACCGGTGAAGTAAATTACTTGTGGATCACTATGTACATATTTGGGAATTATTACAGTCCTATGGTACACTTAATTACAAATTATCGAGTAACATTTATGATAATTACACGGTATACGTAATGTTGTGTATTACGGTAGAATAATTTACTATTTCAACAAGGCGTACAATACTTTAGAAACTGTACAGTGCAGTGCATTCAACATGACAACATCATGTTATCATTTCTTTGTATTTTTGTTATCATCACCAGTTGCTGCAACCATTAACTCGTACAACTGATGTACTTGCTCGTCTCTGAACTTTTCATAATCCTTTTGGTCCAGATTTTTACCCAATGGTTTGGCTGTATGCGGACCCTTTAGGCCTAGCTGATTAGCAAGCATTAACGCATATTCCTACAATATAAAGAAGTCATTTATTTTAGGAATTCTCAAAGGAGAGAAAAGAAAGCATTCTTATTGAATGGAAAGGGAGAAAATTAAATGAAACCTAACCTATTTTCTCTTCAAGAACGTCTTCCTGTGAAGAATGTACTATTACTTACTGTCCATTCGTTTACAAAAATAGCAGCTTCGGCTTCGTTGCATTTCTTGTGTCTCTTAAATTCATCCTTAACGTAACTGGTCCCCAAAGATTGAATTTCCTCTGGCAGACCACGGTGTAACCTCAAAATCGTTTTGTACAGCATTCTAACCCGCTGCACGTGAGTTAAACTCCCCATAATTTCTACGTTAAGGGTATTTTCATGAATACATGTTTCCAGACAATTGTTCACTACGAGTATTTTTATAAGAAAATAATTTATTATGCGGCTGATCGTAGCAGACGAAAATTTAACAGAATTCTCGCGCCATATATACATATATATATATATGTATATATACACACACATACATCCATACAGTACCCTGCTGCGATTACTAATTCAAGTTGCAAGCTTTTGAAAAAGTATTATATAATGTAATAGTTTTAAAATAAAATATGCATTGCGAGGAATAAAATTAATACGACGTCGCAGGTGAAAACCGATGTTTATTTTAATGGAGAAAGGTAAAAATAATTCGAAATTCTACTTTGCCTACTCGTTTAATACGTTCGGCTTGTTTCGAGTGTCCAACAGCGCCGATAATTAGCCGGGCAGAATGTAACGCTGGCGCGTTAATTAACTGCAATCTCTTTTAGTTCTTCGTTTAGCAATTCTTCTTTTATTTTGTAGTCACAGTTATGATAACAAGGCCGCGCGTCTCAGGAACGTTGTCTTCGATTATAATTAGGTCCTTAGAAATACGATTAAGTACTAAAAAACAGTTTAAACAGTTACACGCTATAAAATCGACGAAAAATTGCGTCTCGTTGATCTCGTCACAGGATTAAAAACGGAAATAGAATGGCAAACAACACTCTCGTTACATTAATTGTCTTCGGGACAACTGGCGTTTTGTATTTCCTGCGAATCGAACAAACAAATTAGCTAGACAAAATCAGAGATAGATAGATAGATAAAGAGAGAGGGAATCTTACCCGATTTCTCTTCTCTCCGTACTTGGACCAAAAAGTGACTTTGCACTCGGTCCTTTTTCCGGTTCGCTCGTTGAACATCGAGCACGATGAAAATGGCGGCGAGTACAGGTGCAAGGAGACTGCAGGATTTATCGTGCTGGGGTTCTCCACGCGATGGAGCCCCATAGAGTCTGCAAATTAGAATCTATTTACTATAAAATATTTTTTCAACGTTTCAGATGTTAGCACGAGCGGTTGTACCATTGATGTAGCATATCTCGTCGAGATCGAGGGTGGTTCTATCGAGTACCTCGAGTTCTTCCAGTTCGTTGGAGTTGTTCTCAATCTCGTTAGCCGACGGCCACGCGTATCGCGTCTGTAAAATACGATTAGGTCAACGAACGAACGTAAAGTCTAACAATATTTATTGCTCGTACAGGTTCACTTTTTGTGAGAGTAATTTTTAAAGAAGTCCATTAGAAATGGAATTGTTCAAGCAATTAATCGTTTTAATAATTTTTCAGTGGATACCTCGCACAGTTTGCCCTGCAGGATTTTCATGACACAGTGCGCGTTCGCATGATCGTGTATGGCAGACCCGTGGCCTTCGCCCCAGCACAGCACCATAAGGTTGAACCTTCCGTTTCCCTCATCGACCAAGTTTCTCGTGTACCTGCGTACAATGTGATTCACTTATTATCTCGCTTAAGAATATCCCCATTAGTCCGACTAAGCGGAATGAGTAATACCAAACGGCGTTCGATCGTGTAATTGGCGTCCGTAATGAAAGAGTAATTAATTACTCGTGAACGGGGCGAACATTGAGACCCTTTCTTCTAACGTCACAGCGATATCGCAACAGTTTAAATTTAATTACTGAACCAACAACTTTGAAAATTCTACAAGATCAAAGTAATTTACTTAACGAAGCAACGGACGACGCACTGTACTCTATAGGGTGTCTAAAAAATTGTCCGAGATCTTTGAAAAGTTAGATTCTTGGGATTATTCCAAAAACTTTTTCCTTTGCGAAAATATCGCACGTAGACCCGTTTATGAGTTATTAAAGAAAAACACGGACCAATCAGGAACCGGTCGAGCGCGTTGTCGATGGTAGTAGCAGCGTTCCGATTGGTCCATGATTTTCGCTAATAACTCAAAAACGAAGCGTCGAATCGCAAATCGGCAAAGGAAAAAGTTTCGCGCAATAACCGCAGCAATTGTCCCTCTCAAGGAACTGAAACATTTTTGGCCTCGCTTTCGTATTAACTTACAAATTGACTTTTAAACGACATGGCAGTCAAGTATGAATGTAGCTCAGGTTGCGCAAAAGGATAATAAAGCGAGATAGTGAAATTAGAATTTAATGTTCTCGGACGCAATAGTTGGCGCCAAGATCCTTTCATCGGCCATCGAAGGAAACCCGCTGCGATTTATGCAAGGCCGATGGATCATTGCTTTCGATCGGATAAGTGTCGCGTGTCGGAGAGCTGATGTTCTGGCTCAGGTGTAATGAAAGCGGGAGGGGGACGCGGGAACATGCGTGGAAAGTGTGTGTAACCAGCCATTCACCGAACAAACACCACCGATTTACCTGCGATACCCATAGACTTTGAAGTGTTCCGCATACTTAGGCTCAGATTGCAACGATGCCAGTCTTGCTCGTCGTTTTTCACGCGTCTTACTCGCGCGAGTAGCCTATGCAGTTAAGTGCATTTGCAATCAGTAAATACTTTAGAATAGAATTAGTGTATTTTATAGATTTTGAGGGTGCAAGGGACAGGAACGACGGTGTTCTAGAAGTATTCCACACACTTATGCTCAGATTGCAACGATGCCAGTCTTGCTCGCGCGAATAGCCACTGCAGTTAAGTGCATTCGCAACCAGTAAATACTTTAGAATAGAATTAGTGTATTTTATAGATTTTGAGGGTGCAAGGGACAGGAACGACGGTGTTCTTGAAGTATTCCCCACACTTATGCTCAGATTGCAACGATGCCAGCCTTGCACGTCGTTTTTCACGCGTCTTACTCGCGCGAGTAGCCACTGCAGTTAAGTGCATTCGCAATCAGCAAATACTTTAGAATAAAATTAGTGTATTTTGTAAATTTGGAGGGTGCAAGGGACAGAAACAACGTTGTTCTTGAAGTGTTCTGCACACTTATGCTCAGATTGCAACGTTGCAGATCTTGCTCGCGCGAGTAGCCTCTGCAGTTAAGTGCATTCGCAATCAGTAAATACTGTAGAATAGAGTTAGTGTATTTTATAGATTTTGAGGGTGCAAGGGACAGAAACAACGTTGTTCTTGAAGTATTCCACACACTTATGCTCAGATTGCAACGATGCCAGTCTTGCTCGCGCGAGTAGCCTATGCAGTTAAGTGCATTCGCAATCAGTAAATGCTTTAGAATAGAATTAGTGTATTTTATAGATTTTGAGGGTGCAAGGGACAGAAACAACGCTGTTCTTGAAGTATTCCACACACTTATGCTCAGATTGCAACGATGCCAGTCTTGCTCGCGCGAGTAGCCTCTGCACTTAAATGCATTCGCAACCAGTTAAATACTTTAGAATAGAATTAGTGTATTTTATAGATTTTGAGGATGCAAGGGACAGAAATAACGTTGTTCTTGAAGTATTCCACACACTTATGCTCAGATTGCAACGATGCCAGTCTTGCTCGCGCGAGTAGCCTCTGCAGTTAAGTGCATTCGCAATCAGTAAATACTTTAGAATAGATTTACTGTATTTTATAGATTTTGAGGGTGCAAGGGACAGAAACGACGATGTTCTCGTTCGAGCGGTTCGTCGTGCTGCTCAGAGCCCGAACCCATTCGTAATTATACTTCATCCTGTTTGCACGTTCCACTTCGCGCGCCACGGTTTCGATACTTTCGTGCAGAAATCGGTCACGTTGGCAATTACGTGGCATAATTTCACATTACGCTTCGACACGGCATAATCCCAGAAACAATTTCCATTCCAAGTCGAACCGAATGTTTCACCCGAGCGAGAAAATCCGGTAAAAACGAAACCGGTTCGGAATTCCATCGAAAAATCGAACTTTTGAATCTGAATGGAAATCCCTCTCGGCCGTGCCACTTGTTATCGTTCCCCTTTCAATTACGCTCGTAAGCCGAGAGGCGCGTGAAATTATTTATTACACCGGGGTTATCTGTAGCTCATTATTCAAGTTTCTGAGCGGAACAATTCTGGAATACTCTTTTGTTATCTCCGCCCGCGTTGATGCAAGCATCTCACTATCTTTTTGCCTCGCGTGATTAAGTTAACAATCAACGATTTTAAGGATTAACAATTCTCTACAACGAAAATTCTCAAAAATTCTTTACAACGAAAGCTAGAAATTCCAACAAATCGGTTCACGTTTGCGAACAACTCCATCTTTTGAAATTAATATTAAACATCGATTTTTCGATTTTTAAAATTGTTCCAGTATACTGTTGCATCGTTTCGATCCCATGGTAATCGTTAAAAACAAAGCTGGATTCGGACAAGTTTTATTGTACACATAAATCCACAGTCTAGACACCCCCGATAACTGCAGCTACAAATTGCTGCGTTGTATCTTTCACGAAATCTTTATGGAAGCTGCAAAAGATTCTGTTATCTCGGAATAAATTCGATACAGCAACAAATAAATATGCGTCGACGTTAGAAATGCCTTAGAACCGGAAAGCAACGATCGCAAACCGATTAACGCCTCGAACATATTTCCCCCATCTCGTCTCGCGCTGCGAAAGTGTTTCAACGGTCACCGACCGTAGGCGGTATCAGAAATTATAGTATAATCATCCTCGAATCGGCGACCATAACTTTTCTCTCGCTCTGTAAACAGACCGCGCGCGTTGCTTGCGTTTTTCGTAACGGGATTTCCCGACGATAAGCCCGTTGACACTAGCGATCCTTGCGATTCGCTCCGCGAAACGTTCACGTTCGCGAGATCGCCGTTTCCAATTGGCGGGTGTCGCGAGGTTGTTCGCGCACGATCGAATCACACAGCAACAAGGTCGTTAAATCTTTCTGGTATCAACCATCGAATCATGGCTCATGAACGCGAAAATTAACGAGACACGCGTGAGACGGGGTTGAAGACGGTACTATCGACCCGCGATAGATAACCCCGTATCGTGAACTCCTCGGGTATCAATTTCGTTTCGCAATCGGACGCGCGTTCTTGTTTACGAGACCGTTTCAATATTTTCTTAGAAGTTCGATCTCGCCGACGATCGCGAAAAATCGGTAGCAAACATCTGGTTCGTTGATTCTTCCCGATGCGACGGATCTGGAGCGGATCCTTGTCTCTCGATTCTTTGATCCGCGTATCGTAGGCTCGCCATACTGAACTCAATTTTCGGGAAACGATGCTCCAAGCATTTACTTTAAACAGTCTCTATTCCGCAATTCAGATTGGACGCCGTTTCAAGTAAACCGCGGATGAAGTATTTTTATTTTGGCCATTCGAGACGCGAAACGAGGTCTTTGAACGTTGTGCGAAATTTTAATCCGTCGATGTGAAACACTGATTTTGGTTTATCGAAAATGAGAAGCATCCTAGATGTTTTCTAGCGGTCGAAACACGTTCCCCGTCACGCGCGTCTTTAAAAATGAATTTCGTTGGTCCCTCGGTCTCTTAAGCAGCAAAATACAATTCTAAATAATTGGGATACACGTATTCGACGAGATTCATTTCGAGACAGTTTAGCACGGAGTTTACATTGAAGCTTCAGCACCAACAAAATACAAACATGTTTGTATATAGAATGCGATAAGGAACGATACCGACTTATGAAACGACTGGATTCTTTAAACAGACGTGGTCCAAACACGCACTTATCTCCGCGCCGAGCTGGTTAACATATAATTGTTGAACCAACCTGGACCGTCGTCTCCAAGTATCGGTTTCAATTCAATTTCGGAATGGCGGAAAGTCTGATTTGGTCCACGAGAAATATCTTCGAAAATATTCGAAGGCAACTTTAGCATTGTTAAAAGGATCCTCTGTCCGGTTGTTAGAAGAGTAAATAAACATTTCCGTTGCGTGCAATCGCGAACGTGAAAATAAATCGTGTTAAAAGAGACGAGCCCCTAAAAGACGCCACTAAGAATTACCACATCATTATTTAACCACTATACACCAGGATGTTTACGTACAACAAATCGATAACAATAAACAGAATGGAGCTGTTTCAAGCTGGAGAACACCGAACCTACCGAGCATCAAAATGGCTAACACGCGACACCTGATAGAACAGATACAATTATTATGCGAGCTCGATTACGATATATTCTCGAAGAAACGAGTCTGATAATATTCGTTGCAGATAACTTTACGATTCGCTGATTGGAAGACGAATAACTGGCGGACCAACTGTAAGGTTCAACGTTAAAATGGCGTCGAGAGGAAGGGATGCGCGGCCGAAGAAGGGACCGACTCTCTCGATTTACCTGTATCGGTCGAATTTCGCGTACTTCTTCCACTCGACGGGATTGCTCTTGTAGGATGCCATGAGCTTCTGCACCTCGTCGATGTCGACATGATCGGTGCTGAATACCTCGTGCAGGGCCCCGAGCAGCTCGCTCAGGTTTCGGGGTCTCTCGTGGTAGACCTGCATCATCGTCGTCCTGTTGCCGTTCCGGTGTCGTCCTCCTTCTCGGAGGGTGGGGAGGAGGAGGGGGGAGAATGGGCCCGATCGACGACCACAGAGCGAGTTTCACGCGAGACGTCGGCCCGATCACTGGCACTCGCCTCTCCGAGGTTTCAAATCCGAACGTAGTTGTTCGAAAGCGAAGCCGCGATTAACGATGGTGGAACACGTTGCCGGTTTACGGGCTCGTACCGGTCTAATAAAAGAGGGGAGTCAGCCTCTTATACACGGCCTAAGATACCCCCTACTCCCGTCGCCGTTCCTCCGAAGCAGTTTCGAGCATTTTGCACGCGGTCGCGACATTTTCCCCGGATTGCTGGCGTCGTTATCGCCCGGGACCCCGTTCCTTTCTTCCGTTGTCGGCGTTACCAGCGGGCGGGGGTTAACCGACGTGTCAACCGTCGGCTGACCGAAGGAATCCGAAGCTTATTTCCGAGACCAGCCACCAGACTAGTCGACCGTGCACGGGATAATAACGTCGCCGTGTTTTTGTTGTTGTTCTTGTTTTGTTTGTGTTGGCGCAATATTCGATTGTGCGACCCGCGAACGCGGTGTCGACCTTCTCGATCCTCGCCGTATTCGATTCGAGCGAGAAACTTTGGTTCCCTTGAAAAATAGGGGGGGGAGGCGTGATAATGGTTCGGCAGTCCTTTTCACCCTTCCGGGATCTCGATTTTCGGGGCGGCAGTAATCGACCGCGGGTCTCTGAACAAAATAAACGTTGCCTGCGTCAATCGTAATGCAGGGGGGAATTGTTACGAAAATTATTACGATCGTGCTTGCAGGCATGGGATTTTAGAAAATAAAATGGCCCATGTTGTTTCTGTGGGTCAGAAAATATCTGACTGTCGCGTATT
This sequence comes from Agapostemon virescens, assembly GCA_028453745.1. Classification (NCBI taxonomy): domain Eukaryota; kingdom Metazoa; phylum Arthropoda; class Insecta; order Hymenoptera; family Halictidae; genus Agapostemon; species Agapostemon virescens. The sequence goes on from CM052088.1 coordinate 1,590,175, forward strand.
AAAAAGGTGGGACACTTTTAACCCTTAGCACTCCGAGCAATTTTAATTCCAAAATCGAAACAGCTTTTCTCACCTAAAATAGTTTCATCGTACATGGTTTATTTTCTTTCGTCAACATAATGTTTATTACTACTACTCGCACGTGCAACATTTCCATTTTTACCGGCTTTTTAAATGCAAACATAGCGATATAAAAGCTATTTTAACACGTTAAGCGCCACTTTTATCAACCCTAATTTTTCCCATTTTCGCCATTGATCGCCTCGACACTTCAAAGTCGCGCCACGGCTGCAATTCGATTCCGATCGACTTAAAAATTGGTATATACTCTGATCGCGCGTCTAGAAACATGTAGCCAAAATTACAAAAGAATCGGAGACCTAAAGATTTTTCACGATTTTAAGAAGGGGTATACCTTCAATATTTAGCGATTTCGTGGCAATATTTAGCAAATCTTTGAAGTCGTGCCCCGGCCAAACCATTAGAGCTATCGACATGAAACAAACGCGAAAATCTTCCTCAAACCTTCCTCTTTAAGAAGAGCCCCCACAATTTAGGCTAGCATAACAGGAAAATCCAGGGGGCTTCGTTTTATCAAACCCAATTTTTCCCATTTTCGCCATTGATCGCCTCGACATTTCAAAGTTGCGCCACGGCTGCAATTCGATTCCGATCGACTTAAAAATTGGTATATACTCTGATCGCGCGTCTAGAAACATGTAGCCAAAATTACAAAAGAATCGGAGACCTAAAGATTTTTCGCGATTTTAAGAAGGGGTATACCTTCAATATTTAGTCGTTTCGTGGCAATATTTGGCAAATCTTTGAAGTCGTGCCCCGGCCAAACTATTAGAGCTATCGACATGAGACAAACGCGAAAATCTTCGTCAAACCTTCCTCTTTAAGAAGAGCCCCCACAATTTAGGCTAGCCTAACAGGGAAATCCAGGGGGCTTCGTTTTATCAACCCTAATTTTTCCCATTTTCGCCATTGATCGCCTCGACACTTCAAAGTCGCGCCACGGCTGCAATTCGATTCCGATCGACTTAAAAATTGGTATATAGTCTAATCGCGCGTCTAGAAACATGTAGCCAAAATTACAAAAGAATCGGAGACCTAAAGATTTTTCGCGATTTTAAGAAGGGGTATACCTTCAATATTTAGCGATTTCGTGGCAATATTTGGCAAATCTTTGAAGTCGTGCCCCATCCAAACTATTAGAGCTATCGACACGGTTCAAACGCTAAAATCTTCCTCAAACTTTCCTCTTGAACACGTTAAGCGCCATGCCGAATTTCTGTGCCGTTTCGTTCAAGCCACGGTTAGCCGTCAGGCAGGTCTTGCCGGGCCGCTCGCCGATAAACGAATCATAGTATAAACAGTCGGGTAACGTAACGCGCGCCGCGATAGCAGAACGAAAAATCTGTCGCCGGTCCGTAGGGACCGACGAGGCCTGAACGAAAGTTAAACGTGGCGCTTAACGTGTTAAATAATAACAAGAGAATGTCTTGTGTCGCCTCAGAGGCGCCATTGGAGCGCTAAGGGTTAATACTACCGTGTCTCAAAGAGTTAAAGGCGAAATTGGACACCGAAATTGTGGTCGAAGATAGGAGTTTGAAAATCTGATTTCCCAATCTCGAAACGTACGGTTTCCTTATTGTAACACGCTTCGCGACATTCGATATTCGCTTTGGTTAATACTTAACTAGGCTCGTCGAGCGGTCGAACAACGGACTGCTTCCTCGTTTCTCTGTTTTGGAAAAGCCTCGGCGGCTGCCATTCCGAGCGAGCTCGCAGGTGTCCGTTCTCACCGGACGCAAATCATCTTCTCCTCGTTGTTCTTCGGCTTCGCGGATGTTTTTCCACAAACGGTGATGTCCTTCTCTTTCGCGCGGCAAGGTGAATCAGCGCACCGGCACGGCCTCGGCTGCTTGCTGCTGCGTTCTCTGACCGCGATGCAGCTGCAGCGAACAACCACGGGAGGCAAAAAAAAAAAAGAATCAGCAACTGGAATTGTCGGGTCTACGATCGAACCGACTCGACGAGGAACTTGCCCTCGTTCGAGCAAACGATACTTCGTTTCCTTCTCTCGTTTCAAACTCGGCACGCGACTTTTTCGCTTGCAACTCGCCGATCTTCGAACGACACTTACCAGCACGGAGAGTTCTTGCAGTAGTAGCACTTCATCCTCGGCTTCTTCGACTTCGCCTTCTTGCATCTGCACGGGGACGACTTGCACAGGCAGCAGATCACTGTCTTTTTCGATCTCTCGGTTCTAGACTGGGGATCGCACTTGCAGATCGTCGGGGACTTACCGCGAGGCTTGTCCGTGCAGACGGTCGCCATTTTGCGCCGCGATTTGGGACTGTAATCGAAAACAGATGTCTGTGAACTTTTAAGGATCGGAACTCGGTTGTATCGTTTACATTTTAGAATTACCTTTAGGAACCACGGGTAGGAAAGATGATATTTTATATCATTGACGTATTCTATTCTGCGCGAGAGATTTTCTCATCCAGCCAAGGACTTTTCGAGAAGTTTAAAAGAGGAGGAAAATCCCCCTCTTCCCAAGTAAAAAAGAAAGTTACATCTTGGGAAAACATCTCGGGTCTGGGTTAGTTAATGGCCAACCCTCGAGGCCCTGACACCCACGGCACGTACTTCGGAAAGGCAGAGTTTTCGCGTCCGAAAACTCTCTCTTTCCCATGCTGCGAGGCCGCTGCATACCGAAGTTATAAAAATTCGTACGCGCTGGCGAGCGACGAGTGGACTCCCGTTCTACGAGTAGATTCGTATAAAACGGAGTTTCGCCGTTCTCCAAAAAAGAACAGACTCGATACGATTAATCGTATCCTGTTGGTCCCGGTGAATCAACGGATCGCCATGCTCATCACCTGACGCAATACTTGATCTTTTTCTCGTCCCTTCCCTCGTCGACCTTGAGGTTGCAACAGCAGGGAATATTGCTGCACTGTGTGCAGCACACGGATTCGCTGATCTTCTTCTGCAGCTCGTTCATCACGTCCGAGAAGCAGCTGAGTCTCTGATACGGAAGGTCGTCGGAGTTCTGCGGCTTCAGCTTCTCGTGGCAACAGCACTCGTTGACAGACTCTCGTCTGAGATCATCGAGGTTCCTCGAGAAGTATCGTCGAACGTCCTCGCGAGGTTTCCAAGCCGTGACGTACATCGTGCGATCGCAATCGGACTCCGGCGCGACTGGTCTTCCTCTTTGGCAACTCTTCTCCTCGCAGCAGCACAAGTCCGCGGCCAGGTCGCAGCAGGAGCATTTCGCGATCGGTGCCCTGCAGGTGCAGCTTTCTCGAGGACTGTCGCAGTAGAGGCAGACCATCGACTTCGGATGCCTGGTCCTTGGGGGGTACATCGCGTTGCAGATGCACTCGGCTTTTGGCTTGCAACAAGTCGAGCAAGGAGGCGCTGGCCTGCAGCTGCAACGTTGCAAGTGCGAGCTCTCTCCAATATGCTGATTCCTCGAGTCGTTTCAAACAACTTTTCCCTGTGCGAAAATCCTTTCCGAGGCTTTCTTTAGGAATTATTAACACTTTATCTTAAGCTTAAAATTCTAGTTTTACATTCCAATTTTTAACAACATTATTAGACAATATTATTAGGGATGCATTGTTGATTCGCAATTAAAATTGCTGTCAGCCATGAAAGACCCATTAAAAAGTTTTCAGTCATGGATCATGGGCCTTACAAAAATTCTGAAGCCTATTAACAGGCTTTTCAATATTTGCGCTGTATCAGAATGAAGCTTAAAATTCTATTTCTACATTCCAATTTGTAACAACATTATTAGACAATATTATTGGGGATGCATTGTTGATTCGCAATAAAAATTGCTGTCAGCCTTGAAGGACCCATTAAAAAGTTTTCAGTCATGGATCATGGACCTTACAAAAATTCTGAAATAATCGCCAGTCGATAAAGTGTCAACGAAGTCTAGGGATTTTCGTAAAGGAAAGAGTTACTTCGAATGACCTCGAGATGACCTGTACATGTGGATTTTTATGCATCCGTGAGAGAACACGAGTCGGTGCAATTTAGAACTAGGATTAATTGGAATCTCAGGATTATGGAAAAAGGAAAACAGCTTCTGCATCTTAAAAGGATGCAATAAATAAAGGAATCGATATTGTTACGTGTCCACAGTCCCTTCGAGTCGCTCCGAAAGCTACCTGCACTCGTTCCTCGGACTGCAACACCTCTCGCAAAGTACCATCCTCCTGCAACAGCATTCCTCCCAGCTCCTATCGTCACGACACACAACGGAGCAGTTATTTTCCTGCGCCTCCAACCTGCAGAACGGTCGCTCCTTCTTCAAGCAACTCTTCGGGTAATTGCTTAGCCTGCTGCAGCACTTCGGAGCCGGCACGCAACAGCAATTGCACTTGCTGTCCTCGATCCTCTCGTCGGAACGATTCACATTAGTGCACGCTGAGAATTGCTGGTTCGTGCACACAGAATGCATTTCTGGCTCTCGAGGAACGCAACGAGATGCTGTCGACTGTCTCGATTCTTTCGCGCACACTTTTTCTTGTGGACGTCGCGTGCACACGGTGATCGATGCTTTCTTCGGGGCAGAGCACACCGTGGTGTCTTTGAGTTCGTGGATCTCCTCGGTTTTTGGAATTTTTGGTTCTTCAATTTCTGCTTTCCTCGCGTCTGGTTTCTTTTCTACATTCTCAGGGTCCTTTGGACCCTTCGATTTCTCTCGAACGTCGCGAGGATCGATCTTGGGAGCGTCCTGTGCTTCCGGTAACCCTGGAAGAATCTCGGACACTGTTTCTTTCGTTTCTTCCACGTCGGCAGGTTTAGAAACGGGATCCATACTGGCAATGTTAGCCGACAATGGTAATTTAACGTCTGGTTCTTCGGGAACCTTTGCGGTTTCCTTATTTTCTTCACTGTCCTCCTTCTCTTTAACTAAGTTCGCGTTGGACCTGATCTCCAAGTCGGATTCAGCAGGCTGTTCGTTCTTCTTCTTCTTCGACGCAGACTTCTTTCGGTCAGGCTTGTCCTGCCTCTTGAACAATTTATTTATATCCAGCCTCTGAGTCAAAGACAGCTTCTTCTCGGACTTCGCAGACTGATCTGCTTCGGCAGTTTTCTCAGTTTCCTCGATCCTCTTCTCAGCAATATTTTCAGAAGCGTTCTCAGCGATTTTATCCTTCTCCCTGCCCGACACTCGCCTAAGAGTCTTGATCAACGAGTTCCTCAGCCTCTCTGGGAATCCTTTCTTCTCCTCGGCGTCGTCTTCGTCTTCTTTCTTCTCCTCTGTCTTCGTCTCGTTGATCGTTTCCCCGCCACCCGATGCTCGATTTTGTTCAGCCTCTTCGAGACCTGTATAGTCTTTCAGATGCTTCAGAAATCTGTCTTTGTCCCGCAGATTGAACTTCTTCAAAAACGCCGGCTCTCGCTTCTCCGTAGTTTGCTCCGCGGTTGCTTCAGCGTCGTCCCTTTCTTCGGCAAATGGCGTAGCAATCGGCTGATCAGCGGCAGGTCGTCTGCCCTGTTGGAGAAGTTGTTTCAGCGTCAGAGCTTCCGGTCTGATCAGTTTATCAGACATTCTGGGACTTGGGCGACGCTCTGAGGCATCTCCTCCTTCCTGCTTCTCCTCGATCTTCTCCTCGATCTTCTCTTGCTTCGATTGCGAGTCTAATTCCTTATCCTCGGACCCAGTTATCGCCACGGGACTCTTCTCAGCCTCGCAGACGTCCTCTTCGTCCTCCTCGACGATGCAACTGCAAGTGGACCGCGGTTCGATAGTTTTGCAGACGCTCGTCTTGCTTCGAAAGCCATCCTGGCACCTGCAAGCATTCTTCTTTCGCGTTGTTCTACAAACTTCCGTCCCGGAAGCCTCGGCATGGTAATCGCCGTATTTAGACACGGGACAAGTGGTCGAACGGAAGCCCCTGCGACTCCGATCGCAGACAACGGTCTCAGCACCGCTGCAAGACTTCGACGACCACTCCTCGCTGTCCGAGACGGAGGACATCTTGCAAGGATAGATAGCAGAGCTCGGTTCCTCCGTTTTGTCGCAAACGACGAACGTCTTCTCCATCGATTGATCGGACCGTTCTCGATCGTCCTCGCAACGACAATCTGTCGACGTGGACTCGGTGTCTTGCGTGCAGACGGTGCTCTCAGACTCAGCAGCGACGTCCGAGAACTTTGAGTCGCAGCTGCAGGGATTGCTGGGGTCGCTGCTGTCCTCGGTGCTTCTCAAAAAGTCCGAGGACTGCTGTTCTTTGCGTTTTCGCCGTTTGCTGCGAATCCGAGTCGCCAGCTTGCAGGACGACGCGTTCGACGGTTCCGTCGTTGTTTCTGAACTCGATTCCGCGCACGGCTGCGGCTTCTTCTGTTTGTTCGCTGGCTGCGAAATTAATTAGACGCATCATACAATTGATTAAATTAATAAATAAAATCGCAGAGGCTTCTTCTGTTTGTTCGCTGGCTGCGAAATTAATTAGACGCATCATACAATTGATTAAATTAATAAATAAAATCGCAG
>CM052088.1:1615970-1627123 GCA_028453745.1 Agapostemon virescens
TTTCTCGATAAATGTTGGATTTGTTTAGTAGAGAACGTCTGACTATTGCCGAACAGTTTCTACTTCGCCGCATTTTAAAATTTAAATATAATTAGTAAAGATGACAGTTGTAAACTTTTTCTCGATAAATGTTGGAATTGTTTAGCAGAGAATGTCTGACCAGCGACGGGTCGTTTCTACTTCGCAGCGTTTGAGGCTTTAAATGAAATTAAATGAAATTGGTAGGGAAGCCAGCTATGAACTTTTTCTCGATAAGTCTTCGAATTGTTTGGTAGGAAGCGTTGCAGCACGCGTCCAACCGTGGATGCACCGTTCCTGCTCGTCCCATATAACAGTCCCGATGCAATTTTTCAAAGAGAGTGCGCCTCTCGAATGAATTAATGGAACAGAGAAGATCTAGCAGGGATTTGCGGGATGCCTGACTATAGATATACCGTTTCTACTTGGAATATTGAAATCGAAGTAGTTTTAAAGGGGTTGAGATCTCTAGGAAAGCCGGGTTTCCACAGACTTGTATAATGTATCAAATTCTTCGACTAGAGAGAAGCTAAAGGAGTTTGAAAGCGTGTCCGACTATAGACACGCCGCTTCTACTTGCCTCGCATTAAGAATTCATATGCGAGGAGCCTTTTTAAAAGCAGTCGGAAGCACTTTGAAAAAACTTCCGAGACCCGCAAGCTTCGGCGGAGCTTGCGATACAAGTCCGATTACAGATTGTTTTCTATTTCCACCGGTGAACCCCGTTTATAATACTTTTCGACCGCGTTCCGTTGCTCGTGACTCCGCGGATAAATTGAAAAGAGAACAAAGCGCAGAAATTCGCGACGATTATTCGGAAAAAGGTCCTAATGGATACAGTTCGGTAGATGCGGTACTCTCGAACGTAATTCACCACGTGGTGCGCTTTTTCTGACAGGCTCCCGCTCGATAGAGCAGCGGCCGCGCAGATTTGGCACCCTCTAATTTCGCCCTCGAATTTACAATTTAAAAGAGTCGCCGCGGCGCGGTGCACCGAAATTGCGTGTCGTTCTTTTTTCCTTTTTTTTTTTCCTTTTTTTATCCAAACGTCCCGTTGCATCGAATTAAACGAAACACACCGATCGTATCGAGATCGTTCGACCGAGCCGCTCGGTGACTCGCGCGTTCGGTCGCGTCGGCGGCCGCGTTTCTCTCTCGCCTGTTTCGTGTTATTTTTTTCTGTCCTCCCTCCTTTTCCTTTCACGTATATACGCTCCTTCTGTTTCAGAGATTACGATCGTCGTTTCGTGCAAGACTCACCTCGTTGGTGTTCCATCGGTGCCTCTGGGTCGGGAAATGCTCGGCCCGCGGCAAGGTCTCCAAATTTTCCGGAAGTTTTATCGGGTCCCCATCTAAACAGAGCAATAAAGACGCGATGAAAATGCTGCCCTCGAACGTTGGATATTTCGCGGGGGATGGGGTAGAGAGGCAGGGGGAGGGGGAGAGGGAGAACAGCTTCCAATATTCAGAGGAGGGGCAGAAGGAGGAAACTCGATATTCGCTGAACCCACCCCTCCGTCACAAAACCCCTTTCGTACTCCCGACAACCCTTGCACACCCCCTCCTCCTCCTCCTCCTCCTCCTCCTGTTCCCTCGTTCCTCTTCCCTGCCAACCCGCACATCGACGGGTTTCGTTTACACCGGCTTTTGTTAACTCTATCATTCGAGCACTCGCTCCGTAATCTGATCATTCCGCGTGTCACGCGAGTTACCGTAAATTCGTGCTCGCGCATTTATTCCGACGAAAGCTTAGACGTTTGCATAACACATCATTAGACGTGTTTATATGCAACGGATCGAAGCCGTTATCGATCAGGTAACGCAACCGAGACTCCCCCGTTCCCTCCCTCCCCCTCCCACCCTCTCGCACGTTACCCTCGACGGTTCTCTTTTATGCGAGAGAACAAGAAAACGACACCCAGGACGAAGGTAATGCATTTTTCACGTGCCCTAACGTTGCGTTTCCAGGAATTCAAATGCGTAATTGATTTGTGAGTGAGAGAGAGTGGAGTGAGAGAGAGAGAAAAAAAGAGAAAAGGAGAGTCCGTGTATGTGCGTGTGATATGATCGTATATATATATATATATGTGTATGTGTGATAGTGTATGGTACAGAGCGAGTAAATAGAGAGAGTGTGTGTGAGAGAGAGAGAGAGAAAGAGAGAGAAAAGAGAGAAAGTAGAAAAAGAGAAAAAAAGAATAGAGCCAAGGGAAGGTTTTTCTATTTTTAGAGAACCGTCCCGAAGAGCGAACGAGAATTATTTTTCATTGAACGAACAGTGCAGCAATCGAGTAATTCAATTTTCTGGGTCACGTGGCGGTGCAATTGCTCGGGACCACTATTAACCGGAAACCATCGACGTAGAAAAATGCGACAGCGGCTTGTCCCCGCGGGGAATCGCCGCGCGCGTGGACCGGACAAAAATTTGTTCACCGCCGCACACGCCTACAAATTATCCGAATAAATTGCTCGGCCAGGTCCCGGCAGCCGACGTATCGAGACATTAAGGAAACGGCCGTCCGCCCGACTGAAATATGTCAGTTTACCGTCCCCGTCCCCCTCGGCTCTCTCTCGGTCGGTGCGAGAGCGTTATTGATATCACCGGTAGTGCAGCTGCACTTTCTCGGCTCCGCGATAATTTATTGCCAATACCTTCCGCGCGCGTATTATGAATTTTCGCGGCGCCCGCTGGCCCGGCAGCCTTGTCAGATATAAAGATGAGTAATACCTCAATTTCGACGGCAGCGAGCCACGCTCGAGCCACGAAAAAAGGGGCACGGATCACCGAGAATGCACCGGGTGTACCGTAAATCGCGGCATCGCAGGCCTAGCGGTGTCCGCGTGCGAAAGCAAATCGCAAGAAGAAACGTTTTCACGCTCGGCGCCTCTTTTTCAAGAAAATCCGCTTCGATCGCGTGGCGAACGCCTCTGCCGTCGCGAACGAAGCGGTTCTCGCGTGTCTGATCATCGCAGGCCGATTCCACTTCCTGAAAACACTGGCACAATCTGGAAATTCGATTTTTCTCGAAGAGGAGACGCGCGAGAAATCGTGTTCCTTCTTTCGGGATTCGTTGCGAGCACGTTTCGCGATTTTCGGTACACCCTGTGCAGAGAATGACACGTTGGCTGCCGAACGATCGTCCCCCCAAATACCGCTAATTCAAAGTATTAATTTGAACATTGTTATCCGAGCGGCGGAGGTCGAGTTTATCGCAGCAGGTGCTGCGAGATCAACCCATGGCACTCCGAGGCGCTAGAAAAATTGCTACACTGTCGTTCGAGAGAACTTTTGCATCGTTGCAATCGAGGAATCGCTAAGGAATCTTGCACGTGCGAATAGTGGTAATCGATTTTCGCACGAAAGGAAGCGAAACGTGTACAGCGCAGCAATCGCAGCATGGAGAATGTCTGGATTCTGGAATTCAAGTTGCTCGGAGTGCAGAGGGTTAATTTCCACGGGTAAACAAACAGTTGCGCGATCCGTGTACCGGGTGTGTCACCGATCCGAAGCCGCGAGAGCGTGGAACTGTATGAAAAAGTAAGGCGAATTGGAAGAACGATGTGTTTCTTTCGTTTAGGTCTTCGTATCCGAGAAAAAGCGACGTCGATGGCGCGCGATAGGTTCGCGTGCCACTGTAAATACGCGCAGGAACTGTGACACGTAGAATCGGTAGGTCATGCACAGACGCACCAGCCGACTCCGTACCTAATCGCACGCGTGTTCACAGAATCTCCAAACTCGGCGGTTTCGAATACGAAACCTGCACGCCGGAACTACCGAAGTATACCGATGTTCCTTCGTCGCGGGTAATTGCATCGTTTCGACGATAATCGCGAAAGAAAAGTTGGGTGGTTTTGCGTCGCGACAAAACAATCTGACAATTTACAATTGCACATTGCGATAAAATTGATTGCTTCGACGATAATTGAAGAATCGATGAAAATATCTTTACAATGGTCTAAAATCGCGAAAAGAACGTTCGGTAGTTCCAGCGTCGAACGAGAACACTTAATTTTCCCTCGACCTATATTCCCATACGGATTCACGATTTTTCACGAGGATCACCGCCGGATCGGTTAGGAACGACCCGGCGGGGACGACGATCTGAAAAGAGAAAGCCGAGGAAAGAAAAGAAAGTGTTCAGGCTCGTGCCGTTACGCTATTGTAGAGAAAAAAGGATGAGTAAGTAGAATCGAATAAAAGAAAAAGAAAAAAAAAAGAAAGAAAGAAAGAAAGAAGTAGATAACAGAGTAGAATAGAAAAAGAGTATAGAATAAAAGTAAAGCGTAAAGAAGCGAAAGAATGCGGAAAAAAAGGAAGAAGCGTTTCTCAGTGAAGAGAGCTGGTCAGCCATGGTCGATAATCGTTCTGCCGTACACGAGCAAAAAAGTTCTGTCTAAAAAAGGCCCTTAAAGTTTCGGCTCTCTACGATTTTGGTTTGTCTCGGGAACTCACTTGGTGCGAGCGGCGTCGGGTAGGTCGCGTGATAGACGACACGCTGTGGGTTCGAATGATTGTAGCCCGCCATTTCCGTGGCGCTCGTTCGAGCGACCGCTTCCTGGATCTTACCGATCGTGGCCGATCGTCATCGTCCTTGGACGTACGCTAACCGCGATCGCTGCTGCGCTCCCCTCGCTGGCATCCCCGGGCTCCTCGTGCGCTTCGACGAGCGTGCGGCTGATATGGCGACTCGACAGTGGTCGGCGCTCGCGATCCCCGACGACCGTGACAAGCTGCGACGGCACTCCTTTTGTCAGGAGAGTTTGCTGCCGGGTTCTAGGATGGAAACACGACTCGCTTGACGTTGCCCTCTGCGTGAGGCTCGTGCACGTGGGTGGTGGTTCCCCTTAGAACGGCAAGGCATATCCCCCGCAGGATCGTGTACGCGAGCCAGCTTGTCCTGTCGACAACTGTCTCTCTCTCCCCTTTTGCAACCTCTAAGCGTTCTCTCCTCTCTCTTTCTCCTCGCTCGCTCTCTCTTGCTCTCCGTTTCTCTTTCCCACCCCAACGATATATCCTCTCTCTCTTTCTCTCGATCCTCTCTCGACGACAAGAGAAAAGAGAAATAACAACCCCCGAAAATAACGCGCGCGCCGAGGACGAGGAACAGGGGCGAGACGGAAAACGAGAACGCGAAGCCGAGAGTCACAAGAGAGTCACGCGCAACGCGACTGTAACACGGCCGCGAGACACACGTGGAGGTCGGACGCGTGGAAAACGATCCTGCGATCAAATCCAAACCCCCCTCTCTCTATTTCTCCCTCTCCCTCTCTCTCTCTCTCTCTCTTTGTTCTTCTATATTCCTCTGCTTTTCCTTTCTTTACTTTCCGTTTTTCTTTTCGCTTGGTATCTAGGCCTCCTCTTTTCTTTTCTCTCCGCTTCGGCCCTGTTTGCTCTTCTGCTTCTTCTGTGCCTTCTCGGTGCACGCTCTCTTTTTCTCTCTCTCTTTCTCACACTCTCTTTCTCTCGCTCTCTCTCTCTCTCTCTCTCTCTCTCTCTCTCTCTCGTACTAGTATAAAAAACTGTAGCCTCGATAATATTTTATACACGGTCTCTCTAGCGGAACAATGCTCCCTCTCGCGAACCTTCCTCTCTCTTCCCGTTGCTTTTTCCCTGGCGGTACGTCTGCTCGGTCTTCTCGTAGCCCGTTCGACCTTGTTTCCTTTCCCTCGTTACGATTCAGTCCTTGGCCCTTTTGCGCTTCCCTGGATCCGTCTCTCTTTCTCTCTCTCTCTCTTTCTAGCTTACTCTCTCGCGCTCTGTCGACCTCTTTTTCTCCTCTCTTCTTCTTTTTCTTCTTTGCACACACACTTCTTTCTCGTATGTCCTCTCTCTCTTTATATATATATATATCTTTCTCTGGCTTCGTTCCTTTTCTTTTGCCTTCCCCCTTTTCGGTTTCGATTTGTTGTGCGTTCCGGAGCTCTTTGTTCTTCTTATATCCTAAGTTACAACACCGAACCTGTCCCTGTCGGAGGGACAAAATAATGTAAGGGTCACACAGACTACAGAGAGAAAACTTAAAAAACAAGATTCGCCCGTTGCTGAGACGCCTTCACGACTTCCTCGGCCCTTGCATCCTCCTGTCGCGAGATCCCACGGAAATGTTACCCTCTTGCTGTGCGCGCTCTGCTCTTCGGCCTTCGACCCCTCGTGTGTCACTCTTCTCCGTTTTCCTCGCGAACCAGTGGTAACTCCCGAAAATAGACGATGCTTTTCTCTTCTCTCTCTTTTTCTCCCTCCCTTTCTCTCTTTTCACCCCTACACTGTCTCTCTCTCTCTGTCTCTCGCACTCAATCTCTCTCTCTCTCACCCTTTCTTTCTCTCACGCTCTCTCTCTCTCTCTCTCTCTTTCTCTCTTTCTCACCTCTTTCCTCTCTCAAGTATCCCTTATCCTCGTGTGTCCTTCTCCACGCGTATCCGGGCTTCGCAACGAACGGCTTTATACAGGGACTGGAAATAGTGATCTACTTTTTTGTTCTCTTGTATAGTTTGTTATGTTGTTGCTGTAGATGTTGTTTGGCTGTTGTTGTTGTTGTTGTTGTTGTTGTTGTTGCTTTCAAAGAGGCCTAAGAAGTATACCGATCTTTTCTTTTCTTTCTGTCTGTCGTCCTTTCTTTCTGTCTTGTCGTTCTCTCTCTCTCTCTCTCTCTCTCTCCCTCTCACTCCCTCTCTCTCTCTCCCTCTCTCTCTTTCTGATTTACTGTTGTTGTCGCAGTAATAGTTGTTGTTGTTGTTGTTGTTGTCGGTTTCGCTTGAGAAATATCTTTTGCCTTTTGGTTGTAGAGTGTTGGTGGACAGAGAGACGTTACGTAATCAAAGGAGAACGTTGTTGTTAGTGTGTTGACGTTAGCGTGTTATTTAGTGTTATTTACAAATATGTATGTTTTTGTTTTGTTAATAAAATAGGTTCAAATTAGTCTTTGGCCCCGCGTGTCTGCTCCCGAGCGGCGGGAGCCGCAGAGTGAGCCAACCCGCGACTCTCGACCTCCGTCCATCGCCCCTCTTTTCGTCCTTCCACGACTGTCCCCTACCCCGGCTGCCACGCTGGGGGTTTCCGCCATTTCACAACCCCCTCTCTACCCCACCATCGAGGCCAGAGTCGGACTATCCAAGCCCCAGCCACAGCCCCTGTCTGCCGAATCCCTTTTCCCCCGTCCTCTCGCACCCTCCGTCCACCTAACACCGTCCGCTGCACCTTCGTCGACATCCTAACCCCTTTCACCCCTCGCGCACCATCTCCCCACGCAGGTTCCAGGCACCCACCCCAAGCCCCTCGCCGTCCCCTACGCGATCCCCACCATCGCGAAAAGATTCCCCCACCCTGGTCGAACCGCCCCTGATGGCGTCTACGTGTTCCAGCCCGGCGATAAGGTGTGTGTGTGCGCGTATGTCTGCGTGTGCGAGTCAACGGCGGAGGGGAGACCGGTGGTGCCCCGGTGCATCCGTGGGGGTGCACACCGAGCCAATTCCGCGGAGAACCCGCCGATGCTACCTACTACCCCCTGGAAAACTCCGTCGGAGTTGCAAATTAAGGATTACCGAGGATGCAAATTAATGCCTAAGCGTTGCATTCCAACGTGCACACCCCCGGCCGGCTGTACGCCGTCGTTCTCGGCGTCTAGCTAGAGCCTAGGCGGCAGGGTAGTTTCCCTGTCTAGGATCATCCGGCTGCGAAACGGAGCAGAGCGGAGCGGAGCCGAGCGGAGCGGAGCTGAGCGGAGTGGCGCGCGCGCTGGCAACAGAGTGTTGTTGCTCCGGGGGACCCGTCGAGCCACGATAATCGATTGTTATCCGACCTTCTGCGGCATTCAGAGCCATGCGGGATAACTTCTCTGTGTACGAGCGTTTAACGAATCGGTTTAACTCGCGCGGTGCTCGCGCGGTGCTCGCGCGGTGCTCCCACGGTTCCTCCGGCGGTTTTTCCAACCGCCTACGGATTTACAAGGAAAACAGCAGCCCCGGGTCCCCGTGAAACGACGAGATAAAACAAAGAAAGCGACACCGGAACGCACCGACACACCACCCCCTTGGTCACGTTACCGCGACCGGCGTGCAAAAGTATCCAGGCCGTTGGGAAAGAAAAGAGGATGAACTCTTTCTCTTTTTCTCTCTCTCTCTCTCTAGCAGTGCCGGCCACGTCGGCGGCTACGCCGGCAGATTCCAGAAGTTCTCTATTTTTTTTAATTAGCGAGGTAGTTTAACTGGGACGAGGTAGAAAGCGGCCGCTTGATTCGGTGATAAATCGGCTTTTCGAGGGGGTTGAGCCAAGCTGGGTGACTACCGGGCCAAGGGGAAAGGGGATGGAAATCGAGGGAAAAAAAAATGGGGTGGGGGGGGCCCCACAGCCACGCAGCCCCGCAGCAAACGTGTTCCTTTTTCCCGGGGAAGTTCCTCCGGCGTCCGAGAAATAGGCTAGACCGGTGGTGCGGCGGTGGTGTTGGCGCGGGACAGGGGCACGGGGACGGTGTGCAGGACTTTAAAAATGCAAAATTGCAGTGATTCAGCATTTATCGAACACCTGACATCCTTCGGGCACGGACACGCCGATGGGGAAACGTTCTTCCCGGCGAGCATCAATATTTGCGTGTCCGTGCCATCGACATCCTTCCGACAGAGGGAGGGTAGAACGAAAAAAAAAAAAAAAGAGGAAGGACCTAGGAGGAACCCCGCGAGAGAATCGAACGGTCCGACCGGTTAACAAATCGAAATTGTTCCCGACACGGGAAGCCAACAAAACGAGGAACAGCCGAGTCGGTCTCTGGAGGAAGGACCAACCGGGGGCAGAGAGAGAAAAAAGGAAGATGGACCGGGGCGAGGAGGAGAAAAATGTTGAACAGATTCTCTGCCGTTCGGGGACGCATAGGCGCAGAGAAACAGAGAGACAGAGACAGAGAGAGAGAGAGACAGAGACACAGAGAGAGAGACAGAGACAGAGAGAGAGAGAGAGAGAGAGAGAGAGAGAGAGAGAGAGAGAGAGAGAAAGAAAAGAGAAAAGGAGAGAAGAGCGAGACCAGCTGCCCCATCCCCCCGGGCTCTGAACCCCTAAACCATATTCCGCTCACAACCTACCGGAGTCGTAGGTTATAACCGGCTGCCTGCCTTCGCGCCTGCACACGTATTTTCCACACGTGTGCAATGACAGCCGTACCTTTGCGGAGGGAGACTTGCAAGCTAGGCTATACAGGGCTATAAGCAGGGCATGACACAGCATACATCGGATTCTCGCAGAAGGTTCGCGTCGAATTTTAATGGAGGTGCTGCCATCTCCCAGTGACCCCTGCAAACGGACCCTCTATCGCCCTCTACACAGCTATCGGTGGGAAAAAGTATAAGAGAGAGAGAGAGAGTGAGAGAGTAGGATGGCCGAGAGAAGAGAAAAAAAAAGTGCCCGGTGGAAGGAGAGCGAGCAGAAATAGGGGTGGGTCGAGGGTTGAAATCACTCGGGCGTCGGGCCCGGAGACCCCCTATCGCGGATCTGATTAATGGATGGATTCATGGGCGCGTATTTATATGGATTTAAGCGGCGCTTTCACGCACCCACACCCTGCACATGCTCGTTCCCCCTTCGCCCCCGGCCCCCCCAGGTTCCCGGACGCACCCCTGTACGTGTGAATCCGCGCGCATAACCCGTTAGGTCTGAATTAGGCTTTCGGGAACGTGTGCGGTCTGTTTACACAGATACGGCGCGGCATGTGCAGCCAGGTACACAGACACCGACGGAAACGGTGTTCGAGGGGTTGGGGGTCGGTCGGGTTTCCCGGGGTCGTAGATTTTCTCGCATAAGCTCGTAATTTATCCAGGAACTCGTAATTGAGCGGATCTCGTAACGAGGAGCTCACTGACGAAATCGAATAAGCCCGGAATCGCCGGACAACTTCTCACCCTCCGCGCGACGCATCATCCCCCTTTCCCGATCGTGGCACAGGGCGCGCGATTTATCGACGGCACGCTGTTTATTATTTTGGGATCGCGGTGGATCCGCGAGGCTTAAAACCCACACCCTCTTCCGCTCCGTTGCCACCACCCACGTCAGGGGTCGTCTACGGGTAACGATGTCGCCGCTAATGGGATGAAAATGCTCACCCCTTTTCACCGGGATTTTTTTTCCCCCAACCCCCGAGAACGTGACGTCCCGTGTCGCTCTCGCGCGCGCGCGCGCGCTTTTTTCTTTTTCTTTTTTTTTGCTTTTGCTTTTTCTTTCGTTTTCTTTTTTTCTACCTCGGCCCGAGCGATGAAATGCAAGCGTAATTGCAAGAGACTCCAACGGGATCGAGACCTTATTTCCAGATAAACCGCGCGCGCGCGCGTTTACGCCGACCATAAGACATTGAAAGCGCACCGCGCGTGCCAGACTGTCTGCGCTTCTTCGACGAGGGAGAAAAAAATATAAGCACGAGACCGTTCCCGTCTTTTATGCCCCGATGATTATGTCTGCGCCGAGCAGTGATCCCGTTCGGTGACATTGGACCGTTCACAGACGAATCGGCGCGACAGTTTCATCGCGTGGCTAGACTCGTTCGAGCTCTGCATCCATTTTACTTTGCGGATTTACGGACGGAGTACTTCTCTTTTAGATTTGCACGGAGCTTGCATCGAATCTCGTCGAAGCGAAGCACACTTTTAATCGAATCCTTTTCTCAAAATTGTTAATGCGAACGTGTCCTATGTCGGTCTAGCTAGCAGCTAAAAGAACTCAACGTAAAACTAGCTACCCAAAGAACTACTAAAGACATTTACACCAGCTTCAGGTGGTAAACGAATGAACAATATCTCAGAGGAATAAAAAGGTAGTCGTCTTTCGCTTCAGCACAACTTTAAACCCAATGCAATACAATCGACTCAAGAAATGATAGAGACCCTAAAGGTTGCGTTCCAAAATTAGGCTCCTCTCACCACTCGCTGTATTCATCGGTTCTGGCACCCTTCGATTCAATCCTCTACAAAATTCCCTCAACATAAAACTCCACAATTCCTTATAAAACTGTAGAAGACATTTACAATAAATTTTAACCAGAAACCTGCCTAGTTTTGCAAGGGTATCGAAAAATGATTGAAGATCTCCCAAAACAGGTGAACAATATCTTATTGCGACAAAAAGAAACGATATCGAAGAAGCAGCAACACAGGGTTG
>CM052088.1:1637621-1661291 GCA_028453745.1 Agapostemon virescens
TCGACGTAACAATCCTAAATTATGTACTTTCACGATATTATTATTAATCTGGCAGAATTCTATTCTTGCTGAAAAGAATAGGACCATTGTGTTCTGAACAACCTGTCCACAGAGGTGCTAAACTTCTTTAAATAGACTTCTATATGCTGCTAGGTTTTAATTATACACAATTTGCGCAGTTGTTGTTAAGAATTCTACGTTCCCACATATTACCGAAGCATTACAGTAACAGGAAAATTTTGTCTGCGCGCTAGAATAGATCAAGAAGACGAGACAGAGGATCCGGCAGCTCTCTTTTTAATTCCGCGAGACGCCGCAATGTATATTATCTCGCTATGGATCGAAGTTTGTTTAGAAACTCCGTAAGATAAGCAGAGTTCATTAGTTGAGGCAACGTTCCGTGAGCTGTTGTACATCACGAGGATCCAACGACGTAATTATTTCGCTTAAATGCCTGCGTTTACTCCGAATTGAGTAAGTGCAAAAATTTTCTCTGTGTGCATGCGTTGACGCGACATTTCGAAACTCGCTGAGATAATGGGGGATCGCATGAATGGTTCGGATAATTGTATCAACACGCGTAAACTCGACGAGAAGAGTTAATTGGGAGCTAAGACAGATTAACCAGTTACTCTCTGAACTGTGATCGGAACTGGACTAGGGGATGGCTGCCTAACGCGCTACTCTCGTCAGTCTAAATTCAGAATCTTCTACGTTCCCAAAAAAATTTCTGCAGGAGAAAAAGAGAATCTGCGATTTTCGTTTTCTAAGTTATCGATGTTAGTTGTCGATGGTCCAAACCATTCGAAAATGTCCTAATATTATAAAATTTAAGTTGAACATCCAAGTCAGACATTCGAAATGTCTATTCTACTTCAGTGCCATAAACTAGCACAATTAGCCGGAGATACGTTGCCACCGAGGTACCCAATTATCCCTACGTATTAATTTCATAATGTTCCAACATTTAGCCTCCCCTAAGTTACATGTACCAGTATCCCAGGTCCTAACGTAGCAACCGATTAAATTGATTAAGCAAGTACACGATTTCGCTTCTGTCGTTATTAAGATAGAGATACATTAAGCCTGGAGTACAGCTTGCTAAAGGTTCGCAGTAATTGAGCTAGCTATTTCACCCTATCGCTTAACCCCTCGAAATCGCGTAGACCGAAGGCATCGAACGTCTCGGATGTTTCTTAAAGAGGGTAGGTGTTCCTCGGAGGCAGCTAAGGGCGGCGAAGCTTCCCGAGTCTGTTGCAATTTCGGGGTAGTTTCGCGGGCAGGTCCAGGGGCGGGTGCACGTGTGCGGGTCGAGGAACGAGTCCATCGAGATTCTCTATACCCTCGCGGCGACAGTGGCACGGGTTTACGGTACGCACTAAAAATAGCGATACCCATAAACCAGCACCGTTGAGAATCGCCACGAGACTTGGAGGACGTGGCGTACGCGGACGATCCGCGGTAACCTAAGCTACGATAAAGACGGAGCCCGGCGACAACGGTTTTAGCGGGCCGATAAATCGGGAAAACGACTGTGGACAACGGAGAGAGAGAAAAAAAGAGCGGGTCGCGACGAAGGAATTATCGGAGCGGGCTGATTAGATTCGGGGAAAAGCGTATCGCGTTGAAACGTTCCTGGTGAACCTGACACGGGATGGGACAGGGCGAAACCAGGACGGACAGAGGCCCTGTTGATCCCGGGCTAGATTGTTTTCGCGTCTCGAGCAACGGACGACGGTCGGCATGCAAAATACTCACGATATCCGTGGTAGCCCGAGTGACAGAAGGCTCGTCGTAACCCGTGACGAGATGGCTCATCTTCGGACGGTTGTTTACGCGACGGCGACACTCGGTTCGACGCGGAATCACCACTTTACCACCGGCCCATGCTCGTGCATTACTCTCGTCCGCGGATCTCTCAATCTGACCGTTGATTTTCACGCATAAAATCGTGCGATCACGCGTGCCTGCGCTCGCGGTCGATCCTTGGAATCCATGACAGGTACGAGCACGGGTATGGCCGTTGGCCGCATGCGCCGAACCACAAGTTATCACGCTCTGCCACCGAAGAGACAGGCGGCTAATACGTATACCCGAGGAACTACCGTTCGAATGAGAATTTCCCGAGCTACCTCTCGCTACCGTAGATCGCACAAAACAGGGATCCTATCCTGGCGAACCGGAGCACACCTGGGGCCAACCCTGCTTCCAGGGGCCGCGGACTGCTAGGTCTCCTACGCGCAACGTTCCGTTCACGTTTCCCGAGCTTTCTGCGGCGAATTTGCTTCATCCCGTTGTTTACACCCTTGCACAGGCGAGGACTTCTTTTTTTCTGTATTCTGGTCTAGGAGCAAAGAGAATTTCTTTTCAATTTTCGAGTAATTTCATTGTTTAAATTAATTGATGGGACCGTTACTTTGTTCCTTGTCGAGGAAAAATTAATGGCTGATCGATCTAGTTCGAAAGCTTCTTAAAATAGTCTAACGTTATTTGTTCGCGATCGCTTTTCAATCAAGGTTCATTCTTTAAATATTGATAAGGCTGTTGGTTTGTTCTTAATTGAGAGAAACGTGTGACAGCTTAATGTGTGATATTGTTAACAATAATTGTGTAAGGGATAGAGGAAATTTTTGTTTATTTTGTGATTTATGAGGACTAAGTAGCATTCTAATTGAGTAAATTATGTTAAAAGTGTTCAGGAACAAGGCTAATACTGTACTGTATGGCAGAAAGTTGAATTGCAGTAGTTAAGGATTTGGATGGTTTTAGTCAGACTATGTTCTCCCTCATTTATTCTTACATCTAAGTCCTAAGGCATTTTTATTCCAAACTCTATCATTCAAATTGCAGATACTAAAGAGAATTTTAAAGATTTGATTCTTATTTTTTTTTATTATTATTTTTACTTCTATTTAAATCCTACAGATCTTCAAAATCTGTAGAAATAGTTATGGATCATTCTAATGTAGCGAGTCATATTCATCGTTGTCTATTTTTGTTAGAAACATATACATATATGTCAATAGCTATATCGGTAAATATCACGTATATAACTTAGTTATATGAAAACTGCTGTTTCATTGTTTGAAGTATAATGGATTATGACATGCTCTTGAAAGTTAAAAAGAGAGCAGAAAAGGAAACCTTGGATATATGTACATAATATTATTAACACAGATGAAAAATATACCATTTTATTTTATAGAATTAAAATCTTATACTGTACCTCGTTGCTTCCCAAAATATGAATTAAATTACTTAGCTTATGTGAGTAACAAATATCAAATATGGACTTATTACTATTTTTATACCATTATATTAAATACTATAGAACTTAGAACTAAATTGTCTTTACCACCGAAAGAAGTATTGGTATAGGAAACTATATAAAATATAATGTCTAAAAAGACAGTGTCGTTCCTAACCCTAAACAAGCCTCATAACCTAATCCTCATAAACGTAATTTTCTAGCCTTCTCCTAAACACCGATGACATTTTATTAATAATTTTACAAATAATCCAGTTTACCTAACCCAAATCCAGGCATGTTCTCCATCGATCCTCCTAGAACTGAACAATTCATTAACCTTTGCATACAATTCATCGACAAACAACTTACAACTATATAGAAACATTATATCAACAATAACTCACCAAATTATTTATTACTTCGCATACAATTCTTCCCTGTTTCATTGAAAACACTGAACGAGACCATTCTGCAACCAATCGAAATTTGAAGCGCGGTTAACCATCATAACCGTCGTTAATTACTACTTCCGACTCAAATGTCCTACTAAACATTACCAATTATTAACAAATAAATTAAAAGCAATAGATTAATATAGAGTTCGATTACGAAAAATATCAGGTATATATGTAATTAATGTACGACTTAATAAATCGAAGATTAATATTTTTCAATAATACGAAAATTGGTATAGATTGATATCGACCAATCATAGCGTGACGATGAGATATTGACACTTGACTTGCGTTGTCCTAACTAAATTGCAATTTGAAAGAGAAGATGCTCCTGCCGCTCTGCTACGCCGTCGAGAAGCCAGGACCCAAAGCTGCCCGTCAAGATCGGTGGAAAATCGTCGGAAAAGCCGGATAAACCTGGATGGCAAGCTGCAATCTTGATAAGGCGACACGAGAATTCATTAATACATCGATTTATAGCAATCAAAAACTGTTCTGACGCTTGTTCCCTTGCTCGCTTCGTGCTCAAGCACGCTATACCATTAAAAATAGCTACTTCAGCCATTTGTCTCACGAACCGATCTATTTCGACAAATCTTGCGGTTACCGACAAATGAAATAATCAGAACAACCAATGCTATGAGAATGATGAACCTTGTAAATTACATATATACTTTATTATGCATATGAATTTTCACATAGAGAGACAGAATTCTTTCGTTACAATGAATCAAGGTATCCTCTATTCGATTTTTTTTCATAGCTGACAACAAACGTTTTTCCATAATCTAATGATTATTCAGCGCATTTTACAATTGTCCACTGATGTTCAACGTTGCTAACGATTCTCTCGATATATTATATATTTATTTTTTTGTATATTTATATACATATATATGTATGTATATATTTAAATATATATATATATATAAATTTATATGTATATATATATATATTTATATACTCGATACCGAAGAGGCTTTTTTTTAGTCACTGTGTATCTTTTTCGTTAAAAAGGAACAAACCATCAACTTAGGGGTTATACAATGATTAAATATTATGCTGCTGGTTAAAATCTAAGACCGATCGTCGAAATAACAAATCATTTGGTTAGAATAAAAAATAAAAATGACTTTTCCTAAAATTCGATCCTCGAATAAAATGTACAAAAATATGGAGAGAAAGAGAGAGGGGGGGATACTCTTAAATACAATGTACACGCTAAAAAATATACCTTACAAAAAAAGCTCGGTCGACAAAAAAGATATTGGCACAGAAAGATTCTCTATTTTTCCTATTTTCTTTTCTTCTGTTTTTTTTTTGTTTTCCTCTTGGTATCTCGACCCGCTCCACGATTTGTGTTTTCGTAAACGTTTCGATCTGAGTATTTCAAAGTTCTGCTCGATGTATGCGCCGCGAAAGAAACGATATTTGTTTGAACAGAAAAGAGAAATTCATCGTGTGTTTATGCATTGAGACTACTCATTTACAATTGATTCGGAAATTCAGTAACGACGTCATTAACATCGCGTCTCGTACAGACCGCTTTTGCCGATGTATCTCACCCACTTGATTACATCGTGGTCAGAGTAATTCAATTTAGACTCGAACACTTTCAAATAGCGTACTTTGAAACCGGATGGCGCGAACGGTACCTCGAAGGTCATCGAAATCGGCGGCCGTGTCCACTTCTTCTTCGTGTCCGTCTCGAGAAGATCGATCTCTGCAGACAGCTGGGTCTCCTTCATACCCGGCATCCGCTTGATTTTCCATACGATCGCATTCTCAGACGATTTGTATTTCGCCTTCCCCTTCATGCAGATCAATTGCACGCCCGCGGTGTTCAGAGGCGTTGGCACACGCACCTCTATCTTCTGGCCGAGAAGGGACGGCTTAAAATTCGATTTCAGCACCGCTTTCACCTCCATCTTTGTGCGACCCACCTCGCGTACCAATGGAATGACACGGAATGGCAATGATATATCCTTAGTTGTACGGTATCTGTAACACGCAGGTAGAACATTGATTAGAAACTGTGGTAATTGTTTCCACGTTGCTCCTCCTCGTTTTCCAATACTTGAATACATTCAAATACGTTGTTAGGGACTTTGGTAACGATTTGATGATGTATAAGTAAAAGAAAAAAGTGAAGATCGATGAAGAAATTTAAAAATATTCAACAGTTTCTTTTCAATTAATTAAGGTTTCTATAAGCCATAAATCATTCACCTCATCAACTCGAATTCACCATCGGGTGGAATGAAACTTATGGCGTGTTCTGTCTCGAATTTGCTAAGCTTCACGCATTGGTGGAATTGGCAGTCATCAATAACAACGACAGGTTTTCCAGACCTGCCGGCTGTAGGGTCGTCACCACCTCCTCCTAAGCCACTGGCCCCTTTCATACCTTTGGCTTCCATAACAATTTTGTCATTGATTCCAAACTTGCACTCTGGCATTCCAGAAAGGTAAGACTTCATCACAACCTGTTGCAATAGAGGAAATGAATGGAAATTAAACTTTGTCGCATATTTATTTGAATTTATTGAGCAATCAATTTGGATAGGGACCTTTCCAGCAACATGTGCACTGAGCACCTGCCCCTGAGGGCTCATTAAGAGATTCACAGATTCGAGTACATCTAGGAACAGTTCGTTGCGTCTGTATTTGATTCCCTCTCTTCTCCAGCCAATCTGACCTGTTACTTGAGAAGTTATTTGAGCTTGTTCCTCTTTTGTACCTGATTTCACTCCTTGTTGAGTGATGAAGGTCTTCAGCACCCCTGTATCGCAATTCTGAGGGTATCCAAAGTCCAAAATTTCTACAAACAAAATTTCCAGTTATTCTCTGCTATTAGTGCCATTCCAGAAATTTAATTTACATCCAGATACCAACCATCTAATAGCTCATAAATTAGCACAAAGTTGTTCTTAATGTTTTCTTCTGAGATCTTGCCAAAGTAGGACTGCATAACATGAATGATCTTCAACAAGAACTCAAACACCATTGCTGCATTAACATTCTGCTTGGTAGCAGCTGCCAACCAAATGTTGGCACGTTTTATGTGAAAGAAGGATGTTCTAGCAATGTTTGTGACTGGTGAGCGCACTTGCTGTCTGGCATGGATAACATTGACACGAAATGCATCCACTGCATTTCGACCAATGTCATCTCTGTAGACTCTGGAGATGAGCACCTCCCCCTTGTGATTGTATACAAATAAACCTCCTATCATTTTGACAGAGGGCACTCCTTGCTGCTTTGACTACAACCAACCTGTGAGCAAAGATTCATTAATTAGCAATTAATAATTTATAAATAATTATCCACATATGTTTACTTCGAATAAAAATATTAAGTAATTACATATTAAAACACCGTGCACAGGCACAGAGATTCCAGAAAACATAGAGAAAATTTTGTGCACCCAAGCTTCAAACATCATAGAAAATTATGCTTGAATATTAGGTCAGATAAAACATTAAAATGGTTAGATGTTAGTACATTAGGATCTTAATATATTCTTCCAAATTTGGTGAAAGAGGAGGAGCCTAAGTCGATGTACTGAAGCTTCGAATGCTTATTCGCAAATCAAGCTAACAAACACTATCAAATAAATTATTGAAGCTTACAATAAAATGGTCACATGCTAGCACATTGGTATCACAATACACAGACTTGCAAATTTGGTAAGAACAAAATGAAGCTAAGTTGACATACTGATGCTTCAAATGCTTACTTGCAAAATAGAAATGTTAGTAAATAAAACTAGTAGAAATTGCAATAAAATTAGATGCTGGTACATTAGAATCCAAGCATATATGCTTGCAAATTAAAATAAAATTTCTAGCATACAAAGGAAAGAAAAATTCATGTACTCTGGCTGAAAACTTTAATGCAAATTTGCCACTAAAGTATCTCCAAATAGAATCAAAAAGCCTGTGTGAAATACAGAATTATAAAATTGTTTATATGTCAACTTCGAGCAACAAATATGCGAAAAAATCAGAGCAAGCTTCCGCTTTCGGACAGGACACCAAAATAAAATGATCTTTAAATGCATAACCTTTTTTCTCGTATTTACCCGAGCCCAAGGTGGATTTTAAAAAGCGTCGTAGCACAGCATAGTGCGTTGACAAACGATAACTCAACAAAATTGTATGAAACGTCCTCTGACGTGGACGAGCTTTCAGAAGGTTGCGATCAGAGATTCAGATATTGTTATACAGAATTTCGCCGTCGCATACTCGTCCGTACGATATAACATAAATATACGTGTGCAAGATAACGCCCCTTTTCTTAAATGACATTTGAGGTTCTTTTGATATGTCTTGCAAACGGTTAGTATTATTGATCGGAAATGGAACTGCCTATACCGCAGATACTGACATTATCGAGCGTTCTTTCAGATAATTCAAAGACGCGGCCACACGCAAATAAGAATTTTCTGTATCGTAAATGATCACTTACGCATGACTCTTATTGCCGATAGTAAAAATAAGCGATACTAATTTGTATCAGCCTCCGAAATACACGGTATCGGTACCAACCTACTGGTACAAGTGCGAACTATCAAATGACGAAAGCAACACCCACTTTTTCGTACTACGTGTCTCAGAGGCATATGCCGTTATACCAAATTATCGGAATCATAGCGATTGCTGGCCACCGTTACCACAATTTTATTCCTTCAACGTTTTAATTCGCCTCGAAGTGATCGCACTTGCGAACGCAGTCCTTTCGCGTTTGTAGGGCAAACAGGGTTGTTGTATTGATTTCAAAACCGGTAGTTATACATTTACAAGCTGAATCAATATTTAATAAAAATATAAAAACAAATCGCAGAAATACATCAGCTAAATCGCCGATCGGTTTTCATCGATTTGCGAAATCTCGCCTGAACATTCTGCATTCAGTAAAAATCAAAACCGCTCGGTATGACGGGAAAAATAATGAGCGGCACGAGCATGCAATCGGCGACTTTTTGAGCGTCGGAGAATTCGTACATTTCATTTGTGAATGACGTAGCCTTTTTTATACAAAATACAAAGTCCAAAATCTTGCTACCTGGGTATTTAAACATCTTTTTCGGCGGCGGTTGATTAGTATATCATCGTTTTGTATCAACGCCTGCGCGCCGCAATACGTTCACGGGATGGTTGTGTGTATGTAATATATTGTAAAATGTGGATTTGCATTGAAATATTGGCCACCGCGAAGATTATGAAATTGTAACTTATACTAGTGACGATCGTAATTATGGCAACGATTGACCAAGATGCAAATAAAAGTATCCTTCCGTTGCGGGAGAATTTAGTAAGTTTTTATCCTCGATTAAGGTTATAGTTAATACTGAGCACCAATTCGATTCGTGCTCCGATACGTATCTATAAAAGTTCTCAATGCACCGATAAGCGTTGATCTTGCACGTCCGATGGTTACATAATCTGCCTAGGCTATTCGGAAAAAAAAAATACAGTTAATCAGAAATTCTTTTATTTAAGGTCAAAACCGCTGTGGAATTTTTACAAAACCCCAAGGTAGCAAGTAGTCCTACAGATCGCAAGCAAGAGTTCCTCAGATCAAAGGGTTTGACAGAGGAAGAGATTAAAAGTGCATTTCAATTAGCGTCTGTTGAGCACACTGCCGAACAAAATGTCATTTACAAACCAAAAGATTACACGGTGGTGCCGATGCCACCGCCTAAATACTATCCGCCGTATCTCCAACAGCATCCGTATCAAATATCGTTGTTCCATAAAATCAGAGAATTCTTTAATACCACCGCTTTAATTGGAGCCACTATATATTGCTTGTACTGGTTCTACAAGGTAATCCTAGCAAATCTAATAAGGTGGATAAAACCAAAGATTTATTGCCCTGTTGAATTGCAGAAATCTATTGAATTTTTGTTTGGGAGGAAAAAGAAAAAGAGCATAAAGGATTCTGTTTCGGAGCTAGATAAGACTATTCAAAGTTCTATGAAAGATGTGAAACAATCCATTTCCAAGGTGGAGGATGACGTACAAAAATTGACACAAAACCAGTTCATTGATCCCATGGTACCACAGCTGGTACAAGAACTGAAACAAGATTTAGCTAGTCTTAAGTCTTTACTTTTATCAAGGTATACATTTAGAAATACTGTTAGGATATAACACCTGTACACGTACGCCATACATACATACACAGACCATCGATTTAAATGATAACATTTATTTCTATACAAGAGTTTTGAACTTGTTTACACGTCGCTATTCCAAAGATTTTTATACATACGATTTTA
Source organism: Agapostemon virescens (assembly GCA_028453745.1). Taxonomy (NCBI): domain Eukaryota; kingdom Metazoa; phylum Arthropoda; class Insecta; order Hymenoptera; family Halictidae; genus Agapostemon; species Agapostemon virescens. The sequence continues at coordinate 1,647,613 of CM052088.1, forward strand.
CATAGTACGAGTTTTTTTACAAGACAGCCTATGCAGATACACATACAATAGATTTGTATAACTTTTTCGCAAAACGCCAGGACACTTTATTTAAAAACACAAATGCTTCGTTTCTTTTCGTTTTTGAAAAAAAGCGGCCATAAAATATATATATTCGTTTCGAGAGTTTGATCGATTACAAAAACCAAAAGAGTCGTGTAGAAAAAACAGATACTACTTTCAAATATCAGTTGTACTAACACCGAGAATTAAGTAGGATTTCGTTTCGCAGTCTAGTCACATAGTAGAAAAATGATCGTCTTATGAAACATAGTGTCATAGGTATTTATACGAGTTTTGACTTTGAAACAGAAAACAATTTCCGAGTGCGCCGCCATCTATACCATCATGGCAATTACGTGCCGCAGATACGAATCAGGAAAAACAAAACGAACAGGAAGATGATACTGGAAGTGGAGGTAGTACTAATTATTCCGATAGTTCTCTGGAAATGATTCGCGAGGATCTGCCCAAGAAGTCGTCGACCGATATTCCATGAACGTCTATTCACTTCCATCACGAGTGTCTTCGAGATAAAGCTCGGATATTCTATGATAAGTATATCCGTCAGAAAAAAATACGATGATTAAGAAAAAATAATAAAATAAAAAGAAAGCAATGGAAACTGATCATCTGATCATATATATATTGGGAATCGAGTGTTGCTGAATATTCTCAGTTCACCCAATCGAATCGTTATTCTTGCATTGTACCGGATGAAAACGAGCTTTTATTATTTCTAGAATGGGTACGTTTAAGGCTGCTTATGACACAAAGGGTTACGTGTAATGCATCGTTTGTTCTTTTTTTTAAACAATACTAATAATAATAATAATAATAATTCTTTTAAACTGGTGTTTCATCACTTAATATCTCTTTAATAAGTACCTAGTAAAATTTAACATCGTTTCTGTTTCTTTTATACCCTTTGGTTTACAACAACAACGTCTCTCAACCGTTGCCTTGCAGGACCTCCTCCTCGTTCGCTTTTTCTCGATCGACACAGTCCTACTTTTTTCCTCACTTCTTTTCTTTGTTTTGTTTTTGATCGATGCATCAGGGAAGGTATAAGAACCAAAAGAATAAGTACTATGGTCTTTTTTACAAACTAAATATGTACATTTTAATCGGTACTTAAATTTAAGGAGACAGTCGCAAATACAAAGAACCACATTAAGCCACTGATCGTATTGTTTTATACAACAGATTGTTCATTCTTTTTTTGTTTGTTTGTTTGTTTTCTCCGTTCGTGTGTTTGTGTATTTTGGTGTGTTTGGAATTAACGAAACCAGTTTTTAAACTTCGGAGGTATACATAGAACTGTACGTGAAAAAATGGTATTGGGAAACATACATACATGTACATACAGGCACATTATGTACAAGAAAGAAATTTTTCGTATTTTTTTGTTTCTTTAGTGTGGTATTGCGTGATTCTGCTCTTTTATCCTACATATCTAGTTACCCATGGCTAATCGTACTTTGGGATCGATTACGCTTGGTAATTGGAGATCCGCGTGAGCAACTCGTTCGATACACACGTCAATAAATAAACAAATGTTCTCAAGGTACATACAATGTTTATTCGAGAGAATGAATCATCATCGTTTCTGCTAGCTGAGTTATTGTGCACGTGGGTGTATCCTTTCTTTTTTCTCTCTCTCTCTGTCTATTTCTTTGTCTCTTAAATGAAAGTTTTTCTTTTGTATGGTCGACGTAAAACCAATATTTATATATATGTATATACGTATTTGTATATATGCATATCTAAATATCATGTGAAATTACACGTTTAATGGCTTAATTACACTGTTCATTCTCGCGGACCAATCATTCTGCAACAAACGCATTCCTCGTCGTAATATGTACAAACTATATATAATATTCAATAGTACTTTTTAAATGGATTAGACAAGCGAACAAAGTATACAGTCGTACGTCCGATTGCAACATCCTTTCATTCTTTATCCACATATATTTTTTATTTTTGTTTTCTCGCAATTTTTCTGATTTCTCGCATTCTCTCTCTCTCTCTCCCTCTCTTTCACACTTTCTCTCACCGACGCATTAACATCGCACACCGCATTTCAAATAATTCTAATCTTCTCTAAAAAAAAATTTGATGAAATTAAATCGCCTCTTCGTAGTTCTTTTAATACTTCCTTTTTTTAATTAGTTAAGTAATCAGGATAGCCGCCTCACTGATACAGTGAGTCGCAGCAAAGTCCATTCGAAGTGTGACTTAGTACTTCATCATTGTTTCCGTTTACGCTACGCCCTAGGTTCAATAATATTATTATATAACAGAAATAATTCGTTTAAAAAATATAACACTTTTTTGCTTCCTCCCTCCATCTCGTGTGTGGCAAAATAGCACTCGACCCTGCCGCGATCCCCCTCGGTTGAACTGTACTTTTCGATGTCGTCTTCAGAAAGAAGTCCGCGATCCTCTTTTATACATGTCTCGAACGTAAAAACTAATCAAGAAGCATGACTAGGTCAGGAAAAAGAAATAGAACAACGTTCCTTCAACGGTGGTAAAGAAACGAGAAAACATGATACGAGAACGCAGCAGGGTCAAACGTTCGGTAGATTATCTTTACATAGAACAAAATTATTTAGAGTGAAACATACGAGTCTGCAACGTTAGTTCAAGAACTCGATCTTTGGCAAATACATCTTTTCCACGAAAAACATTGTGTATATGTGTGTTTGTTTGTGTGTATGCGTGTGTCTTTTTTTTGTATACGTATACATACGTAGAACGTAGGGTACATATGTACACGTATCATTGTTGCGCACACATGAACATAACGCAAAATATATCAGGATGTTTTTTGTGCTGACATAAATAGTTCGGTTGAAGGTCCCACTCCCTTTTTTGTTTGTTTGTTTTCTTCATTGTCTTCTACTCCTCTTTCATGATCTTCATCGTTTTCTTCTTCTTCTTCTTCTTCTTGTTCTTCTTCTTAAATCTTACTCGCTACAGTACTTTTTTCTTGTTTCGTCGTTTAACAAGCGTAGAAAATGAGGACAGGGTAAAGGGATCATCGTTCTCATCATTCAGGCAGCATCCTAATGTCTATTATCCGTAACAATAATAATCCTAGATTAAACACGCTAAATTGTTTTCTTTCCCTCGCAGTTCGGTGTCTAATAAATCTAGCGCACCGATCGATCCGGACAGTGCTACCAAGTTTGATGTAAATGTAAATTCCTCGAAAGAACGGACCGCACGTCTTGCGTGAAACGGAGCGCATCCAAAACCGGAAGTAAGCTCAACAGAGCCGTGTCTCCCGCGTCGCTAAACCACGATTTGATTGGTATCGCGTTATCTGTTAGGACAAAAACAAAACCAGCCACAATTCACCAACTGTCCAAACACGTGTGACGCCTCATAGCTATCGATCTAAGATACTAGGCTTGAAAATAATAACACTGCCTGGCTCAACCAAGTTGCATCACCTAAACATCTACCTCGATCACTCTCTCGTAGCCAAACCTCTTAAAACAAACATTTATCCTCGATGCGATTCTTCTTTCAGACTTAAAAATCAATTTTTCTTATGTATATATATTGAATTTCTTTTTAGAATTTATAGGACCTGAAAGGGCTCAAGTGTTTCAATTTCAATCCTTTAGATATGCGTGCATGTGTGTGTTAGTGATGTGAAAGTGAATTATTGAATAAGAAAAAAAGGAAGTGACTAATTAACTGTAGGTAAGTTGTTGATTCACTTACCACACCTATTTAAAAAATTTATTAAGACATTCTTAGCTATGAGTTTTCACAAAATTCTCGAATGTATAGACTGTGGATTTTCTGCATTTATAGCAATAGACATTTAGGTGATTCTCCTTAGCTGAATCGCCCTGTACATTACACGAGAGTATAGCTAGCTAACATCCAAGAAGTGCGACATCTATGCTACTGTATTTGCAAAAACTATTCAGCCAAACAATCTTCTCATCTTCTCGTTTATATAAATTAAGAAATTTCCTTTGTAATCTCTTGAGAGGATTTTTTGCCCAAACGAATGCGCTCTAAAGAAAATATGGTAACTATTCTTGGATGCTGCTTATGGGAAGCTCAAAATATGAGAAATAAAGTCTAGTCTATGGTACCTGCTGCACAGGGAATATTTAAAAAAAAAATGTACTAAAACAGCTGAAATTATTCAACCGCCACATGAGCGTACACTGTCCGGTGTTTACTCAAGCAGAGTAGCATTGGCAATTGATCGTATTTTACATAATCCATAGGTCTGTATTCAGTGCTTGCTTACAGAACATCAACGCTGATAGCTGCAAATAGATACGGTTTTCAATCAGATTATACCGAGCCCTAGGTCTCTAGTGCTTGTTTTGCCGAACTATCCGCGAAAGAGAGAGAGAGAGAGTGAGAGATTCTCATTTCTCGAAGCGAAATCGTGCAAAGAAAGTATGTATCGAAATCATATTGCACAATGGAAGTCGATATTGGAATATCAGAGTTGCAGAAACATTGCAAAAATAAAAGGACATGATTGTCGAGACTATGATTAATGTGATATTGCATATGCGCTTTCTACATAGTACACGTGTAGACTATAATGCGTTGCGATATATTTTATGAGAATGTGTTATCTATTTTTCGTTTTCTTTCTTTTTTTTTTTTGAGGGATTTGTCTGCAGGACAATCATGATCGTTCTACTACTCACAGTTGTGCACATGTAAGCAAATTCTGACTACAGGTTGTGATGCACGGGTACACGATGCAACAATAGCGTCAAAATCATAAACGCAATGGCATGAATATGCATATTAAATGAAATTTCATGATTTGCGTGATCCACGTGCGATGAAATTTGCACACAATTGTTGTATCGTGCTGCATGGGGAATATTAAACAAATTAACGTCGGTCAAATATTTGTTTTTAGTAAATGTTGCGAGGTTGTTAGATATCAAAGAAAAACAACTACATCATAAACGGCAATGTTAATACGGCCGAAAATGGGGCAAGTATACTCACGTGGGTAAGCTCTGTAGGCTCCGGGACTATTATCAAGTATAAAGACCGACGATAAATCTCGACGAATCACAGACAAGTCTTTAGTATAGGAACCCATTTCTGGTGTACAATGTTGTCTATAATATCTGCGCCTTAGAATACCTCTGTCGTTATCTAACTTATCTGCAACAGCTGCTCCATAAATTTCCATGGATGCAGTGAAAACCACTAATTCATACCTGGAAAAAAGTAGCATGATTGTTCAATTTCCAGAAGTATAATTTTTCCAGATAAGATATAATCTTATCTAGAGAAAAGGAGGTGCAAAGTACATAGCGCAAACTTACCATTGACTAACAATGTCTAAAAAGAAATCTACGTGTGGTCTCTTATGAACAAAAAACCTGACTGGATGTCTGTCTATTGTCACCTTAAGGACAAAATCTGGAGGTGTACCAGGCCTAACCGTCGGCCTTGCCACTCCATCGTGATGAGAGTGAATTAATGTTTCGTCTAGATCCAACACTAACACTTTCCTCCTAACTATACCTGGAAAAATACGCTTAATTATATAGAAATAATAATACCTTGTTAACTGCATCGATTAAAGACCAACGATACTTACTAAGCCTGTGCCTTGACAATGGAGATAGTGGGAAGATTTCGTACTTAATAGGTTGCATTTGTGATATCTAGAAACAAAGAATATACTATACAAACAAATACAAATCACATTGCTGGATCTTTCGACTAGTCAGCGGTCTACCATAACAAATTGAGCAACGGTCAAGACCAAAAACCAAAAGGATAGAGATAAAGAATGTGAAAGAAAATTCGATGGCATAACATCGAACGTTCAGCCGAGGATGCGCTACTGTCTGAAGAGGATAATTCCGCGGAAAATTGCCGGGAACTACGAGTGATTACGCTTGGATGGGTTGGATGCATCGATGGGGGTGCAATGGGGCGCATGGGATTTTAGCGGGCGAGGACGTCACGGCGGCGGATCGGTGTGACGAAACTAAAAAGGACAAACTGAGGCGCGAAGCACCTACTTACGGCTCTAACCTGCTTCTTAAGGAGAAAGCAGACGCAAGTCCACACACGGGAGGCCATCAAGAGGAAAGCTCTCATCCCCATCTGCAATTGCTTCAGCATCTCTTCTGATCGTCTCACCGGGCCGAAGTCCGGCAAACACTTTATCTCCAGCGTCTTGTCTGCGTTTTACAGGGTTCTGTCCTCTCTTCTGTATTTTCCTTCGGCGATACTCCGCGGCAAACGCGGTCCCGAGAAACCGTGGTGTCACACCGAGAAAACGACCGACTGTACCGTGTCCCCCGTAAACAAAAGGTTTCCGTCACGCACGGGACCGGTCGCACCGAATCTGAACAGTTAGAAGCACATTACGGGCCGTCCGCGTACGATAGCGTTCAGCACGTGCGAACAGGCATTCCCGTATCTTGTCATGTTGTTGGCGAAATAGACGGCACGGACCTTGTCTCACGCACACCACGCAGCGGCCGCCATCTTTCGCACATCGACCCAATTTTTCCATGCGCTACGCTGGCGCGCATCGTCTTCGGAAAATTCTGTTTCGCACGCGTGCGGAATTCACGCGATTCGAATTTCCCAAGAGCGCGTGCAGCACGTGGAAAAATTTACGGTTACCGTCGACGACCGTACCACGTCGGCCGATCGCGCTGGACGTTGCATAATCAGTCCGACAAACGAAACCGGCTGTCGAAAACTATATCACGCGGATACAGCCGGTTCCTCGAGCTACCCTGAGAAAGAGCCAGTCGCTACGAACACCTCTCAGGGAAAATATCTCTTTGATTTTCCCCGGAAGACGCGCGTTTACCACGGGACGAAAACTGTTAAGAAAAACAGCCGGCATGCGACTCGAGGTGCCGTGCACATCGACAGTTGATGTGTCCACTCTACAGACAGAAAGCCATTTATCGCTGCGAGATCATATTTCTATTCTTCTCGTGTCAACGAAATCATCGAAAACCGCATCCGATTAGTTCTGTAAGCGTTACAACAGCCGAGCTTGCTTCTCAGCCGTGGCTAGAAACCAAACCACGCGGTCAATTCGTTGCAACGAAGATGGCGGATCGGCTTAGCCTCGCGTAATGCCTTCCCCGAGCAAGCTACACGCGGGATATCACCAAAAAAAATCACCAGAGAAGTCGCTCGGACGATCATGCGATCTGTTCTGTTTGGTGACAAGAACGTGAGTGAGAAAGAGAGCAGCCGTGCGAGAACAGTGTTAACGTGAAAAAGGCAAAAAAAGCGTTAAACGTTCACCTGCTGCATCGTTTCTGTCGCGCGTAGACTTACCGTAATGTTGGAAATTTAAAAATAACTTTCACCGGGGCTTGTAAACCGTACCGGTTTATATGCATTTAAACGATATATACGGCGAACGTCGCGAGTATACATATTGTTTGCCGTATTGTTGGCTTGAATTTTCAAAAAAATCTCGATCGATTTGATTGGCCGAGAGGGTCTGGGGGAGCCCTCGTTTTTCGGTTGGCCGTCCATTCGAGCTCATCCAATCGTATCCCGGCCATCGTTGGACGCAAAAAGGAAACGAAGCGTCGGCATTCTGTGATGATGTTACTAACTCGCAGATGTAACAAACGGTATCAACCTTAAAATCTAGTATGACGTTTATTATACAAGCAGCTGCTTCGGTTCCATCAAAATACGGTACTGTTAGTGATCGCCTCGTACGAGAGACCTGAACCATCCGAAAAGACACGCCGAGCGAACGGCCTCCACGAGCGTTACACGATTTTTTCCGCGCCGAGTCCATCGAAGTCCCGAAAGAGAGAACGCGATGACGGATGTAACAGAGCTGCGAATGAACGTGGCCGCTCTGAAGCGAGTCGATCCTTATGTGAAGGATATCCTCGGGACCGCGACCCACGTAGCGCTTTACACGTTCAACGCGACTAATAACGAATGGGAGAAAACCGACATCGAGGGTGCTTTGTTCGTCTACTCGCGGAATGGCGAGCCCTACAACAGTGTACTAATCATGAATAGGTAATATACGTTACACGCATGTTTTTCACATAAAATAGTTGCGTCCTGCCGATAAAACGTACCCGAGAGGATCCCCGAGGTACGATCACGGTATTCCCGGCAACGGAATTTCCGTTGAGAACCTCGAACCCCTGGTTTTACAGTATCCTACCATGTGCTATTTAATAACATCCCGATGGAGGTTACGATACATCACAATGTAAACTCTATGGCTCCTAGACTAAAACCTTTCTCCTGTACGTATTTCTGTGTATACGATCTATACTATTTTGTAGATTGAATACGAATAATCTTGTGGAGCCAGTCACGCAAGGCTTAGACCTGCAACTGCAGGAACCATTTTTGCTCTACAAAAACTCCAGATGCAATATTTACGGTATCTGGTTCTACGACAAAGAGCAATGCGTGCGCATCAGTGCAATGTTGAACAAGCTCGTGAAGGACTCCGAGGAGAGCCGTAAGGCTCGCAACAAGGCAGCAGCTAATATGGAAAAGAGTTCTGAAACTAATGTAAACAACGTCGATATATTCAGTATGCTCAGCAAAGCTCAGAAAGATTTTAATACCAATAGAAACAGCAGCGGCGGTGGGGGTGGAACTGGGGAAGGACTCAGTTCCAAGTCCCCGTTAGTCATTCCCACCGTGGAGCACTTATCTGGTCCATTGACCGCCCCATTGGGGCCAGACGTCACATCGCAGAGTGTGATGGACTTCTTTGCCAAGGCAAAAGTTAGTACTCCCATCAGACATAACCAGGTTCCAGTATACGAGATTTTTTATTAAACATATTATTGTGATAAATAAGTTATAGACTGGATAGGATCTATGTTGGCTGTTGCGATCTTTTCAGGTGAATACAGGGGTGTTAGTTGGGGAACAGCCTACATCGGGAGGTAAGGTCGCTAGCGAAAGTAAGCCGTTACTCGCTCGATTAATGTCTCATCCGGCGGCTCATACGGTCGAGCATATCGAAAAGCAGCACAGATCGGTTACACCCCAACCAACTAATACTCAGCAACAATCTCAGGCTACGCCTACGGCCATACTGACTGCGAACAATGCTAGTAGCGCGTCCACCTCGAACCGATCGAAACGGCGAAGCAAGACGGCCACGCAACAGGATTCTATGATATCCACGCCCGGCTCTTTGAGCCATAACGTGACGCCATCTGCTAATCAGAATGCCACCGACACGAACGGTACGGCAAATTTCATTAGGATACAGTCGCCGGTAAACGTGTCCACGAACTCGACCTCGAACCACCAGGCCTCAGACCTAGTCGTTGGTTCTAGTAACTCAAATCCACTTGCTTCTTTGTTCGCTCATGCATCCGCAACAACGGTGAGTGGCGTTGGTTAAATCGTAGTCTAGCACAGGCATGCTGACTAGCTGGCCCGCCAGACATTTCTTCTTTTCTGTTACGTTGAACGGCTCCCCCTCCGTATTGCTAGAATCTCGCGATCACAGTGGTTGTAATAACGACAGATGCAGAAAGTAGATGCTCGATCGTTGCACGACAACTGGATCGGAATTTCGGTTCCCCCGGTATTGAATCGGTATTGAATATCGAAGGTGCAATGAGCGAGAACCTACTGGCAGTATATGTAGCACACGAATTTATACAAACGTAGAGATGGTTGAAGAACGAACTCGCAATGATTCGGAAATTTTAATAGTTACGGGCTTTCATCAGCATGCTTGGGTCTAGAGAGGGATGCAGGAATTTTGATCTTTCTGTTTCAATTCGGTCAGGCATCGGACGATATAATTCCGGCCAGCACATTATCGGGAAGAGGATCGGCGCCGGCGTTAATACCCCCTGTTATGTTCGCCGCGCCAAGTCCCCCAGAGCCCTCGGCGCGGCCTTTAGAGCCCCTGACGAGGAACCAACTCCTCCAAGCTTTTAACTATCTGCTGAGGAGCGATCCGGATTTTATCAACAAGCTGCACGAGGCTTATGTGAAATCGTTCGGCGAGATTCTGTCCTAAAGCTGCGATAACTGTTAACACGTGACGTAACTGTGAGAACCCGTCATGCGGGTTGTGACGGTCGACTGATGGAGCAAAGCGGAGAGGAAACCATCAAAGCAAAACCCTGTTTATTTTGCCAGCCTGTTTGCCACGGCTATTGGGCTGCGAAAACGCAACGCAACGCAAACGTAACGCAGTGCGGAAACGTCGTTCTCGATGCAAATTTTTCGATTGAACACTTGACTGGCACGCCCGACTCAACGTTGGCGGGGGACGAAGCATAGATTATAAATGGAGATACATACCTTAAACAGTATTTTTATAAAGTAATACATTTTTCTCCCGAGGAAAGTGACGGAGTGGCCGGTAGGAACGCGTTAACAAGGTATGGGAGCCGATGGCGGAGCAAACGAACACAACATTGACACGCAGCTGTACACGCTAAACACACATTCACTTACACACACTCATTTACACGGAACACACGAGGATACACACTCACAGAGTCGACAGAGTAAAGAAAATACGGTAAAATGAAATTGTAAAATGGAGCGACGGCGACAAGGAACGTGAAAATTGTACGATTTTAAACTGTGATGCCAAAACATTTATATTATACTAGCGTTTTATGGTTACTACTATTTCGGAGACAGAGCGAGAGAGACAAATTTTTCTGAGCCGATCAAATGGAATACCTATTTTACAGAGTAATGACATACCCCCTCCTATATATCGGGTATTCGATATGGTATGTGTATGTAATTAATAAAGAGAAAAAAAAAACAAAAAGGAGCAAATAAATAGAGACCGATTACTGAAAAAATCGTTTCAATGTATTTTCAAGTCGATCGATCGGAGGCGTCGATCGAATCCCCTCGTTGAGTAACACGCGTCTGCGAAACAAGTATTGGCGCTCGGTTACGCTAGATTATCACAATACAATAATATTTATATGGAATACGATTAATGCGTGAGAAAGTACATTTCGGGTGTACAATCATGTTTTCCGGAAAGAATACACTCTACCGTCGGGTACGAAATTATTATCCCTGGTATGATAATTATCCCTGGGAGTTAATGACGTCAGAGTAGGCGTGGTTTAGCTGCTCCACGGAGCAGCGGTTGCCCACGCTTGCTCCGGTGGTTAAAGAAACCAGAAAGAAAGGGAAAGAAAACAAGACAGACATCAGACTTTTATTGTTCTTCGTTCGTTCGCGTTTCTTCTCGGAAAGAATCATCGTCCCGCTAGATCACTATGGATCACGCTTGATCCCGGTGCGCTAGTCCTCGAGGCTCGAAACACCGATTACATGTTTACGCCGCCTAAGTAAACGGTACCATCTCTAATACGATAGAAAATACATAATCTATTTACAATGCTACAATATAAAGGCGATATCATGCGTTTCCGTTGTCTCCGTTACGAGTCATGTACAAAGGTCATTCTTACGACCTTTCTTCTACTCTCGCCGACAATCCGTTCCGGTACATGGAGAACCGTCAACGGTTGCTAGACAGAATCGTAATAATGATCGTCGCTGTTCACAGTTGCTAGAAATCGAGGGCTTGACATTTGCTAATCTTTCATCGCAGTTCACACCGGAGATATCGAGAGAATTACTGCATCGTCTTAGAGGAATCAGAAGATTACTGCAATTCCTTTAGGTTTGGCACGATTCTTCTCGAAGGAAGTTTATTCGACTCTTAAGTGGCTTTAATTAAGATCCTTAAGGACCATTGCGGTTGCTGCAATCTTCTTCAAATCTAAGACAATTTATTTCTGGATCGTCCGATGATAGCTCGAGATTAGAAATGCAACTACGTTAATACGTTCGAACAGAAACGCCTGACTATTCAAGGTGTAAAACCGAGAAGACGAGTGTTTGGAATCTGTTTTATACCCTAGCATGTTAGCATCGCGCGACGTCTACGGACCAGACAGTTCTCCATCGCTCTTAATCGGTCAGCGGTAGAACGCACAGTGTTATAATTTACAGCAGTCGCTTGTTTCTTCATGTTTCTTTTGTTTCACAAAATTCACAGCCAAGTGGAGCCATCGTTAGCCCGCTAGCTTTCTATAAGATAGTCTTACTATGTACGTCTATCAATCTAGAACACTTTTCAGAACGTCTTTGGATCGCTGAAAACCGATCGGTTTCAGACGAGAGGCACTTTCGGTGGTCCCAGCAAAGGGGGCCCGTTGTCGGGCATCCGATGGGGCCCGAGTTTGTCGTTTTGCGTCGGCACAGGCTGCAGCAGTCTGGTCGCTAGGCTGGCCAGTATCAGTAGAACGATTAGACCGCAAATCGGCACCGCGATCGTCGCCGTCTTGAACCAACCATCCGTCGACTGACCTCCGTGATTGATCGGCTGCACCGGGCTGAGGAAAGGTCGCTGGTCGCCGCCGACCAACACTGCAACAATAAAACAGTCATTCGATAACGCCGCCACCGTCGTTGCCATTCGCTCTCCGACTCGCATAAATTATGCAAGAACGCTTCGTTATTCATAAATTCGCGCAACCTTCGACTTTCACTATTGTTTCAAATCAACCGGCCGAGACTTCGGCATGCGAAATAACCGTGTGTCGGGAACACGATCGAATCGTCGAACCGTCACCGATCCGACGCGGAAATTTACTGGATGCGCCCGAGAAACGAGGACCGGAATATCGTCGCGAGTTCGAACTGGTTTCGATTCGATATGCTTTATTTTCCTCGCTGCGTTCGTTTTACATCGCCCATGTAATTGCCCCGCGAATTTGCGCGACGTTCGTGCGCAGCCTTCGAACTTAGGCCGATCACCGTTCGGGGGGGTTTAACGAAACTGTACGTGGATCTGCGAAAGACGAACTTCTAATTCTAAATTCGAACTTCGAACCGTCCAAAGCGAAATCCAAACCGTTTGGTGAATTTTTAAAAAAGTTAGCGATTTTGTGCGCCGACTGTAAAATGTACGGAAACTATCGGCACGCGTCTGTTGGAATGACGAACGCAAGAGTGTAACCGGATGTTGGGACGGTTTCCGGTTTGGCATCGAGGATTGGGGACGACGTATCAGTTGCGGTGCGGCTTTTAATCGTGTACGCGGTTTTATTATCGAAGGAAGACGCTCGGCTTCACCTTGGAGGGTCTTGTTGATCCTGTTTCGCATCGCTGGACTGTCGACGTGGTTGCAGAGATCCTGCTCGCAACAGAGGTATCCCTTGGGACACCGACGCTCCTTGAAGCTCTCGTCGAGACAACCGCCGTTGGTGTCGTGGCTCGCTCTCAGCAACGACGGATTCGCGTTCGATGGCAGCTCGGTGAAACAGCCCCTGCCACGGCACATGTATCCTAAGGGCACGCATTCCGGCTGATTGCAGTAACACGTCACCTCCCGTACGTTCCGGGAATCTGTAACCAGAACCAGCAACCGACCGTGTTTTAATCGGTTCGCCATTACGGGTACCATCGTCTATCAAACCTACGTCGCGGACGGAAATTACATCTGCCGCTGTAAGGTCGAATAAATTTGATCGGGACATTTTGGAATGCGAAAGGACCAAAGTGACATCCCACCGTGATCAATCGCGGCTATCTAGTTTGCCGAGGGACTGTATCGAGCGAAAGACTCGCGTAAG
>CM052088.1:1704033-1719012 GCA_028453745.1 Agapostemon virescens
CAGTAGTTATTAAAAATTGAAGTGCTGCCTTAGGATTGACAGTGAAAGATTTGATATGCACTAAAGGAAATGAAACACGTGCAATGGAATTATTGTAGGACAGAAAATTGTCTGGAAATAGGAATTAAAATTGCTTGAAGTGCAGAAAGGGTTGAAGGACAAAACAGAATTGATGCTTGATGCAAAATGTAAAAATATATTCAAAGTTGAAAGAAGTGTCTTGATTTTAGCATTAACTCTTTGGGTTCCAATGACTCCTCCCAGGCGACACTACAAATTGTCAAACAATTATCCAAAACAATTTGCACGCTACAAACGTTTCAGTAGTTAATAAAAATTGAAGGGCTGCCTTAGGATTAACAATGACAAATTTGATATGCACTAAAGGAAATGAAACACATCCAATAGAATTATTCTAAGGCAGAAAAATGTATCAAGTTAAGAATTAAAATTGTTTAGAGTGCAAAAGGTTAAAAATATTTAAAAAATTGACACTAATGTTTAAAATAATTTTAACCTCGCTATCATTGTATCTAACAAATTGTTAAAAATCTAACGACTGTACGGACGAGTAACTATAACAAACCCCATACGCGTAAGGCGAAATAATTCGCGTAGAATGAAAATATCCCAGGTCAGTAGAAATAGCTTTCAAATTAGAACAGCTTCGAGCACAAAAGTTTAGAATCGCGTCCCGCGTCGAGAGTGTCTTGCGTCGAGCTGTGCATCTCGATAAGCTAGCCAGATAATAAAAAGTTAATTGCCGCGGTGATAGCCGTTGTTTACGCGGCGCAACTTTCGCTGGTAAGATTTATCGTCTCCGCGTTAAATGGTTTACGAGGGAGCGACGCTGTTAGGCGACTCGGTTTATGTAGAATGCGCGTTTCTCATCGACAGTTTCAACGTCTATAGCAGAAGAGAGGATTGCGTTGTACTAAAAAAATATATATACATATGTATTATAGTATATATATATATATATGTATATGTATATGTAAGTATATATACATATGCTCGTAACGTATTCTTTCTTTTGTTTCGTCGCGTGGAACATCGAGAACAGCGAGAAAATTCGGCCGGTCGATGGATCGATCGTCATCGAATCGGCCATACGTGTGTCTGGGATCGGAACGTGTGCGGGAATACGCGATGCATCATGGCAGACGATCATAAGTGCGATTCCACGACGGTGCGATTCACCCTTCGCGGACGGTTGACGCCTTTCTGCGTCAGACTCGCGACTGGTTCGGTCAATAAGCAAGTTTCTCCCCACCTCCTAAACGAACAAGCCGATGGAAAATATTTTTCTCGTTGCCGACGCGTCCTGCCTTCGATCCACCGTTTAAATAATCGTCTACCCTCTCGGAGTACTCTTTGCAATAAAAAGAAAAAGAGAAGATCGATCACCGGCACGCGTCGATACACCGTTGAATCTTTGCGCATTCGATTCCTACACGTTAACCCGAAAATGCTAGAATATTAAAATTCGATAGAACTTTGTACGAGGTTTTATTAACCCCTTGCCACGCTTAGAGTCTGACTCGCGGCGAAGATTGTTAAACAAAATCTAACGCGAATATAAATATTACACTTTTCTTCTCGGACGAAATAAAATTCCATTCTTTCGTAAAGAATATCGAAGCATCAATCCCTTGGTATACAATTTTATGCGCCAATCGATTTCGATTCGATTCGAGTACCGAGGGATGGAAAACAAAATGTTCGTTTCATCTGCTCGACATAGTCGTTCACAATGCTTACGTTAATGCGATAGAAATTTGAAAATAGAATATTTCGTTTCCGTCTATAGAACTGTTCAGTTGAGAAAGTGAAATAGCGTTCTCCGGCCGCGTAAAATTCGATTTTATCTGTACTTCAAGGAGTGTTCAAGTAAACGTAACACGATGCAACAAATATAGAAAAATCGTAACAGTTTTAGCCGATGGAACCGTGCAACAGCTCTGCAAGGAAAATCCCGTGGCAAGGGGTCAATGTAAAATCTTTAAAGCCTACCATCACCGACAGTAAAAAATTACTCGATCGCACTCTGTTAAAATTCGAGCGAAAGGCTTGCAAAATAAATACGAACGTGAACGATCTACCGATTATCGTTTAATAATTGACCGACGACTCTCGGAGAATATTCTAGGCTCGCCTGTCTCGGTGCAGGTCGAGGATCGCGAGTTTCCGAAATTCCGTTGCAGGATCGACGATTGCAGCAGGAAACGAGATTGTCCGAAGCAACCGACTCGAAACTCGTTGGACGTCGAGACGACGTTGGGCGGCAATGTCGTCGAGCAGTTACAGCGACGTCGACCACGTCTTTCGTTCTAGAAATGAGAAAGGGTGAACCGACTCGTCGATTATCGTATCGTATCGAATCCCGCGTTGGCCAAAGCTATCCTTTGCGACAGAACATATTCCTCCGACCACGGACCAAAGCTTACGGAGTGGTATCGTCCGATGGGAACACGAGGAGACAATCTCACTGTCCACCAAACTGTCTACACGGGGTGTGACAGAGGTTCGTCGGCGAAGGGTAGCATCGTTCGACAGAATCGAGCTGATCGGATCATACCCGGAATTTCTTTCCCCGCGAACGGTCATCGTTTCGACGGACGTGCGTTCGTCCGTCGAAATTGTATATTCTTCGGTCGATGACGACGGCGCGTCGTCATCGTCGGAGCAACAACAACAGGCGGTTCTCGTCCGAGTTGAAACGGCTGAACGGACCGCGCGGAATAGTTATCGAACAGCGGCGAGTATAGTAGTGGATACTAGCGTCGGTTAACGGTACGTTAATTACAGCAGCGGCTCTCTGTGTCCGTGTGTCTCCTGTCGTTGTACTCGTTTGTACGTTCAACCCCTTGCACTACGATGTATCTTAGTTTTTTCTCTTTCAGAATTTTATGGAAGAGTATAATCTACGTGTCCCGTAAAGTTCTCGGAGAAATTTCAATCGGCGATTCCGAATCCCGAGACGATTCCGAGTAGAATTCCCCTTTGCGGTTTCGCGATACGACCACTCGTTCTCGAGTTATACGCGAAAAACATGTAGCGCGTCGTAGGCGAGGTCGCCATTTTCCTGGAGACGCGGCGTCGCTCCGCCCTCGCGCTCCGATTGGCCCAAATTGGTTTTCGCGAATAACTCGAGAACGAGGCGACGGATCGCGAAACGGCAAAAGGAAATGTTGCTCGGTATTCGCCGAGGAATCTGCCGTTTGAATTTCTCGGCTTTGATCGCGGTTTGAAGGAGGATTATTGACTTACATGTTTACCGGACGTTGCTCGAAATCTTCGTCACGAGTTCGCGCTGTAATGCAAGAGATTAACACGCGCTTTTAGTGTGTTGTGTCGACGTCTCTGCGCTGCGTTTACGGTCTTCCCGTGTGGCTGTTAACCGTGTTCTGCGTGTGTCTAGTCGCGCGCACGCATATTTTAGTTTTAGTACTGACTTCGAAGGATTCGCGATTCACGATGAGGCGCTACGTTTTCTCTCACTGCGTTCACGACGACGCTTGCAGTCGGCTGGCTGAAGCCCGGACAGTGTGCTGCTGCTGCTGCTGCTGCCTTCGTCGCTGTCTGTCGCAGCTGTCACTCGTTTTCTTCTTGACAGACGGTGTTTCATTTTGTTATTTTATTTTCACCCAGGCCCGCGCTTCTTCCGGGCCGGACGAATTAGAAGAGAAAGTCCCACAGCCGCCGCGAACCGGCGATCACCGAAAACAACATATCTGTCCACCGGTCGTGTGGGTTCGTCGGACGATTTACATCAACGTCGCTCGGTTGCAGAATCACAGGATGACGCAGCAACGGCAGTATCGTTGCCGGGACGCCCCAGCACTCGGCGGCGGTGTCACCGGCGCGAAGTACGCGTGGACCTTGATGTTCGGTAAATGCGTCTGGAAATAATTCAACAATCGATTGTTTAGCTGGTTCCTTTTGCTTGTTCGAAGCTGGGCCAATAATTTCATTCGATAGCGGTATCCTCTCCGTAACTGTCGGAAGGATCTCTACCGTAACTGTCGCTGCTCTATCCCCATCGCCGGGAGAACTCCATTCGAATCAGTTAGGGGGAGCAAATGAGCGCGAGCCAGCGAAGGGTCGAATATAGAGCAACGAATTACAAATTTTCGAATTTTTAATCGTCTTTTCTTGGTTTCTGAATATTTGCCAAAATTCGCCTAACAAGGGAACATATTCAGATGCGAAAATCAGAAGCTTATAGTTCTTTGAAAAATATTTGACACGTGTTCTTTTTTATCGGCAGACATCCACTTTGAAGGGGTGAAAACAGCCCTCAAAGTTGGGGGTTAAAACCATATTTTTTGTGATATCTCGGAAACCAGAGGTCGAAAAAATTTGAATTTTTTTTAAATTGTGTGTTTTTCAATGGGAAATGTAGTCGCGTAAGAAAATTTTAACAAAAGTTCTTTGTTTAACTACTAAATGCTTATATTTCGATGAAACAAGCCAGAATTCCTTCCTACGCACGCCAGATGCAAGACTATCTTCCATTATGCATAATTATTGTTAAATGACAAAAAAAAAGAAAATCCTGAAACATGTATCCCCTATTTTGGATCAAAGATCACACACCCAAGTTTACATTAAAATGAACTACCAATAAATAAAAGAAACTGCAAAAAAAAATCAAATTTTTAATATATTGTTTAAACAAAAAACTTTTGTTAAAATTTTCTTGCGCGACTACATTTCCCATTGAAAAACACATAATTTAAAAAAAAATTCGAATTTTTTCGACCTCTGGTTTCCGAGCAATCACAAAAAATATGGTTTTGACCCCCAACCTTGAGGGCTGTTTTCACCCCTTCAAAGTGGATGTCTGCCGATAAAAAAAAACACGTGTCAAATATTTTTCAAAGAACTATAAGCTCCCATAAGTTTCATCAAAATCGGATTTTCGCATCTGAATATGTTCCCTTGTAAGTTTAAGCTGCGATCGTTTCGTTAACCCCTTGGGTACATTTGACGTCTGAGACACGTCATTCACTTTTTTCCCCTAGGAGCGGATGACGTGTCTAAGACGTCAAACAAAAAATTAAACTTTGAATTTATTTCATTTAGTTTTATTTTGTTGTTATTAATTTATTTTTGTTTTGCAATTCTAATTAGTTGAAGACATCTTAATACTACATATGTCACCAATATTTTAGAAATAAATACATTCTTAAAATGTACTGCCTTTACATACTACTCCAAGCAACCAAAAATTATTTCCGTTCCACATGCAAATATTTTCTCAAATAAATCCGTACCCAAGGGGTTAAAAATTATGGTAGGATAATGAATTTGGTCTTGTTTCAAAGGTAGAGGCTTCTACTTTCGTAATTCGGCGTTCGTTTTCGAACGGAGAACTTTTTTGACGGTGTAACGGCCGCGAAACTGGAGAATTTGGATTTTGTAAAAAGTTTGAGACGTACTCTGAGTCTACGTATGCCAGCTCTAGTGATCAGTTGACAGTCGTAAAGCTCGATGCGCTCGAGATTGTGGCAGGCCTGTAGGAGGTGGTCGAGACTGGCATCTGTGATGAGGGGGCAGTTGTCGAGTTCCAGCACCGCCAGATGTTCTGCCGCACACGGCGAGAGAGCCAACTGCCGGATGCCTTCGTCGGTGATCAGCTCGCAGTGCGACAGACTCTGTTTTCAGAAACCAGTCGACGGGAATACTTTATTTTTCTATCTGCAAGAACCGATATGCAACGCTGTTCCGCTAAACGCGATCGAAACGGGCTACGGCTGTCCCCGTAACCCCTGTCGCTTCTTCAAACGTACAATTACTTCAATCATCGACGCGTTACGACTTCATCGCGGATCTCCGTGCGAAAGAAACGTTGTCCGCGTCGATTAAACTAAAGGAGAGTCGCACAAAGTGTAATAGTTGCGACCAACTTTTTCGTTGTAATTAAATAGCCAATTTGACGAAGTTTTTATCTGGCTTCTATTAACAGTAATTGAGGCTAACAATTTTCAGCAGTCTAATAATCGGGTGCCTACCACTCTGAATGTTTTCCCTAAAAGTTCCAACACTTGTTTTCCATTGCGAAAGCCTAATCGATCGTAGGGAGGATTCGAAAAGAATTGATTAGCCGATTCCGTTAAATGCTCTGCGCACTGTCGCGCTGCAAAAACGCGTTGTTAATTTACCGAAAGTAATCTGTACCATCGCATAAAGTTCGCTATCTATTTGGAACGGTGTAAATCGGCAAGCGTGGCGCAAAGTATGCTGTTCTCATGAATCATGTTTGATGGCGTTCGCGCGTAGAGACGCGACGCCGATGCACCCGCGCGCGGATTTCCAGAGCGGATTTCCAGAGCGGATTTGCAGCGCGGCCGAAACTCGAGAAGGCTTGGACAAATATTGAAGAACACCGGCTCACCAGCTTTTCCAATCTGGGACAGCCCATGGCCAGGTGAATGAGGGTGGCGTCTGTGATTAAAAGGCACTCTTCCAGATCCATCTTCTCGAGTAGTCTGCAGTTCTGCAAATGATTCCATCCGGAGCTTCGGTCAGATCATCGTCAAAATATTCGTGAAACGATAACTGTGTCTTTGATCGAGGCGAAAGAGCATAAGACAAACGTTACGTCATCCTCGAAAGAGGAAGACGCTGCTTACGAATCGAACGAACCGATGCGTACGCCAGATCGAAGCTCGACAGTGGTTCTGACGTTTTAACCCTTAGCACTCGCGTTGCGAAAACTCGAAAAATTGTCACACTATTGTTTAGAAGAATTTTAACATTGCTATCTTTGTATCTAAGAAATTGATAAACATTTAATGGTTTCCTAGTCAACCCTTTGCCATATTACCAGCCAAACTCGTAGATTTTAAACAAACTCTAACAAATATGAACGCTATACTTTATTTTCAAGACGAAATCAAATTTTATTCTTTTGTAAATAATATTCAGGCATTGAAGTGAATGCAACGGTGTAAGAAATATAAATTGTTTTCCCTATTTCTATTTTAACATTATTAATATTTTTATCGAATTAGAGTCGATAGCTCTAATAGTTTGGCCGGGACATGACTTCAAAGTTTTGTCAAATATTGCCATAAAATCGCTAAATATTGAAGGTATACCCCTTCTTAAAATCGCGAAAAATCTTTAGGTCTCCGATTCTTTTGTAATTTTGAGAACACGTTTCTAGACGCGCGGTGAGAGTGTATGGCAATTTTTAGGTCGATCGGAATCGAATTGCAGCCGTGGCACGACTTTGAATCTTCGGGGCGATCAATGGCGAAAATGGGAAAAATTGGGGTTGATAAAAGATAGCTTCCTGAAGTCCCCTGAAACGCTAGCCTAAAAAATGAGGGCTCTTCTTAAAGAGGAAGGTTTGAGGAAGATTTTCGTTTTTGATTCATGTCGATAGCTCTAATAGTTTGGCTGGGGCATGACTTCAAAGTTTTGTCAAATATTGCCATAAAATCGCTTAATATTGAAGGTATACCCCTTCTTAAAATCGCGAAAAATCTTTAGGTCTCCGATTCTTTTGTAATTTTGAGAACACGTTTCTAGACGCTCGCTGAGAGTGTATGGCAATTTTTAGGTCGATCGGAATCGAATTGCGGCCGTGGCGCGATTTTGAATCTTCGGGGCGATCAATGGCGAAAATGGGAAAAATTGGGGTTGATATAAGATTGCTTCCTGAAGTCCCCTGAAACGCTAGCCTAAAAAATGAGGGCTCTACTTAAAGAGGAAGGTTTGAGGAAGATTTTCGTTTTTGATTCATGTCGATAGCTCTAATAGTTTGGCCGGGGCACGACTTCAAAGATTTGCTAAATATTGCCACAAAATCACTAAATATTGAAGGTATACCCCTTCTTAAAATCGCGAAAAATCTTTAGGTCTCCGATTCTTTTGTAATTTTGGGAACACGTTTCTAGACGCTCGGTGAGAGTGTATGGCAATTTTTAGGTCGATAGGAATCGAATTGCAGCCGTGGCGCGACTTTGAATCTTCGGGGCGATCAATGGCGAAAATGGGAAAAATTGGGATTGATATAAGATTGCTTCCTGAAGTCCCCTGATATGCTAGCCTAGATTTTGAGGGCTCTGCTTAACACGTTAAGCAGGCCTCGTCGGTCCCTACGAACCGGCGACATATTTTTCGTTCTGCTATCGCGGCACGCGTTACGTTACCCGACTGTTTATATTCTGATTCGTCTATCGGCGAACAGCCCGCCTGACGGCTAACCGTGGCTTGAACGGAACGGTACAGAAATTCGGCGTGACGCTTAACGTGTTAAAAGTCCCTATGAAATTGTACGGCAAGGGGTTGAAACAGCTTCGAGGGCGAAGGGTTGACCACTATATATTTTTGACTTATACTCTTTGGCTTCGAGATCTTCGGGTCGAACTCCGAGAAGGAGAAGAGCGATTCTCTAGACGTCGTTTCTAAGAGTCAAGGAGAACTCAGGATAAAATTGTTGTTATCGTTTAGAGGGTGGCAGGGTTCGATGCACTTACTTTCGCGAGAGCCTGGAAGCCTGCATCGGTAAAGTGCGTACAGGCGACGCACTCGAGGACGCTGAGGAGCGGACAGTGTTGCGCCAGTGTGACCAACGATGCGTCCGTCAAATTGGGACAATTCGACAGACAAACGTAGTGCAAACGTGGACACTGTTCACTGAGGTCCTTCACCGCGTCGTCCGTTATATTCTGAAACAGATCCGGTGTTATTCATCCGCGAGAAAACAAACATTCAGGGGACGCGAGAATCGTTTAGGACATCGAAAGGAAGCACGCGAAACAGTGATATTGTGGCCGTTCGATAAGCACTCTTTTTAAGCACTCAATTTTTACCCTAGGAAAATAGGTGAAAATATTAGGAAACCCCTAATCGCAATGATCTGTGATCTAAAAACAGCAAGTACCCTGCATTCGTGTAGGTTGATCGCCTCGAGATTTTCGCAGTTGAGAGCCAAACACTTGACGGCCTTGTCGGTGAGTTGGCGGCAGCCCTTGCAGAGGAAGCTGCGGAGCTCCGGGCATCCCTTGGCGAGGGCTTCGACGCCATTATCGGTAAGTAACTTGCACCAGGACAGGTTGACGTGTGTAAGGAGAGGGCAACCGTCGGAGAGATCCTTCAGGGCGATGTCCGTGATGTCGGGGCACGAGTGCAGGTTCAGCCGCTGCAGTTTCGGGCAGTGAGTGCTCAGGGCCGTGCAGGTTGCATCCGAGATCTTCTTGCACTGGCTCAGGTTCAGCTCCTCGATATTCGGGCAGGACTGGGCCAGGGTGCGCATCGAGGCGTTGCCGATGCTCTGGCATCCTCTCAGCGACAGCTGCCTCAGGAATCCGCCGCATCTTCTCGATATATTCTCTATAACTGGTCCCTGAACCATTCGACCAAACAAGGTTAGACAGTGAGACTCTACAACCTGGATTCTCGCTGTCGACGCGTTGCTCGGCTTTCGCGGGCTTGCACAGTGTCGTCTATCGTTGCCATAGTAAACCAGAAAGCTTTAACCTCCTGCTCTGCAAGCAATTTTAATTCCAAAATCGAACGAGAGATTCCTCGGGCAATTCCAAGCACCGTTTCTCCTTTGCCGAATCGCGATCCGACGCTTCGTTCTCGAGATATTCACGGAAAACACGGACCAATCGGAGCGCGGGGGCGGGCCTACGCGTCGCGTCTCCGGAAAATGGCGGCCTCGCGCGCTACGCATTTTTCGTTGATATCTCGAGAACGAAGCGTCGGATTACAAATCTGCAAAGGGAAATGTTGCTCGGAATCGCTCGAGGATTCTCCTCTCACTTTTAATTTTGTTCTAATTCACGGGATATGCATTCTGCCAGAGCTGCTGGTAGAGGCAGTTTAGGTTAATTTAGAGGGTTGTAGATCGTGCAGGATCGTCGACGAGCCTGTAGAGTTTCGTTGGCAAGGCTTACACGGTAGACGAGCAACGCGTCAACGGTTCGATTTACCTCAACGTCCCGCTGGAAATCGAAGAGATCGATTCGCTGCCAATTGGACCCGTCCAGCGCCAGCACGTTCCAGGCTTTGCTCACTTGCGCGCACCGGCATAGCGACACCACGTCCAGATACGAGAGAATTCTATCAATCGTACGGCAATCGTGTTACTTCGGTGTGCCCTGTCTTAATTTAACGATCTAGTCGCGTTAAATAAGAAGAGAGAAACAGACGCCGTAACGACAGATCGAACGAGAAAGAGAACAGTGTGTAAAACAGGAGTCGTGTTACGCGGCGAGAGAGTGCGAGAGACAGAGAGAGAGAGAGAGCGAGAGAGAAAGAGAGAAAAAAAGAGAGTGGGAGAAAGTGATAAAGAAATATACGTGTGTATACGCTTACGATACCTAAGCAGCAATTCTTTTGGCAGTTTCTTATTTATCTGCGCCTCGTCGTCATGAAACACCCATGTTAGCTGCAACCAAAAACAGAAACACACTTGGTCAGATATATCCGGGATCGGTCAGAGGCGCTCGAGATTTTTGCACGACGGTTCTCAATCGCTATGCGGGAGATCGACGATCAGGATCGATCAATGATCGCGATTCTCGGGGTCCGACGATTGAATTGCTCGGTCGGTCTAGGAGAAATCGCTGGGCACACTGTCGACGATTTTCCAGAACGCTTGGCTTCGAAGCTGCCCCTTCGGGAAGCTTTGTATCGATGGCACGGATCTGATACGAGCTTCGTAGCTATTTCTGTTTCGCAAAATTCTAGGCAATTATTTTCCTCGTTGCTGGAAACAGAATTTCGTTTGAACTAGAACGGACGGGAAGTTTCAACGAAATTCTCCAACGAATTTATTTCCAATTTTGACCAATGGCATCGGATAAAAGAAGAGGGCTCTGCGAAGCGATCGTATCTTGCTAAATTTCTAAAATATTAGGTCAATCGGAAAGTTCTGTCCATCTAGCGTCGAGTAGCCGTAGCTCGAACTGTGGTTAACTATAACCTCTAAAGTAAGGCTAACTTTTTAGTTTGAACATCTGTTAATAAAACTCAGTACACAACAATTTACGCTTGCATCAATAACTTCGTTTTTTTCTACATTGAAGATGTCGGAATTTGAGCCGAATAAGCGTCATTTGCGCGAAGTGTTAGTCTTTTGTTTCAATTGGAAGAAAACGGCAGCTGAAGCTCATCGAATGATTGTAGACGTTTATGGCGATAATGCTGTTTCCGATAAAACATGTAGAGAGTGGTTTCGACGTTTTAAAAATGGTGATTTTTCTTTGGAGGACAAAGAGCGTTCTGGACGGCCACGAGTATTCGAAGACGAAGAATTGCAGACGTTGGTGGATGAAGATCCATGTCAAACGCAAAAACAAATTGCAGAAGCGTTAAATTGTGCTCAATCTGTCATTTCCGACCGTTTAAAAGCCTTAGGGAAGGTCTACAAGGAAGGAAAGTGGGTCCCATATGAACTCAAGCCAAGAGACATTGAAAGGCGGACAACCATCTGCGAAATTTTGCTTGCTAGGCAACAAAGAAAGGGGTTTCTCCATCGTCTCATCACTGGGGATGAAAAATGGATTTATTTTGACAATCCTAAACGTCGAAAAACCATTTGTGATCCTGGCCAACCCTCAACATCGACGCCAAAGCGGAATATCCACGGAAAAAAGGCTTTACTCTGCATTTGGTGGGATCAGGAAGGTGTGGTATACTATGAACAGCTAAAAACTGGTCAAACAGTCACAGGAGATCTCTACCGACAACAAATTATCCGTTTGAGTCGAGCATTGCACGAAAAACGACCACAATATGAAACGAGACAGCGTAAGGTGATTTTGCTGCATGACAATGCTCGGCCTCGTGTCTCAAAAATTGTCAAGGAAACGATAGAAGCACTTCGCTGGGAAGTGCTACCACATGCGGCTTATTCACCAGACTGTGCCTCATCTGACTACCACTTGTTTCGGTCGATGGCACACGCACTTGCTGAAGAACGATTTAATTCGTACGAAGATCTCGAAAAATGGATCTCCGTCTGAATAACCTCCAAAGATGAATCATTCTTTCGACGCGGAATTCGCTTGCTGCCCGAAAGATGGGAAAAAGTCATCGCTAGCGATGGACAATATTTTGATTAACGTACTTTTTCATTTTCTTTCATGAATAAAACTATACTTTTTGTAAAAAAACGGACGGAACTTTCCGATTTACCTAATATTTCCCTTCAGAGTTAGATTTAACGCTGCGAGCAACCAGGTAGGCTCTCGCGAAAATTTTTGCAGGCAAAGGAAGAGAAAATAGATCCGCGGTTGAAGCACCTTCGACGACACCTGCGACAGGTTGCAACGCACGAAACGAAGCGAAAGTCTCGCGTTTACGTTTTGGACGCGTCGAACCCGCGTCATCGGTGCACAGCTTCCCAGGGGTAGCACCGTCGATGATGGCCAAGCCGACGTTCAAGAACGAGGCCGTAATTTTCGCGAGCTTCATTGTCGGAGCGTTTACGACAACGTCAATACACGTGGACCAACCTGCATGTAAGACTGCTTCATGGTAGTGACGGGGTTGTTGTGAGTGTGCGATGGCAACGTGTAATAACCGGCCTGATGATGGTAATGGTGATGGTGTTGGTGATGATGATGATGATGATACGATGGGTGCTGTTGCCTCCACCACTGACCGCTCGCGCCGGACTCCTCAACCGGTTGCACCCCTTGCCCGACTTGGCCCCCTCCTCCCACGCCCACGCGACTTACTTTTTTCTAAAAACAACGCATCATCGTCGATCATGCGATCCCTCATCCCCCGGCCTAACCGCTAAATCGCGCGTCGTCTCGTCGAGAATTCATCGAAACGATTCGGACGAACCGGCGCCATTTTCTTTCGCGTTTTGCGTCATTCAAAAATACGCAGACGAAACTCTCCCTAAACGAACGCGACATGTTTCTTCCTAAACGCGACGAATCATCATCGACCGTGCGATTCCCTCGTTTCAGGGCCCTTGGACGATTACGGGACACCTTGGAATAAATTAACGCGATTTATTTCTTCCTAAAACCAACTCATACACTGTCGATCATGCGATTCTGCATCCCCCGGGTAGTCTAACCCCGAAATTACGGTTCCCCGAGGATTGATTCGGATCGGAGAAACCGGACGCCATTTTTGTTCTCCTATTGCAAGCATGGGACACGTTCGGGTCGCCGTTTATCGTTGCCAGGCGATTAAAAAGAGAGCAGACGCGGACACACGAGGCTCTCCTAAATTAGGCTGCTCTCGAAAAATGCATGGGCCGAGAGAATCGACTGGTCTGCGACCCGGGGGTTATTTATTATTCGTAGAATCCATTAGCAGGGAAATCGAACGAGATTCGGACGGATTTGCCATAAGATTTTAGCATCTGCACGGTCCTGGGAGGCTGAATTCGCAGGTCAGTTGTCGAATCAGTCACTGAAAGGTCACTGCCGAATGTACTGCATTGCAAAGTCGAGTAGTTTCAGTCAGAACTAACGAGTGCAGTAAGCGATCAGCAACTAGCAAGTAATCAACCGCAACTAATAAGTCACGGCTAATTGCAGCGGCGTAAAATTCGCCATAGGCTTTTGCAGGTCGAAGCTACCGCTTCGCGATCTTCCAGGCGAACTTACGCAACTTGGACGGTTATATAAAATGTTTATAACAATGTAGAACGCGGATGCTGCGTGTGACTCGGCCCCCTCGATTCCGTTTTACGAAACGAACCAAAAGAGAAAAAAGGCGTCGAGATTTCGGAGTCGTTGCGAAGCGGAAGGTTCGAATCGTCGAAACAACGAACGATGCAGACGCAAGGGCATAAGATGCACGGCATTTCCGAAAAATTAAATGCATCGAATATCTTCCGTGCAACCGCAGCGCCGATCGAATTCAAACGGCCCCCGATCGCTTCTTTTCGGATCTTTCTTGCGAAATGAAAATTCTCCGCGTTGAATTCTCCCAGCGATATTTCTCGCGAGAATTTGCGAGTTCGATGAGAATCGCGATAGACCTCGAACAATGTTCTCGTGAACTGTGGCCGAGACGAAAAACAAAAAACCGGAGAAAAGAAAAAAGAAATGGGGGCGGCCGCGGCCGGAGCATTTAAAAAGTAATCGCAACACACGGTTCTCGTATCGATCTCCTCTATAAATACCCTTTCGCAGCTTCAGGATTGATGCTGCTTCGCAATTCGCGACCTCGACTTTTCGACAAGGACGACGGGAAAACGGGAAACGGCTTCTTCGAAGGTACTGTGCGATAACCTAACCTAAAATACCGCCCTACGGTATTCGAGTCGGTCCCGCGACGGATATTCCGTTCGATCGACGTGGGATTCTTCGCTCGATAATACCGTAGTCCTCGGATCGAGTAGTCTTATTAGTCTAGACTCGTTAGTCTCGGGGGACGATAGTCTAATTTCGTCCTGGACCCATGCAGTAGCGCCGGAAAGGCGGATGACGGCCATAATGCCGTGCAGAGCATTGAAATCGGACAGCGAATATTGCGAGATGAAATCGCAAGGTTTAATGAATCCTTTTGCAATTTTTATCGTAGGGCACGACCGAACGAAGAAGTCTAGATTAATTCCTACGAAGGTAGCTGTGGAGTTTCGCTGTAAAAAGAAATCCAAAAAGGTCCATATGTCGAAAAACTAATACCTTGGTTTTTGAAATTGTATTTAGCACCGCGAGCTTCGATTCAGATGCTGGAAAAAGGTTAGTTCATTGGACAATGTACAAATTCAATTGCAAAGAGAAATTAATCGGTGTTAGAATATTTCCAAAATGTAGAGCGATTTTTAAAATGCCAGTGCAGAACATTGAAATCGGTCAGCGAATATTGCGAGATGAAATCGCAAGGTTTAATTAATCCTTTCGCGATTTTTACGTAGGGCACGACTGAAGGAAGAAGTCTAGATTAATTCCTACGAAGGTAGCTGTGGAGTTTCGCTGTAAAAAGAAATCCAAAAAGGTCCATATGTCGAAAAACTAATACCTTGGTTTTTAAAATTGT
>CM052088.1:1762161-1780522 GCA_028453745.1 Agapostemon virescens
TGCACAATAATCATTTAAACATTCTTTAAGATCCCTGCACAGCTGCTCAAATCAAAGATAGAAGAATTCGACAAAATTCCCTGCTGGTTTTAGGAACATTGCGACCCTTCTCTCACCAAAAACAATTAGCCTAAGTTCTCGAGAAAGTTCACAGCTTCGCGGAACATTGTCCGGAGCGTCGCAGAAGGGTGGTTCTGGTTTTCGAAGTGATCAAGTGGTAATGATCGTTCGGCCGGGGTAACGTCACCTGAAATCTCGCGGCCAGTTTGCTCACAGGTGGGAGGTCGTGGGCGTTTTCGAGTGGGCGCTGTTCGAATCGCTTGGGAGTGGTTGGCAATGTTTGCGAGCATCGTCACCCACGTCATTGGTTCGCCGTGCAAACAATCCGACTCGGTTCTCGTGTGTCAGGTGAGCACAGGTAATCAGCGAGAGTTGTCTCCTTCGTGTCGAGGGACATGGTTCTTTTTTCCTTTTCTGTTTCCTCGTTTAATGGTCGATTGGTAAATACACAAAAAGGAGAAAAATATGAGCAAGAGAAGAAGAAGAGAGAGAGAGAGAGGAGAGAAAGAGAGATGATGACGAAGTGTGGAGGGACGCGGGATCGTAGAAACAATAAAAAGTAACAATGTGTAATTGAATACAACACGCACCACCAATCGATCGAGTATTTACAAGCTCGTGGATGTTTCCTATTGTTTTTGCAGCCGCGCGCTGCAACGCGTACACTTATAAATTATACATACGTGTGTCCTATCTACGTGCACGCGCACTTGTGTATACATATATATGAAATTCCTCTTTATAAATTAAATTAAATAAGAGATTCGTAGAATTTCGCTTAGGCTCCTGCAAAACACATTCTTTCGCCGCGAGCCGTGATTGAGCTGCGAAAAAAGCGACGGACCAAGTGGACTCTAACGACTGCTATGACCGCTGGGGATTCTTGTGCGAAAGCAACATTTTCCGCGTTAACGATTCCCTGCACTAGTTTCTTTACTGCTACTTCTTCCTTAAAGCCACATTCTGCTATACTATTTCAGAAAGTCACGAATCTAGTACATATATAACCGTGTCATTGAAAAGATTGTTGGTTCTTTGGAGAAATATTTTTATCGAGAAACTGAACTCTGTATTAACATCGTCGGTTCTGGAAAAGAATACCTACTGATCTTCCTTTACTGGGTCAATTAAATTACCTGTCTGTAACGTTAACAATTTATCCTCGACGAGTTGATCTCTTACTTCTGATCTGCCCATGCAGTTGCTCCACAAAGGAGCTAAAATATTGAATCGATGCCTGTACAAAACTAATAGGAAGTCTACAGACAAAATGGCGCAGCAATTTGGCATTGAAGAATTTATATACTTGGGAACGCATAATTTCCACTCAGGAAATTAATACATTCCTGATTCAATGAAAATACTTTCCTATTTAATTTCTGTTGCTCAACGCAGTCTTTGGAAATTCTTGCTTTGCATAAAATTCCGCAACCTGATCATTTATAATCGCTTCAGTCGAAAATAGCGATTTTCTCGGTCGAATTCGCACGGGATTGATCGCGATTGATTTTCGGCTCGGTCCGACGCTCTGGATCGCCTGGAAAATGGTTGGAAAAGTTCGTGAGAGAGCACGCAACGCCTCCGGGAGGCACACCAGTCTAATCCCTCGCTTTCTCAGCAGTTAATTCTTTAATCAACGCTGGGAATCGAGCGCACAACGTTCTCGTGCTTGTTATCGAATCCACGGTCGTCATTATCTGAATTTCGTATTATTGTATCGACTGGCATAGAAGATAGTAGCAAGACTTAGAACGCCGGAATTTGTGAGACCTTCGGCCAGAAAACAGGTGTCCCGGTGCTTTATTCTGGTCGATAATACGTGGTACAGATAATACGAGTAGCCACACTGTTTTCGAGAGAATCGAAACAGAAAACGCCGTTTCCATTGAACGATTTTGCACATCGCTCGGAGAGGCTCTCGATTTTTGCAATTTCTTTGTTAAATGGCGCTCGATTGATTTTGCTAGTCTAATTTTGGATCTCGGACAGCTGAAGAATCGTTTAACCCCTTGTTCTATGTTCTACATTGTGGTTGCACTGTTTAGAATTCTTTTACTTAATTTTAGAAAAACATAGTAGCATCTATTGTGCACCTGTGTGCTTTTCAATAGATAAATATTTACAAGGACTATAGAATTTTCTTTAATTAAAGGTTTAAAAATAAAAGAAGAAAGGTTGATTTTATAAATGCATAAAATCTGCACAGAATAAAACACGTTTGGTTGCATAAAATGTTTACCTGTATAATGGGTGAATATTAAAATTGTTTGTGCAATAATGTCCAAGAAGCATGAAAGGGTTAATTAACCTTTGACAGTAAACCTAGCGAACACTAACAACAACCAACACGCGTTGCCTCATAAAAATAACAAGATTCAGTTTCTGTAAGCTTCGCACAATTTTTATTATAGTCCATACTCGAATAGAAAAGTATGTTCCATAAAAGTCCCATGGAAAAATCTTTAAAAACAGATCTTGATCTTTAGAAATACATGTAAAACATTCAGCAGCCTTCGACACTGGCTGGTCGGTTGTTGAAATAAGTTAAAGCAAACACATTCAACAGATTCATAGTTCAAGGGATTAACCATCAGACTTAATTCATTAGAACTTACCTAGGAATCAGTTATCTACAAAAAATACTATCGTAACTCAAAAACAGTGTCCTTGAAACAAAGAAAAAGAAAGAATGTCTTGTAAAATATAATCAGCTCTTCCAAGGTTGCCAGGAAGACATCAGGCTAAAAAGGAGCTACAATGTTCCCTGGCTGATCATTGTTGTCTCTCAATTCAATAATCTCGGCGGTAGACTGCGGATCCTCGTGCAAAATCAAATTTTCCTATGTCAATCACGAAAACTACAGGCCAAGTAAACATTTCTCTCGCTGGTTAACAATTTTAACCGTTATTATTCGAAATTGCACCTACCCATTTTCGTCGCGAATGCGTCGAATCCGCAGCCCAGCGATAAATAACAAATTCCGGTCCTTTTCGACACTTTGCCTGCCATATGTCGCCCATACAAGCGCGACGCAATTGTGTCCAGATTCATCCGCTTCTCGTGCCAATGTATCCACCGTATGAAAAATCCGTTTAGGCTTCACAAGTAGCACAAAGATTGGCGGATTGTTCGTTGTCGTACGTTTGACATTTTCTATGCTCGTTTCATTGTATTATAAATATTCTATGCTTCGACTTTACGGAATATTTGCGACTGGTTTGGCAGTCAAAGTGTTTACCAAAAGTAGAGTCCCTTCTAGGGACAGGGAAGCACGATCCTTCATCGGACAAGTTATCGTAGATCGGTTCTCGCCTACTGTTTTCGCTGGGTAACGAGCCAGCGACTCGTCGATAACACACAATCGGGTATAACAGGCGTCTTTTAAGCTTCGTCCACACTGCAGAACACTGTCGACCAGGTCGCGTCGAGGTTGAGGCACGAAAGTAAGATGGCGCCGCTGATCGAATGGCGCGTCTCGCACGGTCGATAGCGCCACTGATAACACAAGGTCCGTGGTACTTTGGTGTCCTACATACCATACACAGCCACCATCGCGAATTTCTTCGTTGAACGTCCTTAACCACCTCGTTGATCGATAACAGATAACAGGAAGCATCCTGGCTCCCGAAATGTCTCTGTCGACCGTCCCGCTAGAGTTCGACGACGATCCTGTGTATGATACGTGCACACCGATTGACCCGGGAACAAATCTCTTTCGGGCGGCAGTCTAACGCGCCGATCAGAAGAAAT
Source organism: Agapostemon virescens (assembly GCA_028453745.1). NCBI lineage: Eukaryota > Metazoa > Arthropoda > Insecta > Hymenoptera > Halictidae > Agapostemon > Agapostemon virescens. Next base: position 1,765,973 of record CM052088.1, read on the forward strand.
CATCATCCCCGCTGGACCATCCGAAGATTAGAACTGCAGGATTTGGTTGATCCATTCACGGAACTCGGAGATCCGAGTGTACACACCTGGCTGATTCGGAACGGCGCAACCGATGCCCCAGCTTATCACACCGGTGAGGATCCACCGTTTGTCTCGTGCCCTCTGGATCACCATGGGGCCTCCACTGTCGCCCTAAACAACAAAGAATCGTCTTTTAACGCTAGGTTCACTAGGAGCACTGTGAGTGGGCCGTTTTGCATTACTTTCACCTAACGAGAATCTGCCTATGCAATTTTTAGATTTATAACACAATTTTTGCGTTTGCCGATCCGCCATTGGACCGGAAATTGGCGCGGATTGGACGGAAAATTTAGCGGTTAGGGAAATAGAGTTTAGCGTTTACTTAAATATAGTTTAGCTAAACTTTCCGTCCAGAGAGTGACTTAACGAATTACGTTCTATTAATAAATTAATAAATTTACTTAAATACCGGTGAATATTTAAATAAGGCAAAATCGGTGTGGCGGTTAACGAAGGACAAGGACCAATCGGAACCGGACAGCGGATTGGCCTTGGCATTGGCCGAGACACAGATCGTTCGCCGTACTCGCTTTCCGATTGGTCCATTAATAACTCGAAAACAAAGCGTCCAATCACGGCAAAGGAAGAAGTTACTTAGATTAACGCAAGGCATCGTCTCTATGGAGGAACCGGAACCTTTATGGAACGTCCTGTGTGCCCAGTGTTACGGATGCGGAAAATTTATTTAAGGTAAATTTAATTTTCAGAATAATTGTATACTGATTAATTAATATTGGTAGAATAAGTTTCGATATTGAATAAAACAACGCCGATGAAATGAATAGTGTAAAGAATAAGTTCGAGATTGTCCGGCGACGAAAAATTTCTCCTAAAAGCGTAGAGACACTTCTTACACCCGGCATGAACCGTTTTATCAGTCAACGAATGATAAATTCTGAAAATATGTGCACGATAAGATGAGGCACTTTCGACCATGAGCTCGAGACACTCTAAAGTCGATTGTCTCCAGATAATGAACAATAAGTACCTCGCAGGAATCGAAGCCGCCGTTCTTCCATCCGGCACAGATAAAGATGTTAGGGATGTGTTCGATGTATCCGGCATTCCGGTACATTCCTTCGCAGAGAGTATTGTTAATCACTGGAACTGCCACTTCTTGTAGCGTGGACGGCAGTGGTCCCTCTGGAAAATATAATTGCAAATCAGTAAAGGGTCTAAGCCAACAATTACAATGCATAGATAGCTTTCATTTTTATCTCATTAAATTACTTTTTATCGATCCATAACCTCTAATCGTTTCTGGCAAAATCAACTGTTTTCGAGTAACACGTTCAACGCGGATCTATTTTGCTTAGGCTTTCGCCTCACATTTTTTTAATTTAACGTGATTTAATTTAATTTAACGTATTTTAGCATGAATATTTCTTAACCTTTAGCACTATAATGACTGCTCTGAGGTAATGCTAAAATTGGTCAGACTATTATTTAAAGCAATTGTTACGTTACAATGTTTGTATTTAAGAAGTTAGTAAAAATTGAAGTACAATTAACACTAAAACTACCGAACAATAAATCCAACAATATACTATATATATATACTAACAATATACCCAGAAGAATTCCATTGCACGTGATTAATTTCCTTTTGTGCATATCAAATTTTTTACTATTAACACTAGAACTACCAAACTAACTATTAAAGTTATAAAAATGTCATCAGAAATTTTCAGATATACTTCTTTAATGATTTATACCTTATAATAAGAATTGTTTGAAGTTTTAATATATATAGTTTTGTTTAAGTCATTAAAGAAGTATATCTGAAAATTTCTGACGACATTTTTATAACTTTAATAGTTAGTTTGGTAGTTTTAGTATTAACAGTAAACAATTTGAAAAGAAAATGAATCGTGTGCAATGGAATTCTCCTGGGACAAAAGAGTGCCTTGAAGTTAGGAATTAAAATTGCTTTGAGTGCAAAGGGTTAATGATAAATTATAACATATTAATTTATAAATTTGATACCGTCAGTCACCAGTGACTGACACGACGTTCAACGTGTTAAGTTGTACTATGGAATGTTTATTTAATTATTGTTTTGAAATTGATGCCGACCAATCGATTATTTTTAATTAATTAATATCTGGAAATTGGTAACTTAGAATTATTTAAATATCAAGCGTTTGAAATTTATTTTCGTGTACCGTCGTAGAGGCGACCCCAGCCGGTGACATAAGCAGTCCGACCAACGTAACTCTCGTCGTCATCCGGCAGGCAAATTGGCAAAACGTTAGGCTGGAATGGCAGCAGTGGCTCGTAGAATCGCAACAGCGCCAGATCGTACTCGAAAGTGCGAGGATCGAACTGAGGATGGCTCGCAACGATTTGCACCCTTCGTTCCTGGTAACCGTAAGGCTCGTCCTCGTTCGCCAAATCGTGCTCGCCGATTCTCAACAATAGATCGCTCGGCGGTACGCTGGAAACATTGTTCTTGCATTATTCATCGCGCAAAAACGATGCTCGGCTTATTCGGGCTTAAGAGACGATAACGTTGACTCACTCGACAAATTTTCTCGCCGCGATAACGGAACATTAATAAACAGGTTTCTCGAGTCATGGAAATTCGAATTAACATAAGTAAATGGTATTATCTTGATTCCGATAAGAGAACGTTGCATAAAATATCCGAAATGACACGACAAATATTTATGAACGCATCGATGTCATATTAAATTCCACTTCGCAAATATTTGCGTTAGAAATAACGATCTGCAGTACGGTAGATGTTTGAACAACAAGATTCCACTGTATTCCGGACGTTGCATTATTAATAACAAAACCACCATAAATTATGACCCATAAAAATGAACATTAACAAGAATCTCGTCCAACCTCGCGCTAGATAAATCGAATACCATGGAGAACAATCTGTAGCCAGGAAATCTGGATAAGGAAACAACATGCTTCGTTTCCATTACGCCGTAACCAAATACAGAAGATTGAAACTCGAGAATGAATTGAAACTGACAAAGCCTGTTCGTCCCCTCGCTACGGTTATCGTCGTAAGACGGTTAAAGAAGCGGGTTTGGAAGACAGTATAAAACGCGGCCATGCTCTCGAACTAGGAAGAGACGCACAAGGTGTCCCGGAAGTTCAAAGAGAAATTGGAGATTCGTCGGATGAATTTGAGTAACATTTTCCTTTGCCGATTCGCGATTCGACGCTTCGTTTTCGAGTTAACGGCGAAAAACCCGAGCCAATAGCAACGCCGCGCTCGTTAGGACCCGCCCCTAGCCGGAATCCCTTAGCTGTAGCCGCGCTGCGATCGGTCCACGTTTTTCTTTAAAAACTCGTGAACGAGAGGTCGAATCGCGAATCGGCAAAGGGAAATTCTGCTGAGAAATGTCTCAAGAGTCAGCTGGAATTTCTTTGAACTTCTTCGGTCACCCTGTATAATATCTGCAGTCGTTCTTCGATTCAAGGCGCCGCGGGCAACGCGTTCTCGGAATTAGTAATAGGACTGTCTCGCGTCGAGACGCATCGATCGAGAATCATCACGATGACAAACACGATCTCTACTCACTTCTCGACACAATGCGCCGCGGTTATGGCCCAATTCTCGTTGAGCAAAGCTGCGCCGCACTTGTGCAGATACGTGGACGTTCTCCATTGTCGTAACGAGATCTGAAAAGAAAACACTCATCTCCGTTAACGAGGCACCGTGCCACGGCTCTGCGCGTTTCCGGCGCGCCGGGGATGCGGCGGAAACGCGCCGGCCTGCAGAAAATATGCTGCACACATTTTCGCGAGATTCATGGAATTCGATTGATTGGATGCGGTCGATTCTAGTGGCAGATGTAACGCTAAGCGAAACTGCAATGTTCCACTCGTGACAATTAAGCTTTCGCGATAAGGAAGAACGAAACATAGTAATCTTATCGTTCATTTGTTTTCAACGCATGTTATTTGCAACGTTATTAATTTAACTAGATTGCGAACAGAGCTGCGTAGAATATCGAAAAGCCGATATTATTTAGCTGGAAATATTGTTCAAAATACAGCCAAGTCGCGTGGAACGCCACCGCTTACGAAACGTTGCACTTATCGTGTACAATCGTCTGTGCTCGAAATTCGAGGTCCCTCGAGGAGGAATTATCCTGCAGCTATTCGAGCAGTTAAAACGACTTTGTTCGACAATGTTCTGGACTTAAAGTGCTGGCGCAAAGTAGAATTTTCATAGTTACTGCGCTACTATTGCGCTGTAAATTTGCAGAACCAGGTTAGGCGCCACGATTTCGGGTGTACAGAAGTTCCTGCGACTTTCCAGAGATCGTTTCTCGAGTTACTCACCTGCCAAGGCCATTTCGCGAACGAACTGCGGCTCCCGCCAACGATTCTGGACTCCGGGAACAGCCTCCTCCCGCACACTGCAAGAATAAGCATGGTTGAGTTCAGGGTCCTCGACAGATTTCCTAGTCGCAATGCAGCGGCCATATTGGAGAACGAATCTATCTTCTCGATCTTCTCCGATCACAAGAATCGTCAGAAAAATCGGCTTTCTGCTCCACTGACAATTCTCATCGTTGAACAACAATCGTTATCGAATTGACGACATCGAACAACAATTTATTACGGCCGATAATTACGCAGATTCGAGATGATTTATTATTCGGCGATTCGAAATTCGTGCGATTAAGTAGCGAAACAAATGAAGCACGCGCGAACCACGGAACATTCGCACGGCATCCGACGTGTCGATCGAGGTCCGTTCGTATTCGCGATTGAGTAAGAATCGCCGTGAGATTATCGATCCGATGACGAAGGAATCTTTCCGATTATGCAACAGGCTCATAGATATTGCTGTATCTTCCTTCCTCGATCGCTACGCGCGTCACGTTTCCTTGCTGGCTACCAGGCCTCTGTATTATCGACGACGGATGCACCGTTCGATCGCAACCGATTCCGATATATCGGAATTTGCCACGATCACCGTGATCCCGTCGATGTCGAACGGTGCCAGTTCATTGCACGAGGAGGATCCTCATTTTTTCCTCACCTTGCTTGTAATCGGACATGTTCAGAGTCTCCATCGGGACCGGCAGTTCCGTGTCTATCGTCACGCTGGCGATCGTCGAAAGGGTCGTCAACATGGTCGGCCTTTTCGTCACGAATTCCGTGGTCGTGTCCGCTGGTTTGCCTGTCGAGCCGGGGGCAGCTGAGAAAATCAACAAAACCACGTCTCGTTTGAGATTAAGATCGAAAATCTGTTCGTCCAGCTGGGAAATCGATTTCGCAACGATCGAACCTTTCCGTTTGCCGAACGCAATTTTCTTTTTCGAAAAATCGAATAGAAAAGTCGAAGAAAAATCGTTTCTTATTTGTTTATCGATTTAACACGTTGAATCCTCGGGGGTAATAAATTAACAGCATTGAACATTAACGCAGTACTGCCAAAATTAACCAGGGGTGAAACTTGAAAGAGGTGAAAACTTTAGTTTTTAATAACTAACAATTTTGTTCAATAACGCTGATAATTTCTATAAATGAAACAAATGAAACTTCTTCGAAGCATGCAAAATTCGCGTGGCATTCAACGTGTTAAGATTGATTTTAGGTTGATTTTAGAACTCGAGTTTGGAACACAGTCTACAAAGAAATAACAATGCAACGCTTGCTTATTTCTGCTTGGAAAAAATCACGCGACAGTGCAGACTATCTGTGAACTTGTGCACGCAATCTTAATGCAGAAGGTTCAACGGGTTTTCAGAAAAGAAAAGTCCTGGGTTCGCGCGGGAATGGCCTCGGAAGCTGAAATGGCTATTTAATTGCCTAGGCGGAGGAGCATGAATCATTAGCTTTACCGGAAGTGGTCGGTTGCAATGTGGATTCAGAGGTGGGCTTGATCGTGGTGGTATCCTCCAAGGTCTCTGGTTTCTTCGTGGTAGGCGATTGGATCATGATCCAGCCATCCGGAGTAGTGATCGGTGTCCAATCGCTCTCGGTTTGATCTAAAGCACGTGAGAAGCGATCAAGATTCGCACTGTGCAGGCATGCTTAACAACGACGACAGCTGATCGTGAGCGGTCAGCCGACTCGTTGCTCACCTTCATCAATCATTCTACTTGAACGAAAACTCGTAAACTCCATTTCCACGATTCCACTAATCTTCATTAACACTTTGACTGCTATGTCATCCACGTATCGGTGACAGAGTAATTCATTTTTACAAATAAACTTGTACATTAACACTTTATCGACCGGCGATTATTTCAGAATTTTTGTATAGCCCATGATGCATGACTGAAAACTTCTTAATCGGTCTTTTAATGCTGACAGCAATTTTTATCGCGGATCAACAATGCATTCCCAATAATATTGTCTGATAATGTTGTTACAAATTGGAATGTAAAAATAGATTTTTAAACTTCATTTTGAAAAGCCTACTAATAGGCTTCCGGTCGATAAAGTGTTAATATAATCATTGCACTACATTTAGTTGAAATCTGGAGAATACGAGAAGATCGAAGGATAACTATGTGTCGTGCATTATAAATTTTAAATAGTTGTTTCATCAAATAAATTACTTCGATTTTGTGGAATTTTTGAGGTTACTGTTCTGGTAGTTAAAATGTTAAAACGCGGTCAGACTGCAGAGACTACAAAATGGCGTCGCGAGGATGTTAGACCCGTTAGAGTCTTTAGCAATCATTTTTCACCCGCTTAAGTTCACAGTTCGTCTCTTCTGTAACGAGTCTGTGCAACGGAGACAGTAGAATTATTTAATAAATATATTTTGTTTATAAATTACGAGGCTGCTGCGCGCAGCTGTCGAGGCTAGCGATTAGGGACGGTTTATGGGTTTTAAGTTTTGTGTTTATGAGTTTTAAGGGTTTCTTTGGTTACTTTCAAAGTGCCATAAACCGTAGCCGAGTAATTCTTATAAAAGAAGGTTCGTGGATACCGACAGACCTTTGACCAGCAATCAATCGACACGATTACCAAAATCTACAGAAGTTACAGTCTTTTTGATAAGTGCTACAAGAACAGATAGCGAAAGGCGTAGATTAATATGCGAGATGCGTTATATTTCGCAGCGGAAGCCAAAGATTAGAATAATTTTGACGGATCACCGAGCCGATAAGTCGCACTGCCATAATTTTAAAAAAAGATCCGCACGGCCGACGTGGAAATAATTTGCGCGCTTCGTCGGGGAAAGAACGAACTGTCATGTTCGGAGTGCATTTACCGGCGATCGAGAAATTAAAATGTATATCGCGTTAATTGATCGCGCGATCATTTCCCGCGAACTGCTGTCTGCGGCCGTTCCGTATTTGCATTTCCCATTCGCATGCTAAACGCGCGAAACTGTTCGCTGCCGCCGTCGGAGAGCGGTGAAATCGAAGAAAACGGATACCCATTGTGTAACGTGACGGTTTTGTCGTCAATAGGAAATCATCACGAGAGCAATTCACGTCGCACGGGACACGCCTGATGCATTAACCAGCGACGCCAGAACCGCGAAAGCTCCGTTGAATTTGATTGATTGCGAGCGGATCCGCCTAAACCGCGCTTTCACCCGATCCCCTGAATTCCATCCGGACTAAATGAAAAAATAAACCAACGAAAAACAGAAAGAACAACCATGACTGACACGCTTTCGTCAAACTGATCCACAGTCCCCGTTCGCCACTCCGAGAAACTGGAATAACCCTTTCCTTCGGGTGCCTCGGTTAGGCTTGCGATCTTCCGCGATACAGGACGATCCAAAATGTACACTCTCTCGGTACTGGTGCTCGGTACTCTCGGTACTTTCGGTTTCTCTGTTACATATTGCAACTGTCCGTTTCTGTTATTAACCCTTTGCACTCGAATGGCGCCTCTAAGGCGACACCAAAACTTGCCATACTATTATTTAAACTTTTACGTCGCTAAGTTTGCAGTTGAGAAATCGATAAGAATGTTAATGTTTTAAGTACGAGTCGTGGTAATTAATTTTGTATGAACGAAAGGAAATTAACCCTTTGTACTCGAATGGCGCCTGTAAGGCGACAGTAAAATCTGCCATACTATTATTTAAACAACTCTTACGTCGCTAAGTTTGCAGTTGAGAAATCGATAAGAATGTTAACGTTTTAAGTACGAGTCTTAGTAATTAATTTTATATGAACGAAAGGAAATGAGCTATCTACAGTGCAGCTATTATAGATAAAAATATTGTTTCGATTTTGGAGTAGAATTGCTTCGAGTGCAAAGGGTTAACCCCTTGCGGTCCAAGTAATTATAACTCCATTTTTAACCCTTTGCACTCGAATGGCGCCTCTAAGGCGACACTAAAACTTGCCATACTATTATTTAAACAACTTTTACGTCGCTAAGTTTGCAGTTGAGAAATCAATAAGAATGTTAATGTTTTAAGTACGAGTCTTAGTAATTAATTTTATACGAACGAAAGGAAATGAACTATCTACAATGAAGCTATTATAGATAGAAATATTGTTTCGATTTTGGAGTAGAAATGCTTCGAGTGCAAAGGGTTAACTTTCATTCTCTTTCGTGTATATAAAATTTTGTTACTATTATTTGTACGTACAACGCTTCAATTTTTAGCAAGTTTTTAAAATGCGAACGTGGTAATGTAATAATTAGTTTGAATAATAGTATGGCAAGGGCAACATAATGGCTAGGGGTTAATAAATTAAGCCAGCAGTCTAACATTGTTATGCTTTCTGCTTGCAGGTGTACGCGATCATCGAACGATCATCCAGTTCAAGGGTTCACCGGTGAGATGCTATGGCAGTTTCCGGTTCTCGATGTTTGATTGCTTCAATTTCTATGGTTCTGATCGACGCAGGCTAAACATACATAAGGTAAGCACGCGTTTAGCGTACGTGTATTTTCAGAGGTGCATTTGTGCGTTTGAATTTTAACAAAAAGCAAAACGAAAGTCGTCAGTTACTTTGCAAAGCTGAGACGTTCTTTACATCGCTTTTGCAAGAGGATAAATTCTCAGGATCTGGTCAAACGAAGTGTTTCAGAACTTTTGGAGGCTCTCTAGCCGCCTGGGGCCTTTTCAGCTCCGCATTCGACGTAATAATTAAATCATTATGCAAATATATAAATTGTCTAACACGTCACAAAGCTGAAATACTCCGTCCTTCGTTTCTACAAGAGGATATTCCTGTAGGATCCTAGGGCCTCTTCGATTCCGCATTCAACGTATTAACCCTTTGCACTCGAAGCAATTCTACTCCAAAATCGAAACAATATTTTTATCTATAATAGCTCCACTATAGGTAGTTCATTTCCTTTCGTTTATACGAAATTAATTACTATGACTCGTACTTAGAACTTTAACATTTCTATCGTTTTCTCGACTGCAAACTTAGCGATGTAAGAGTTGTTTAAATAATAGTATGGCAGATTTTAGTGTCGCCTTAGAAGCGCCATTCGAGTGCAAAGGATTAATTAAAACATTATGCAAACGATATGATATATATAAATCGTCAAACATATTACCAGGCTGAAATACTCAGTCCTTCGTTTATACAAGTGGATAATGTCTCAGGATCTAACAGATCGTTGGATCTCCTTAAATCGAAGCGTGTCGGAGCTTTGAGGGGCCCTGTAGCAGCGTCGACCGTTTTGCCATGGAATACCGTAATTCCCGTGACAGGCACGCCATCGTAATGAGCGTTTAATCTCGAAATAGATCGACCGCGTCCCGATAACAAAGAGACGGCGTCGATGCCTCGTTATTTTCAATGTTGCGACCGCAATTTCCGCGATACAACGAAAACCGTCGCGACGCGTTTCAATCCGGATCGATGGCGACAGGCGAACCGTCACCGGGAGAGGCAACACGTGTCCTTAAACTCGCATAATCGCGCGGCACAGCGGCGGACACGTGCGCCCCGACCCACTACCGTGCGAAATATATACGGAATTTATAATCGAGTCTGTTAATCGAGTCTCCGAAACGGGCTCGCGCGAGCCGAGAGGAAAAAGGAAAATGGCATCGAGATTAAATTCTTCGTTGCCGGAGGAACGATTGTAACGGTCCGAACACCGTGGCGTCGGTTCACCGTAATCTTTCCTCTCGGACGGCGTTCGCATCGCTGCACTCTTCCCCTACTGTAATTCAAACGACACGAATTAGTTTCCGATAACTGCACTTCGCTCCAGTTTTCGCGGCTTCCCTCTTCTTTTCCTTTTTCTTTTTTATTCCGTGCGCATGAAGGCTTTGAGCAACAATTCCAACGGCTCAGATTCCATTCACCGTCGGAAAAGGTGCGAAGAAGCGAGGGGGGACTCCACCATAATCGCGCATAATCCAAAATGCGGCTGATGCACAGGGTGTATTAACCCTTTGCACTCGAAGCTGCTTTTACTCGAAAACCTAAGCATGTAGGTGTTTCTACTATCAGTCGTCTTTACAACAATTACATTTTTACAAATTTTTTAGATACAAGCATAGCCATGTGAAAATTGTTTTAAACATTGGTGTGCTAACTTTTACTGGCGCTTCAGTGTCGCCATTCGACTGCAAAGGGTTAACACTTTAACTGCCATGTCACCCATATATGGGTGACAGAATTGTTTATACGATTTTTAAATGAATTTCCACGGAGGTACATTCATTGTATCCAATTTGACGATGGTTCATGACATGCAAGGAGGTCGGAAAATTATTCATTGCCACAGATTATGTTTTTCCAATTTTTATTTCGCTCGTTAACTTTCTCGGATTTTATGGAATTTTTATGGCTGTTAATTTCGCAGTCAAAGTGTTAAAATGTTTGTTGATTATTTATTGGGAGGTCGAATTATTTATTGGACCAACTACTCAACGAGAGGAACAATCTTGAAAAAGAAACTGGCTGGTGTACCGAGTGTATCAAAATGTCTGTTGATTACCATAACAGAATTTGGATTGGTGAAGATTTATTGGAAAACTTTGTCTCAAAATTGACCTTCCGAAGGTCGAATTATTTATTGGATCAACTACTCAACGAGAGGAACAATTTTGAAAAGGGAACAGAGTTCTCTTCCCATGGAAAATGGTTAACAAATTTGAACAATGTTCAAATCTTCGCGCGATAATAAATACATAAATGTTCCCCTTATTTTTCAAGCCGTAGAAATTCTTCATAGCTCAATATCGACGCTATCAACTGAGAAATACTCTAAATAAAATTGTTTAAACGTCACTCGTATTTTTATGCCAAGAAACAAGTGTTCATTCGCCTCTCGCAGTAGAGAACACAATTCCGGCGACAGGTCCCAAAGCGAGTAGTGTCAGCGTCGAGCCGTGGTCGAGTCGCGAGCAAGGGAAGATGCAGAAATTGATTTAATTAAGCATTTTCCCTATAATTATTGTGGCTGGATCAAACTAATTCGTTCTCCTAAGGAAACGTCGACCGCTTCGACGAGTCTCAGCGTTTCTTCGGACACTTCTCGACGCCAAAAATCGTAAAACAAACTAGCCCTGCTAACGAAAGACTCGCCGTGACTACTTAACACGTGGAAACGAAGTAAATATTAAACTTACCCATTTGAGTGGTGGCAGTGGAAGAGATTTCTGGCGTTTTGGTGACAACATCATCAGAACTGGATGTCCACGTGACAAGTCCGCCGACAGGCACGCTCTGCGTGGCATCCTCGACGGTCTGATTAGCACCCTGAACGGACACAGTGCTGGTAGCACTGGTGGTAGCTTCGGAGATGATCGTAGAACTGGTCTGCGAAACAGTACTACTGGGAACAGTGGGTTGAGTAGTAGTTACGGGCCTGGTGACAGGTCTGCTGGACACTTTGGTAGGTTTGGTGGTCTCCACCGTTGGCCTAACTTTGGTAAAGGGTACCGTGGTGGTCTCCACCGTCGACGAAGGTACCGTTTTCTCGGTGGTGGTAGCGAATTCTTGCTTGGTAACGGGTTTCGGGGTTGTGGTGGTAGTAGCGACGGTGGTGGTAGTGGTGGTGCTAGTAGTGGTGACGATCTTGGTGGGTTTCGGCCTGGTTGTTGTAGGCTTGGTAGTCTGCGCGGAGGGTCGAGTAGCAGAAGTTGTCGGAAGCTTCGGCGTGGTTGTCTTGATCGTGGTGGGTTTGTGCTTGTGAACAGGCTTGGTGACAGTCGTGGGAGGCTTCGTGACAGTCGTGGGAGGCTTGGTGACAGTCGTGGGGGACTTCGTGACAGTCGTGGGAGGCTTCGTGGCAGTTGTGGGAGGCTTCGTGGAGGTCGAAAAGGTACTGGTGGGTTTGGTGGAGGAAACGCTAGTGGAGCCTGTAGTGGCGATCGTTGGCTGATCCTTGACGGTGGTCGACGGCCTGATCGTGGTGATTGGTACAGTGGTGGCGAAGCTGGAGCTGGCAGGCTTCGTGGTAGGTCTCCTAACGGGTGTGCTAGGCTTCCTCGTGGTGGAACTTGGTTTCTTCGTGCTGGTAGCGACGGTGGGTTTCTTGGTGGTGCTGATTGGCCTTCTGGTGCTGGATTGAGTCGACGGTTTGACGGTGGTGGCATTCCTGGGCGGGAACCTCGTCGCTGGAACGATCCTCTGGGTCGTCGTGGTGCTGGTCACTGTCTTCGGGGTCGTCGACTCGATCGTCTTCTCCGTCGTCGTTGTTTGGACAGGTTTGACAGTGGTCGTTTCGGGTTTGAGGACGGTCGTTTGCAGAGGCCTGTGGCTCGCAGGTGGCTTATGCGACGAGGACGAGGGTATCGGCTTCTTGGTGACCGGCCTGATGGTCGTCTGCAGGGTCGTGGAAGACGATTTCGTCACGGTTTCCGGTGTCGTTGGCCTTTGCGCAATGGAGGGACTCTGCGAGCTGGCCGGTTTGCTCGTGGTTTCGATCGTGACCGGGGTTTTTTGCGAACCTGTGCCAACCGTTTCAGTGGTCGAATCCTCCGCGGAGGAATTCTGAACGGCTTGGAAGGTCGATAACCGAACCGGTTGCGTGGTCGTTTCGACGGTCGTCGTCGGTGCCGGCCTCTTCGTCGTTGGCTTCGTCGTCTCTCTCGCTAACGTCGTGGGAGCTGGAGTGGTTTGGACCGCGTAACCGCTCGTCGTCGCCTTCAACAGCAAAAACGAACAATCGCGATTCTTTACGGTGCTGTAAAAACGCCGTACGTTCCCCGTTTCCGGGGGGGCGCCCGCCATTTCGGAAATTTAAAGGACGCGCCAAAAGTTTCGGCTGGGTCCACGCGGAAAGGTGGAGGGTTCGTTTGGAAACATTTTCCTTGCAACGGAATTTTCGGTTACCCTTGTGGTTGCTGCAATGGCAGATTTGTATAAGACATAGAAACTTAATAATCTTAACAAATTAAAATTTCGTAAAATATGATCGCAAGATACTAAATTTGGTGTCGTTTTAAAGCTAGAGGCTTCAAGCATTAAAATGAGGCCAAGCTCGTGATTGTATCATTGATCGTAAAATAATTATTATAATTTAAACATCGACAATTTTTCAGCAATCGTAAATTCCTTGTTCCAGGTTTTCGGAATCCGTCGAAAGGACGAGTTTTAACGTTTCCAATTCGCGATTTTAACGATTCAAATTCCATTTCAAGGGGTTTCTACAATTTCGTTTGCTTAATCGTTGACGATTTGTCATCTCGCACGTAGCAGCGAATAATAGGACGTTTCGACGCCTCGTAAATCCATTGTTGAACAACGTTTCGATCCACTTTCGGATTATTCGAGCGAACCGCACGTGACGAGTGACGTGGAGCGACGTGTCGCGTCATTTAGTATCTCGATTAGGCGTGCAGGGGGGGTCCGGCGGTGTAGATGGGTCAGAGAAAATAGGCACTCACCTCGACCGGCGGCGTTCCAGGCGGTTTCTTTTCCAGGATCGGCTTCGGCCTTGAGAAGTACTGGGGTATGTCGTTGCTCTCGAACGGCCTCGACGGGAACCCATCGTCGATGCTGTTGTCCTGCGGGAATATGTCCGGCTCCTCGTCGATCTTGCAACAGCTGCCGAAGTAGAATCGGTCGATGCAGGTGCCGAGATGCGTGCCGTTCGCCTTCGCGCATGTGAACGCGAACATGCACACGCCGGTCTCACCGGTTCGCCGTGACACGCACGGCAGGTTCCTGATATTCCTCCCGGTACCTGAACACAAAACAACCAAGTGCCAATCCTTTACGTCTGCCAACGAGTCCATCGTCGAATTACTTCGTTAAGAGCCGTTGCAAAGAACAATCTCTTTCAACGTCTTTGCATCGTAATCCTTATCGAAACGTACAGACGCTTGCGGTAGAATCCGTCTTAGACGCTTGCGGAACGTCCGCAGACGTCGGCGAGACATTCGTAGAACATTTTGAGACATTCGTCTGTGGTTGAATTAGAGAGAATAGAGATTCTGAATGTTGCAAAGAGACTATTGTCTCTCGATTCAATTGTACAAAATTGTACAAAATTATACAGACAGGTTCAGCTTTCTGGATGCTACAAGAATATTCGCAGACGTCGATGCTAGACGTTAGACTGTCTACAGAATATCTGGAGACA
>CM052088.1:1868892-1883493 GCA_028453745.1 Agapostemon virescens
CCATTTATTTTCTGTAGAGTTCACGTATGCTCTCTACAGTCTGTGCACACTATCTACGCGCCACAGTGCATCATTTAGGCAATCTTTAAACCATCCAACTTCGTTTTCCTATTCTCTTTCGAACCGGACCGACTTCCGAGACGAATTGCACGAAAATACGCTACCCTTCGAGCATCCGATGTTTAACCAGTTAACTGTGGCGACCTCTTTTCAAAGCAGGCACCTATGTGTGTCGCGAAAGATTGGCACACTATTATTTTAAACAATTTTAACATCGCTGTCTTTATATCTAAGAGATAAATAAAAATTGCACGGTTGTAAGGATGAATAGCAGTAAAAGAAGTCCATATACATAAGGTGAAATAATGAATGTAGAATGAAAATATCCTAGGTCAGAAGAAATGGTTTGGTTTTCTATTTAAAACAGCTTCGAGTGCAAAGGTTTAAGAATTCTAGCCAGAGTATACGGAGATGTATGAATCCATCTGAAATTATTTATATTTTTCATTTCATCCTGACTTCCAAATATTCCAGACATATTGCAATTTACGAATACATTTCAGCGTTCGCTAAAATTATAATTTAAATAGCCAATGTTAACTAAACTTTACTAAACTTTCATGACACAAAATACTGTCAATTCTCCATGACGACTATGCTCGTGAAACACAGCTAACTGGTTAAGAGATATAAAGACGATCGCAGCCGTAAGAGACCGAAACTCCCCACGTCATCGGTACTCTGCTCTCAACGATCTCGGTGTTTCTCGGTTGCCGATATCGCAGATAGAAATCGGCTCGGATAAATGCAGCCTGGCGATAAGGCCTCGGATAATTAACGATAACCAGACTTTGGAGACTACGTAGGAATGGTGCGTGATTTTTATTCCACCGACAGATACGCCTCCTCTCTCTTTTCCATCCACGATCGTTTTTCTCTGATCGTTTCGCGCAATAGGCGATCGACGCCTCGGATCAATTGCGTCAGAACATACTGTACCTGTTCGCTGTTCTCGAACGCGGAAGATCGAAATCTAAAGGGAATAAATGCGACGAGACAAGACGAATGCTACCGTTGGAGACTCGACGGCGTGCGCGAGGCTTGATTCATCGACTGCATTAATAAATACACTGACGGATCGGTATTTGCACATTTGGTTGATCGGCGGATCTTATCGCCGCGGTCGGAATGCTTTTTAACGGCGTCGCGGCGATACCGTGACGTTGCCTCGTTTGACAGCGATTTTTCAGACCGATTTAACCTGTTCCCCTAAGCTCGATCGGCCACGAATATTTATTCCATTCGATTAATCGAAAACCACTTTTTTTCCAGCGCGACATTCTTCGCACGAGATCGAGCTCCGAATTTGACGAGAAATTTGAGTAGTCGAAATCAACCTTTGACACTGGAACTACCGGACTGGTCGAAGCGACTTGCTACAGATTTTTCCTGTCACGATTATCGCGATTGTAAGAACGTTTCCACGAAAAACTTTTTAAATGAGCTTTCTCATTAACACTTTGACTGCCCTGTCACCCATAGGTGGGTGACAGAATTATTTGTACATGTTTAAAGATAAATTTCTATGTTAATATGTTCGTTGTACTCAATTTAATTGATATCTGGAAAATACAAGAAGTTTGCAAGCGAACCATTTGTCATACAGTTTAAATTTTAAATTGTAGCTTTATTAAATAAATTACTTTGGCTTTGTGGAATTTTTCAGGTTGTTAGTTCGGCAGTTAAAGTGTTAATAATACGCGTCGATGAGAGAGTTGTACGAAATTGCAGTAGTTGCAACCCTGTCGATATTATAAAGTTATGTGTATTAGCGTAGTTTTGTTAAAAACGCAAACAAGCTTTTCTAAACTTTTTAGTAAGGATATTGTACTCTTGTCGTAAAAGTTCTGTGGTTATTTTTGTATTTTAAACAAAGTGAGTGTAAACGTGATCAGGATTCGAACTTGCAGATCACTTAACGATTGGTATTATTAAAATTACGCAAACTGCTATCGCGCTGCGATATCGTTTGCCTCTCGAGCAAACCGGCGGCATTTTCATATTGCGGGAGATATTGCAACGATCGATCGAGAAACACATTGTCCCTCGAAACAACCGGATGATCAATAAATAGTTTGCCCTTCGCAGCATTCTATAAAAGTCTAACGGAATGTGTTGTTCCGTCGTCGAAAGTTCGTTTATCGGAGCCTCTGGTAAGAATATGCCATCATCTTGTTATGAAACTTCACGGCTCCTCGAGCAGGCGATAATATATTTATAAAAGTGTCGAAATACTTACGAGCGGCCCTGTTATCAGCAAGCAAGCATTCTGCTCAGGTGTGCCAACAAGAATACCACCAGATCCGACGAAAATAGCGTGTCAAAACAGCGTGGATCCTCGTTGACACAGCGAAAACAGACTCGGGAGATCATGCAGCGGATCGATTCGATCGCGCGGAATCGCAATTGGCGAGGAAAAAATCGCATGCGAGTGGTGAGAAGCGTGCAAAGCCAGGACAGGAAGGTAGGATGATGCAGAAATGTCAGATCAGTGCAAAAATTCATGCCAGAGATTCCTTTTCGTCGTTTAACTCTCCGCAAGCTAATTTCTATCGTCTGCGACGCACTCAATCTCTTCGCACGTTCTACGATTTTTAAAATTCTTAAAAAATTCTGGTTGACCTAAGTCCCTTGCAGTCGAATGGCCAGTCTGAAGGAGCGAAATTGCAGTAGCATTACTCGAAACAATTTGCATATTATCTACTTCGTATTCTATAAATTGCTAAGCGTTTCAATATATGAGAAAAGAAGTTCGATTTTATCTGGGTTATGCAAGAAAGCATTGCAACAATTATAATATTATTAAATTGCTTCGAGCACAATGGCAAATATTCTCTGTTTTATAGTAGTGACAAGATTGCAAGTTTATTTAACAATCCTTAGTGGAAAAGTTCTAAAAATTATGTTCTAAAATGTAAGCAAGAGAGCCTTGCTGTCACCTTATGTAAAAGTTGTTTCAAAAAATATCGTAGCAATTTTTATTGTCGCCTCTGAGACGCTATTGGACTGTCAAGGATTAATTTTGTGATTCCCTATGAATTTACTCAACGAAACGAATTAGTTTTACAGGTCACGATTATTTATACGAACGAAGTTCGTCAATTTTATTAGCAGTAACGAAGGAGATGAACCACTACAGCGCATTTATCGAAAAGGAAAGTTAACTTTATTTATAAAATCAATTTTAACACTTTGACTGCCATGTCACCCATACATGGGTGACGGAATTATTTGTACGATTTATAAATAAATTTTTACGTTAATATATTAATTTATACCAAAGTTAATAATTACACAGAAAGTGCAAGAAGGTGAAGAGAGCAGTTCAAGGCATATATTTTATTTTTTCAATTTTTATTTCAGTCAACATCTCATTTCGATTTTATAGAAATTTCGTGGCTGCTAGTTTGGCAGTCAAAGTGTTAAAAATACTTGCAACGACTTCCCGGCAAAGGAGTAGTAACGTAAAATTTCCAGTGCCGTTTCAGAGGCGTCTTTGGACTGCCGAGGATTATAAATGTCTGTCCGAGAACGGCGCGATCAAGTGCAGCGAACGACGATGCATCGTTGCGTTGCCCTAAAAGGGTTAACCGTAGGTGTAAAGAAACCAGTGGTGCGACGGATTAGTGCGTAGATCGTGCAGGAACGTTTGCGCTGACCTGACAACAGTTTTCGGGAGAAAGGATGCAGGACGAAGGACAGTGGTTGTTGTAGGAAAATCGCGGAGCGGGCCGAGGCAGTCCGAAGCGGGCCGAAGCGGGCCGCTCGTGCCTGCTCGTCCTCTAGGGGCGTGAAACACTTGAAAATCCCGGTTATGCAAAACATAGGAAAACGGCCCTCTCGAGGCCAGGACGTTAGGTGGAACACGTAATTGAAAGCACTTTAGAGACCCTACGCGGCGGAGAGAAAGAAAGAGAGAGAGAGAGAGCGAGCGAGAGTGAGAGTAAGAGAGTAAGAGAGAGAGAGAGAGAGAAGGAGAGAAAGAGAGTGCACGCACAACGAGCACTCGCATTTGCATTCAGTGGCGGAGGGAATGCCTTTTAACCGAAATGACTGCCGTGTGTATGACAAACGCCAGGTTTATGTGCCGGAACGATGGGAATATTTATTGGCGCGAATTAATGTCTCCGCTCGTCCGTGGCCGGACGTTATATTTATTGGGACATTTCGACGCGCGACGTCCAGCGGTCCCGCAGGAAAAAAGGAGACGCCATTGAAAAAGGGCCCCGGATGGAAACTGTTCGAGGGAAAGGGGCACGACGCGTGCTCGCGACCGGCGAACAGAAATCCGTTTCGACCGGCGGCGGGGAATTGATGCCGTCTTCGCGGTTGTCTCGTCCCTATCGTCAACGTTTCCGCGGCCGGATGGTATTTCTCGCGGGTGACTTTAAGGCACCATAAACGCGTGGGACAGCGTGAGATCTTCTGGAAAAGAAGAGGATCGAACGAATCGGCACGCGAGAACGACGGAGACGCGAGTTTCACCCTTCGCTCTCCTCCGTTCGAAGATCTCTTTCCTCTGCGCCTGTGGTCCTCGAGGACAGTGGATAGAAGAATGTACACAGAGAGAAAATTTGAAAGGGTTTGTTATAGAGAAACCGCATGCAACACACAGAGAAAATCACACACGTCTTTTTGAAGTTACCTTTGAAGAAATCTCGATTTTTCTCTCTCTCTCTGTTTCTGTTTCTTTTTCTATTTTGAGCGTCTTTCTCGGTTCAGATTGTTCGGCGTGTGAGGTGGTAGAGCGATAAAGAATGAACACAGTTGGACTGCACTTAAGTAATATACATATATGTAGATATATGTATATATATATATATATATATAATTCGTAATTGCCACGGCGACTCGTTTGCCGCGGCGAACGTATGTACATGTTACAGAGTTTTTTGGCGACTTATAAACTCCACGGGTTACGGATTATCGGAATCGTTTTGTACAATGAGCTCCTTTCGTCGATCGCCTCTCGCTCGCCACTGTTCGGTCGCGACAGAGGACGCGACGCTTGCGTTTTTCCGCGCTCGCGAATAAATCGGCGGACGATCGGCCGCGTTCTAAACGAGTCTGCGACGTTGCGGCGGTCTTCCGCGGTTCTTGGATCCTCGATCGGAGGAAATCGAGACTCGGACGCGAACGAGAAACTTCGATCGATGAACCAGCGCTGATAGCGAACCCTCGAGATCTCGAAAAATGGAAATTCACTCGACGTTTCTCCGATTTTCGACTATTCGCTGGGCGATCTAACCAACGCACGAATTTATGAAAATAATACCGCGTTTTCTGAATTCTCTAAATAATTTTACCGCTTTGTATTCGGTCTAATTTTTGGCAAATGCGCGACTATCGGAGTGATCGTGCTCGACTGTCTAGATAAAGTCTCGGAGAAGAAATGATTTTTTTAGTAAATTTAGAAACCCTAATTTCGATCTATCGATTAGCGAAGAAGCTAGATTATACCGTTGTCGATTAAACTGTGTGGAAATTGACGATTAGGCTTCAGAGTCTACCTAGACAGTCGAGGGTAGAGGAGAAACGAACATGATTCGATGGGATTCGTTCGGAGATAAGGTTAGAAACGCGTAGCCGGTTCTGCGAACAAGATTTCCTAGCGAATAAGTGAAACAACGAAGGATTGCTGGTCGCTGGATCGATTCTGCCCGGTGAACAGGTAGAATCGAATCGATGCCGAAGTTTCTCGCGCAGCGGATCGATCGAGGATCTAAGAAGGATCGCGTCGCAGCGTGCAGACGGTGGAAATCGAATCTCGGCTGTATCTCGAGGAGCCAGCGGGATCTCGATGATCCTTGTAGCGCAAGGAAAGCGGATCCTTGTTCTAGAAGGACGATCCACGAGGTTCCGGATGCGTTGCCGCGATTTTACGGGTCGTCCGCCATTTTTTCGCGGATCGGTCGCGATAGATCGGACGCGTTCGAAGATCGATTTCGAAGATTCGGGTTTCAGGAAAGATCGAGGAAAATCCCGAACGGTTGGGACGCGTCTGTTGAATGGAAACTCGATGGTTCGGGAGGAGGGAACGCAGAGGGAGGACGATAATCGCAACAATTATAATAATTACAATAATAATAAAAATGAAGATGATGATGACAATAATAATTAAAAAAAAAAAAAGAAAAGAAAAGGAAAACGAAGAAGACATAGGATTAATAATAATAATGTTAATATAATTAAATCGTAATCATAGTTTTTAGGGTCACTGCAGCAATAATAAACGTAAATAGTAAATATTAATGATAATGTTCCTCGGTTTCGCGGGCGGGGGGTTTGGGGTCGATCTCGCGCGCACCGCGGGCCTCGAAACTCTGCGAATACAGGGTTTTGTCTATGTACAAGGGGGGTTGTTTCGAGGCAGGGGAGGAACGGGGCGGACGATCAACAACCGTTCGACGCATTCTTCTCTACCGCGCGCGAACGCTTAGGACAATCTCTCCGCGAAATTTCGGGGATCATTCTCTCCGGACGACTATTCGCAATAAATACTGTTTTCATTTTTCTTGTTTTCTCTCGTCCCTCTCTCGCACATTTTCACTCGCTTTCATACACTCGCGGATCACGCATACTCGCACGGAATCTCTTCGCTTCTCCAGGAGCGTCGTCGTCGTCGTCGTCGTTGTCGTCGTTGTCGTATTCACCCGTCTACGCACAGACACGGTTTCGGACTTTTGGATACCACCCACGCACGCACACACACACACGCAGACACACTCGCATACCCTCGCGTCGTTTTGTTATCCGGTGTTTCGGCCCCGCTAATTGGAACGATACACCCGCGATTGGACGCCGACGGACGTCGAACGAGACGTCGTTCTAAACCGGCGCGGTGCAGAGAAAATAAGGAATATTGCTAAGGCGGAAAATATAATACACGTGTGTCTCCCTATACGTTTCTCTCTCTCACTCACTCACTCTCTCTCTCTCTTTCTCTCTCGCCCTCTATATATAATCGTAGCTCGTATATACGGCGTAATATGTATATAAATATATGTATGTATATACACGGTACATATGTACATACATTTATATATACACACAGATACAGACACGAGAAGCCGCGACACATCTAGCCCTCTCACCGTCTCGAATCCCATCCACCGTTCGATTCAATCTCATTCTCTCTCTTTCTCTCTCTTCTGCTCTCTCTCTCTCTCACTTTCTTTCTCTCTCTCTCTCTGCATGCTTACTGTCGGCCATTCTCGAACCTCCCTCACGGCTATACCCTGGATATTTCATTCTTACACGCGTGCTACGCCGTGCAGCGTTCGTTTATCACAGTAAGGTTTTATCGTTTCGCGTTCTCACTCTCTCTTTCTCTTACTCTCTCTCTCACTCTCTCTTTCTCTCTTTCTCTCTCTCTCTCTCTCTCTCGAGCATTCTTTCTCTCTCGTTCAAGCTCTGTTCCTCTCGCGCGTACCTCTATCCCGGAGAAAACGAGCGCGTATAATACACGTCGAGAGGAATCATCTCTCGCTGGTCCGATCGATCCGTTCGCTGGTCGATCCCTAACGGGAGTAACGGGGATGCGCGACGCAAAAGGGGTAGCAGGGGTCGAATTCGAGCGCGACGATCACCGCGCTCGTCCAGGGGGATGGTACGCGACTCTAAAATTACATTAGAGGAGTTCAGGGGCGAGTGGGGGCCGCGGCAGAAGATTCGTCGCAAGCTGGGGGGGATGGAGCTGCGCGGATTTGTTTGTCGGAACAGTCCTAGACAAAATCGAGATCCTCGGAACGTTGTTTCTCTTCTCGTCCTTCCGGCGTGCCTCGATCACTGGCTCCTCTTTCTCCTCGGTTGCTGTGCAGCGTGCAAAATGGCGTCGGATCCTTGACAGAGAGAGACTCTCTCTCTTTCTCTGTCTTTCTTTCTCTCTCAATCCTCTCTCTTTCTATATATATTTTTTCTCTCTTTCTGTTTCCCTGCCGGTTCGTTTCCCCTGCGCTTCCGGTCCGTGAAATTCTCTCCCGAGGTTGCGAGAAACCAATCGAGCTCTCTCGCCTCGGCCCCCACGTTTCCCTTTTGCGATTTCTCCCCTTCGTTCTTTCTTTCTCTTTAGTCTAAACTTTTCTTTCTCGCTCTCTCTCTCTTTCCCTCGCTCTATTTCTTTCTTTCTTTCTTTCTCTCTCTTTCGAGCGAGTCCTTCCGCGCGTGTACAGCCGTCCGTCCAAGCTTGTGTCACTCTAAGCTATCCTACGAGGTTATTGTTTCAGCGTTAGCTTTCAGGCGATTCGAATTTTGGTTATTTTGTTGGTTTTTATTTTTTAATTTATTTGGGGCGGGCTCGGGATGTACATATATAGGGTGAGTCAGAAGAAGACGCGCACGTCGAGAGAAGACCGTGCCTCGATCTCGAAACGGGAACCGCGTCGAAGAAGGAAGACGACGAGGATCCGCGCGGGACGCGAGCTTCTGTTGACTCAACCTACGGACTCGACGCTTTAATCTCAGAATCGATCGCCGGCCCACAGGGCCGCCGTGAATTTTGAGTTTAAATCGCTCGGAATTCCCTACGTTCTGGACCCTGAGAGTAGACCGCACGGAAATTGCTCGTAGACACCCCGGACAAACGTGAAAACCCCCTCCGGAAAACCGAGAAACACCGGAACTCGAAAAAGAAAACGATGGAGAAGGGGGTTGTGGATAGGGAGGAAGAAGCTATGAAAATCGGCCGAAGATCTCGGAGAAGAGGCATCGTATCTCGTCGGTGGTAAATGAAAGATCGTCGAAGAACAGTCTCGTTTTCCAAGCGTGCCGAGGCTGAAGGGAAACGCGCGACGAAGAGTACACGGCTGACGCGCCCTTTCCCCGGAGCGAAAGGGCCGTTTATGGCGGTACCGCGACAGAAGACACGAGGATCGAGTGGCATAACCTACGGTAGCAAACTTCTAATCGATCGGGGACCTAGAGGATTACCGGTTCAACTAAACTCATGCGTTTCCAGCACGCACGAATCCTGTCCGCCGTGTACCAGCAGACGCCAAGCTATGGGGAACTGTATATGGGGTGTCGGTGCTAATTGTTACACGTACTCAGGATTAATCATAGGGTCCAGAAGTGGAAATGTCGTCGCGACGGTGTTAGTATGCAAGTGAGCGCGACGCGTGTTAAGAGAAGCGTGTCAACAAACTGCGGATCTGTTCTCGAAAATTCTCCGTTGTTTCTAGCAACAAACGGCTCTCGTGTATTCTTGCAATAATTTTCAATCTTTCTACTTTGGAAATTGCGAGAAGCGCGCAAACGATCCGCAGTGTTGTTATGAGTTCCATGGGGTAGTGCGTAACGCGAACCATGTCGGAGGCGATTCGTAAATCGATCCCCGAGATGGTTCGCGATCGGTGCGCGCTCGAGTCGCTCGATCCTACCGATCGATTGGAATTTTCGCGGCGAGTCGAGCGTGCACGCAAGCAGCGCAGCCAAGGGAAGGATAAACTGGCCGTGTACAGAGCTACTAAACTACGCCAATCATTTATAATACAAACGAACAATCGAGGACGGATGTCGCGAGCCAAGGTTTATCCTGCCCTCGCGAGGCCGACGATCGAGACCCTTTTTTGCCCGCGAAGAAAGATCGGCGAGGACCAACTCGCAGCTTGGAACCACTTTACCGATTCGCGCGAAACTACACTTGTTGAATCGCGGAGCGGCTTCGACGTTTGCTGCGCGAAACGGACGGTACCGTGTTGGAAGGAAACGTTTCTATACTCGTTAGCCGGATTCGAGCGTGTCTCGATTCCGCATAGACGGTTTCGAATCGGCTACAAAGTTCGCGAGACTTTGCTCGTTTCGCGTATCCACGAGACGCGGTTGACCGAATCAAACTGCGACGATCGATCGATGGTTCCAAACAGCGAATGGCTCTCGCCGAGCAATCTCTTAGTACGGAGTTATAGTGGAGCAGCGAGGAAACAGAGAAAAGAGCTGTGCGGTGAGCAAAGCGACGCGGTGCGTGTTTTGTTTCTATGTGCACCGCTATTATACGTTTTGGTTTGATTTTGCCGCGATGTTCACCTCACTGCTATCCTCAATCTTCACCGCTCCACTATAACCTAGCAACTTAGCAAGTAGAAACCGATGTCGAATCTAGGAGAAACGATAGAAGGCAGCTCGGTCTCTCGATCGTCGGTGATGTTCTACGTGGCGGTAAGAGGGGGTTGGGGGTGTGGCGGGGCGTTGGGTTGATGACGATAAACTGTATCAATAGAAATGAGCTTACATATGAGTTAGAGGCGGAATGGCGGAGTGGTGCTGCGCGAGTGGGTCCGGCGAGGGTCCAGGCGAGTAGACACCGGCGCCGTGTTGCACGACCCCCTGATCGACGCCTTGCGGCAGATACATGGAGATCATCTGCCTGAGATCGCCCTGGGACTGCTGGGACTGTTGCTGGCCCATGTACTCCCGTTTGATGACCTGTCCGCCGGCGCCGGCCGTCGACGACGCTCCCGTGGGCGTCGGCGTGTGAATGCCGCCGCTCGCCGGACTCGTCGGCTCCGATTTTATGCTGCTACCGCTGGGACTGTGACTGGACATCTGCGATCCCGGTTGGGCTTGGTGGTAGGGTGACGGCGACCCGCCGGGCACGGTGGTGCTGCCGTACGCGGCGTACCCGTTCATGTAATTGTTGATGGGACTCGGGCTGCCGCCGCCCATGTGGTGTCCCATGTCGTACCTCGGGTACGCGGCGGACGCCGCGGCTGCTGCGGCCGCGCCGCCCATGTGACTGCCGTATGCGACGTGTTGTTGATACGCGGCCGTCGGGTCGTGCATCATGTAACCGTTCGGCATGTAGCCGTTCGGCATTTGGTAAACGTCTCGGGACAATTGCGCCTGCTGCGGGCCGCCGCTGGCGCCGACTTGTCTCTGATCGACGCCGAGCATGCCGCCGACACCGGTCACGCCGCCGCCCAACGGGAACTTGTCCTTCTTCAGCAAGGTTTTTGTCTTGCGTCTCGGCCGGTATTTGTAGTCCGGGTGCTCCTTCATGTGCACCGCCCTCAGTCGTTTCGCCTCGTCGATGAACGGCCGTTTCTCCGTTTCGCTGAGCAGCTTCCATTCGGCACCTAGCCGTTTCGAGATCTCCGAGTTGTGCATCTTCGGGTTCTCCTGCGCCATCTTGCGCCGTTGCCCCCTCGACCACACCATGAACGCGTTCATCGGCCTCTTCACCCGATCGATGTTGTTGTTCTTGCTGGTGTTGTTGTTGTTGTTTGGCGG
Source organism: Agapostemon virescens (assembly GCA_028453745.1). NCBI lineage: Eukaryota > Metazoa > Arthropoda > Insecta > Hymenoptera > Halictidae > Agapostemon > Agapostemon virescens. Next base: position 1,880,179 of record CM052088.1, read on the forward strand.
TTGATGGTGCTGCTGCGGCTGTTGCTGCTGCTGTTGCTGCTGATGGGGATGATGCTGTTGCTGTTGCTGACCGCCGGCCTGTTGGGCCAACGAGTGCATGCTCTGCTGTTGTTGCTGCTGTTGCTGTTGCTGCTGAGCGGCCTGCATCGACGCGTAGTAATGCTGCGAGGTCTGATGGTGATGCTGAAGACCGAGACCGAGTCCGCCGGTGCTGGGAGGGCTACCGGAGATCGAGGGACTGTGCACTATCGAACCGATGCTCCCGTACGGCGAGACACCGGTATGGTGACCCATCGGAGAGACACCCTGATGGGGGTGCGGTGGCATCTGACCGTGCAGGCTGCCGCCCTTCAGGTCCGTCTCCATCGTGAGCATGTCTTCCTCCCTGTGCCCGTACAGCTTGCCGCCCTTTCCTGGTACCGATCGACGTCAAGAATATTCGACTGAACGCCGACCGCCTGCCGGTGCTTCCCGCGACACTCTCGGACCGTCTATTCGGCCGAGCAGGGACTCGTCGAACGTCACCACTGTGTTCACTGATTTGATTACTGCGAACCGGTGAACACACTACGCGGCCACGATTCCTCGGCTATCTAGCCGGGACTTTGACATGTGAACCGTACCGGCTGCTACCCCCACGGACATACGTGATCTATGTATAGCGGGTGGTCTCTCTCTTTCTCTCTATCTCGCTCTGTCTCTCTTCCTCTATCTATCTCTCTGTGTCTGGACACCACTTGTTGGAATATTTTCACACTACGATTATCCTTCTTCCCGGGTGGTTCACTGGAAATATTAGTCTCACTCGGCGAGGAACGATGATGTTTCGTCTCTGATCTTTCGGTACAAAGTCCACCGTGCGTCGATAAAAGAAACAAAAACAAAAATAGTAACCAATTCTACCGCACAATTCGATCGATTATCTCTGCGTTTATCTGTCGCGGCGTCAAACGGTAGAAACCCGAGAGTCAGTCGAGCACACCGCGCACCGATCGTTCGTCGAATCCACGCATTCCTGGATCCCCCGGTTTCTCTGTCCTTCGCCGATTCTCTGCCGGTCTGTTGGTAATCACGAAGAGTCACCGTGGCCCGGTTTCGCTGTTTAGTACACAAGACGATCTCGCGTCAACACGACTCTCTCTCTATGGCAGAGGCACGAGAAGTATCGAATGGGCAACGGTCTGTGCGATCCAGAGTGTCCGACCGGGAACTGACGACGCACTGTCACTTTCTTCCCCTGGTAGCACGCCGATCGTCCTCTCTCTCTCTCTTCGTCTTCGAACGTGTCCCTCTCTCTCTCTCTGTCTCTCTTCGTCCCTCTCTCGCTCTATCGGACCCGTCTCTCTTTCGACTGGCTGGCTCGTGACTGGCTGCGAGCTCGCGATACGCTCGACGAATCGGATCGCGACGATCCTCGCGATACTGGCCCGCGATCCTCGGCGATCGAGAACCCCGGAGAAGATAGATCCTCCGGAAAGAGCACAACCCGGTCTACGCGCTTTAATATCACTGCCGGCGAACACACCGTCCGAAGGTAGAAGCGAAAGACGAATCGGAAGAAGAACTAACTGGTCCCGGGCTGATCGTCGACGATCGCCGTGTTAATATCCCGACGACTACCGATATCACTGGTCGTTCCGTCCCACCGGATGATGGTACACGCGTGTTCTGTCCTCCGGTAGCAGCGCGTGTCTCGCGCACGTTCCCTCATCCGTGCACACGTCGATATACGCGCGTATGCGTTGCGTACGCGTGTGTTGTCTGTGGTCCTCTCTTTCTATATGTATACTACACACGACAACGATGACGACGACGACGACAACAACAAACCCCGGCGACGAATAAGGTATACACCGTGCGTGCGTGCGTCCGTGCGTGCGTGCGTGCGTGCGTGCGTGCGTACGTCCGTGACGCTCGTATATACTCGTGGAGGAAGAAGAAGAAGGAGGAGAAGAAGAAGAAGAAGTGGAACACACAACTAGCAGCGACCTCCACTCTCCACGGAAGAACGGAACCGTCTGAGCATTTGTGGATTTCGCCTTGGGGTCCCACTCTCGGGGCTCACTTCCTGCCGAGGCGGCTGTCCCCCTCTCTCTGTTTCGCTCGCTCCGCGCTCTCGCCGCCCCTCCACACGCCTAACACCCTACCATCCTAACCGGCAGCGACCATACCTAACCGGCCAACAGACCAGACCCGAGCCTACCAACGGCAATCGATTGGCACGCAAGCCTGCCATCATTCCTCTCGACCAATCGCGCGGCTCTATCCGCCACCGAAGGCGGCGCCATTACGCCGTGACGTCATACCCAACAACCCCGACGACCTCTCGCGGCAAAGCTTTCACCCCTCTCCCACCCCGTGGCACGAGTTCTATCTCCGTTCAACCAGCCGGTTTCGTATCGCTATCCTCTCTTTCTCCTTCTCTTTCCATCCCTCTCTCTCTCTCTCTCACTCACTCTCACTCTCTCTCTTTCCTGCTCTCTCTCTCTCTCTCTCTCTTTCGCTGCCTCCTCTCTGGCTCCAGGAGAGTGTGTGTCCACGCGTTCCTCTCTCTACCAGGCGAAAGCTAGCCTCTCCTCTCCGGGTCGCCAGTGTTTCGTCCACGCGTTCTTCTAGCCCCAAACTCACCCTCTCCCTCCCTCCCCGCTGATATAAACCACCCCTTCGACCCACGGACCCGATGGACCCCGGCTCTCTCTTCTCTTCTCTGCTCTGCTCTGCTCTGCTCTCGTCCCGTCTCTCCTCTCGCGGATACATACCACCCCAACCCCCCTACAACCGTCCTGTGTCGTTTTCCCGATGCTACACGCGCTCTCTCCGATTCCCGGCGATCCTTTCGACGCCCCTCGCCCCGCGACCATCCCCCGCGGAGATCCATCAACCCTCTTCGTTCAGCCAGAACCGTGTCGCGAGGTATCTCCTCCTTTCCAACGGGTCCAGTGACCTTCGAATCTCCGCGAGGATCCAACCGGCGGGATCAGGGCCGAGGAGGATCGTCTTCGACCGGACTCGATCATCTGCTAGGATTTCTGGCTGGATGGCGGAGCGATCGCGAGAGAAAATTAAGGGTGGGGTGGAGGGCGAGTTTGCGTCGAGGTGTCTTCGCTTCGAACGGGTCCAGTGACCTTCGAACCTCTTCGACGGGGGTGAGAAAGAGAGAGAGAGAGGTTTCCAGCAATTGGTTATGGAATCGTGAGATTGGTTATCGGCGAGATTCAATTTAAGGGTTCAAGGGAATTAACCCCTTGCCGGGGTATCTTCTTCCAGGCTGCCATAATTAGACTGCGAATTTTATACCGTTACGAGAGAGCACCG
>CM052088.1:1888493-1899072 GCA_028453745.1 Agapostemon virescens
CCGCGTCGCTTTGAAAATCGTTTCTCGAGTCGGACCTCTCAGAGTTGGTGAAACCACGGCTGGGACAAATCCGAGCGGTTCCAGATTTGTAATTTTGCAATTGTTAAAGTTATCGAGACTTCTTCGCGGGATATTATTAACCCTTTGCACTCGAAGCAATTCTACTCCAAAATCGAAGCAATATTTTTATCTATAATAGCTCCACTGTAAATAGTTCATTTCCTTTCGTTCATACGAAATTAATTACTACGACTCGTACTTAGGACTGTAATATTTTTATCGTTTTCTCAACTGCAAACTTAGCGATGTAAGAGTCGTTTAAATAATAGTATCGCAGATTTTAGTGTCGCCTTATAGGCGCCATTCGAATGCAAAGGGTTAAATATCTGGGTTCGAGGAAGCGCGTATTATAATACGAGCCGCAGAAACTGCGAGTGAATTTAGCGATTTTCGGAAGGCAAATTGTACCTTAATTTTAGCACTTAATTTTTGATCTTTGGATTAGCATTTTCCGCGCGAAAGTGGTTTCTCGAGTCGGACCTCTTGGAGTCTCTTGGATTTGTAATTTTGCAATTGTTAAAGTCATCGAGACGACTTCGCGGGATATTATTGAATGACTGTGTTCGAGGAAGCGCGTATTATAATACGAGCCGCAGAAACTACGAGTGAATTTTATAATTTTCGGAAGGCAAATTGTACCTTAATTTTTGGACTGAATTGTTGACCTTTGGATTAGCGTTTTCCGCGCGAAAGACGGATCTGCGGAGACGTTCGACGATCGATTTGGGACTTCGATCGACGGATCGATCGACTCCGGCCTCGATACCAGAAATTCCGCTGGTCGGTAGCTGGTTGCAATTATGCACGGTCGAGTGGCCGACCGTACGATAAACGGACAAGGTCGCCTCGATAAGATTGCCGGATCGATAAGCGATCGGTGCAAGGTCTGGGTTGAGTCAATCGATCGATGGATCTGCCGGTTGACTCAACGTCGAAACGAATCACGGATCGCGTCATAGAGGGTCGGAGGGAGAGGGGCAGAAGGTCTCTGAGCAATAAATCAAAAGCCGGTAAAGGGTAATCGGAGAATAGGATTGTGGGTTCGCGAACGGCTCGCAATGGAAAACCGCAAGAAGCCGGGAGAAGCCAGCGCGTCGCTTCGTCGGTTTGCGACGACGACGACGACGACGATTCTCTTTCCTTCTCTTTCCCTCTCTTTCTCCCTGACGGCCGAGAGTGGCCGAATATTGACACCTGCTTAACGAACCTGCGAAAATTTATTGCTAATTGTGTTAGCCGCCGTTGCGACGCGTCACAGGTACGCTTGTCCGCAGAGCGACCGTAAGCGGGGCTTTTGTTTGCGGATCGATCGCCATCAGGGCCTCCCGTGCGAGCTTGGTACCTGCTTCCGCAACGAGCCGGCAAATAATAAACCTGTGCGAAAATACCTGCGCTTCCTCGACCCGTAGAACCTGTTAGGTTCGCTGGACACTCCGTCGCTAATTAGCGCGTCCGGATCTCGCCTGGGCCCGCGAAAATCCGACATCTTACTTTGCGTTCGAATCCTGGAAATCGACCTCCGATGCCGACTGCGTTTCGCCGGTGCTGGTCAGCTGTCTGCGATAAGATTTTATCAAGTTTTTGACAGAAAACTTCAGCGACTACAGTTCGATGCGTTCGGTGTCGCTGTGTGTGTGCTTGTTTCTTTTGCTAGAAATTCAATGCTTCTACTTTACGAAATGTTAGAACAATTTGTCAGAAAAATTGCACAGTTGCGATTCGGTACGTTAAAATTGTTTGTTAACACGCTCGCCGCCAGTGGACGTTGCTCACCGTCATTGTTTCCGCATTTTCCCACAATTTGTCGAAATTGTCGACGCTTACGGTGCGGCAACTGCTGCTCGCCGGTAACAATTTAATCGCCGAGGAAGATTTCATTAGTTCCTTGAGCGAATTGCGGATTTTACGCGTTGATAATAAAGTTATGCGGCTATCGGCACCTAAATTAACCCAATTAGCGGTACCTTTCGCCAGCCTCCGTGAAAACAACAGTGTCGAACAGAAGACAATTCGAGAACAAAGTTGCGCCGTCTTCGACGAGTTGAAATTATCGAAGCAAGAATGAAACGTGTCTTCCTCGTCTCGCGACAAATTATTTTCCACAAAGATCCGCGGCCTGCTGGCAGCCTAAACTCTTTGCGATTTAATTTGCAGGAGAAGAGCGTGTCCAGCGATTCTTGGAGATGACGTAGATGGAGAAGAACGGCCACACAGAGGCAGTGAGCCGGCAAAAGAAATGCAACGGCGGAACAATGTGGCAGGATTGCGTGAAGCGCTGCCGACAGCCTCATTTGGCGCGACGACAATCGATTAACAGTGATAATGGCCAGGTTCTCGGCGAATTTCGCGAAAATTATCCCACGGGGTTGGCAGTGGGGGTGCGTGCGATGGCGTAGCTGGAACGGAAAGTGGCGTCGCGACGTGCGTGTGCGATTAAAGCGTAGTTCCGGGGGGAGGGGGCTGGTTTTCGGGCGACACGCCACAAGTGGCACATAAACCGCGCGGAATAAGTGGATTGATTGGTCGTCACTGGGAATAAAAGGGGAAAAAGCAAGGAGCGAGAGAGCGAGAGAGAAGAGAAAAGGAGGAGCGAGCCAGAGAGAGAGAGAGAAAGAGAGAGAGAGAGGAGAGGATCGAGAGCACCGGCTCGCGAGACACGAGAAACTGTACAATAAGTCGGGGCCCGACAATGCCGTGTACCGCGGGCGGTCTTTGTGATTCAAATCAATGTTTGCGATACTCGATGGCACGCTGCTTTTGTGCTTGGCGAGCTTTCGTTTAAGCGGATACGTACCTGCGCGCGTACGTACCTCTATCGAGTGCGCGAGTGCCTCGATGCAGTCTTCTCTCCTCGACGATTTGCCCTCGCTAACATTTTTCACCAGGCCCCGTTGCCCTTCGGAGCCGTTTCTCCTTCGACACTCTCCTTTTCGCTGGAGGCGCGCTCGTCGCGTATTACGGGCCGCTTAATTGGATTTCGCAGGTACTCGAGGCTCGCTAAAATTTCGGTCGCAAAATCGTTGCGATGCCATTTTACACAATCGATGCTCGGAAACCCAATTTAAATGCAAAATATTTTTATTTTCGTGATCTAAGACCGTGTATAAAATATTTGATATTTTAGCGGCGTACAATACGGAATAGTATAATATATTTTAATTTTGCGTTAGGCAGTATTTAAAATAATTTTTCACGATGAATAGTGTTTTTAGTTCGTGCCGAGGATAAAAAAGGGAAACACGTTGGTTTTAAAATAACAACGAATTTATTTCGACTAGATTTTATCTCGCACTTGTCGCCGGTCGATTTAACATTGGGCGACTTGTTTTGGTGGATCAGTGGTTCTAGCAAATTCTGTTCGGTTCTGTAGAAACTGAGGAGCTCGGAATGCTGAATAATAAATCTAATCTGGAGCGTGATTTTAATGCATGTTTAATAAATGGCGACAAACAGAAGAATCAAGAAGAAACGTACAAATCGATAATAACAAAAGACATTCGATTCACAAATGTTTCATACATGGCGCTAGGCGCGAACTTTAAATTACATAGTGAAACTTGATTTTCCTTAACAGGTTCCGGTATTTAACGTATATTAACCGATAGTTGACTTGTGTCCAACGAGATCTGGAGACAATATGGTCGTACGCCATAAACATAAAAATACGATATTCTATGGGGACCGCGGCATGTATCCTTTCGGAACCGTACAAATAGAAAACGAGGACAGTGCTGGCGTTTCGAATCGTTTGCGAAGGAAACGTAGCCATGGAATTCGGAACCGTAGAAACGGCTAACGAGTTTAACTTATCGAGAGTTTTCGAGAAGATTTCGTGCAACCGTTTTAATTTCGCAATACGGGTCCACGGTGCAACAACGAATTCGCTTGCAGAAAAATCATAGGACGAGGGGTTGAGACCGGCTTCGAAGCTTGCCGACAGTCTTCGCAGATTGAATGGTATCGCGGCGAACTGTGACAGGCAAAATCTCTCCGGGAGATTGACAGAAACATTCGAAACGAAATCGAGAATCGAGCGTCGGCGTGGGCTCGTTTATCGCGTATCGAAAGAGAAACCGCGAGTCGAACGGGGCGCAACAATGGCGCTGTGTACGCCATTGTCGTCCGCCATTATCTCCGTCCCATTAACCGCGTTTATGCGAAGGCGGTCGACCTCCTCGGTCGGCCACGGTCGAACTTCTCTCTCTCTCTTTCTCTCTCTGGTAGCAAGAAAAAAGCCGAGCTCCGATGGTTCTCGGTGAAGACGAGCGGCCCGGGGGTGGAAAAAACAACGGCGAGAAGAGACCGAAGGAATTCGTGGGCGTGCGATTGCCAACAGGTGATACCATTGGGGCCTCCTCTTGGAGCTCGAATAATAAGAGAAAGGCGAACAGCTTTGTGGAAGCGAGACAGAGGGAGTGAGAGCGAAAGAGAGAAAGAGAAATTTGCGGAAGAGAGACGGAAAGTAACGGCGGTGGAAATCAGAGGGGGTGGCTGCGGTGCCGGAAGGGTGGCCAACAAAGTCTTTATCGTTTCGAGGACCGATTACAAAGCTCGATTGTTGCCATTCTTCGGGATCCAAATAATCTCGCCGGTCGGACCGCAGTCGCGGTGCAATCGGGGTTGAAATTTCCGTGCCCCACCCTCCTTCCTGCTGCCCCTTGGATTCCAGCGGAGGTGCGCGACCCTGTTTAGTCATCGCCGGTCATCGACGACGGATTCTCGAAAATATATTTTACGACCACCCGTGACTCATTAAATCGCGGCGTCATCCCTCGTTTTACGATCGTATTTTCCTGAACGATGGGGCCCGAGTCGATGGCGCACCTGACGGCCTCGAAAGATTCCGAGAACGTCACGGGAACGAAATATAATATAATCGGGAGCGAAACGCTCTTTCGAGCTCGCGGAAGGGTTGCTACCCCCGGGTCCGATGTTACAATGAAGCGTCGTAAATTTGGGTCAAGTCCGACCGGCTACCTGGCCTGGAAAATCAGTCTGGCCGCGTTGTAAAAATTCGACGGTCGTAAAACCGTTGTGCCGCACGCGGCGACCGAGGGGGTGGCTCGACGAGGGTGCGGAAGATACACCGGGTGGGTATTCCTTCGGGAAACGCGGCATCGCGGTTTATGGTCACCGGGTAATCCGACTTAATCCCCGGCCGTGCCGGTGAAACATCGGGAAACAGGATAATTAGGCCAGCCTATTGAACGGACAACGTGTAAACAAGCTTTGGACGCAGATCGCATTACCGGGCGAACTTGAACGAGAGCCCCACAATGATTTATGTCAACGGAGAACGTTAGAACGTTCCTCTGCCGCGATCGCACGCTCTCCGTCTAATTGCGACGATTAGACGCAATTATCGGCAATTAGCGACACGAGCGAGCTCTGAGGACGTCTCCGCGACTGCCGAGGAGACCGGCGTCAGCTGTTTTTCGACCGTGAAAATTATGAAACAGGTCGCGCGAAGGTCGCCAAGAATTCGCGACTGTCGCCTGCCAATTGACTGAATCCTTTTTCACGTTGAACTTGCCACTGCTGGTCTCGAATTTTACCGTTTATAAATATCTGGATTGCAAACACGCATTCGTAAGAACTATCACATTTTCTTCGACGATGCTCGCATTCCAAGAACTCAAGGTAAACTAATTAAATACAAACGACAATCGCTTAGAATTTGTACAATTTTTAATACGTTGACTGCCAAACGAATTTTATATACTGCAGACAAGTTTCATTTATTTCAATCATAGAAATGGTCAGTGTTGTTAAAGGGAATTTTTATTTACTGTGTAACGAGCTCTCACATCATACTAGAATCTAGTCAATTTCCACAATGATAAACCGATGTTCCATGCCATTAATTTAATGATAATCTCTCATAAACGACGCAATGGCGCCGGTCACCGGTGACCACCATTCAGCGTGTTGAACGTTGTTGTCACAAGGAAAGTTGGATCTTTGAATCCGAGCTGGTTACAAGAACGGAACAAATTTTTCGAAGGTTTCCCAGTCGTTTAAACGCAATCTGTTTTTCAGATAAAACACGCCTTCGGTTTACCGCGCGTTGCATAATGAAGAAAAAGATCGCAAAATAAAGTGAAAGATATATTATCTTTTTTTACAAATTAATCTCACAGTTTTAGCCCTTGGCACTCGAATAGCGCTTCTGAGGCATCACTAAAAATTGCCATAAAATTATTTAAGAGACTTTTACAGAGCTGCGTTTGCAGTTAAGAAATTGACAGAAATTTTAACGTTTTAAATACGAGTAATAGTAATTAATTTCGTATGCAGGAAAGGAAATAAACTGTACACAATGGAGCTACGATAGGAGAAAATATTGCATCGATTTTCGAATGGAATTGCTTCGACTGCAAAGGGTTAATATGGGTGATCTTTAGGGATTTAGTGCATTGTTAAATAATTGAAACAATTTATAACACTGGAACTCGTTATTTCGACGGATCTCGTAAAGCCAGCGTGAAGAACTTCTGCCAGTTTCTTCGATCTGATCAATTATTATTTTGCGCGAAGATCCCAGTGGCATGTTCGCACAGTTTTGAGAACTTGCGACGAGAACATGCGGCGAGCGTGAACGTGTAGAGCCTCTGGAGAGTGTCGACGACAGTGTGGCCCAATTAGGGCGATTATTCTTGTGTTCGGGTAATCATGGCCAGGATTTCTCGGCGGCTGTCGCCGTCGAACTCTCCGGTCGCGTTCCTGGAGCACGGCAATGGGATCCGGGATCAGTCCCGCGGGACTAAAAAGGTGCTCGGCTCTCTCTCTCTCTCTCTCTCTCTCTCTCTCTCTCGGCTGCACAGGTGTACAAATAAATTGCGCGGGAATCGGATTGGCTCTCGTCTCCGGTTCTGGCTGCATCATTCTCGCTGATTGCCGCGAGGCGGACGCGCGTGTGCAATCCGCTCGGCTCGGCTTCGTACGGCGAGGAGCGGCAGCGCAACCCGTTCGAAGATTATGCCGGTCCGCGCGCGCAAATCAGAATCTCATTGCGCTGTCATCGGGCCGCAGCAGCGTCCTTTCTGACGACGTAATCTCCCCTGCCACGTTGCATTCTATCTTCCTTCATCCTTTTTCTCACTCTCTCTCTCTTTCACCCTCTTTCACTATCTCTCTCTCGCTCTCGTCTTTCCTTTTTGGCTCGCGGCGCGCTCGCGAAATTCACGCCTATATACCGAGATTGAAATCATCGGCCGCTTCAACGTGTCGTCGGCCAATTTAACGATCATTCATCGAACCGAGCGAGCCCTGCACTACCTTCTGAACGCCTTCGATCGACCAGGACGGTGTAATTAAGGTAATCACACCGGCACCTGAGAAACGCGACTGCGAATTCGATGATTTTATTATCCGACAGCTTTCCAAAGCCTGCTGCTCGCTGCCGCGATACGAGAATGCCTCTTCAAACAGAGAATTTAGGAGATTGTTAACACTTTATCGACCGGGAGCCTATTATTAGGCTGTTCAATATTCGCGCTGTATCAAAATGAAGCGTAAAATTCTAGTTTTACATTCCAATTTGTAACAACAATTATTGGGGATGCATTGCTGATTCGCAATAAAAATTGCTGTCAGCGTTGAAAGAGTCATTAGAAAGTTTTCAGTCATGGATCATGGGCCTTACAAAAATTCTGAAATAATCGCCGGTCGATAAAGTGTTAAGACGGGGAAGTCTCAAATTGACATGCCCACAGCAAATGTAAAAGCAAATTTTAAGCTTCGTTTTGATATATCACAATTATTGGAAGTCCTATTAATAAGCTTTTCAGTACTCGCGCTGTATCAAAATGAAGCGTAAAATTCTAGTTTTACATTCCAATTTGTAACAACATTATTGGGGATGCATTGTTGATTCGCAATAAAAATTGCTGTCAGCCTTGAAAGACCCATCAAAAAGTTTTCAGTCATGGATCATGGGCCTTACAAAAATTCTGAAATAATCGCAGGTCGATAAAGTGTTAAGGGATGCTTCGTTGTCGCCCGAATTCGTTACGAAGAGCTTGTAAACTATTGTAAACTATCTAACCACAATTATTCACAATTATTACGTACACATAGATTCGCTGCAAGGGGGATGAAGTCGATCCTCGAAGTTCCACGCGTCTCTGAATTTCGTCATCAACTCGCGGACTGTATTCGGAAGGAATAAAATCTGAGATAAATGCATCGGCGCAAAGGATCGATTTACAAAAAATCTGACTGGCACCTGGAGTCGGTACAAAGCCTCGGGCACCCTCGAGAAGCAGAGTTCCTCGTCGCGGAGCAAGTGATCAAATTCTAAGCGATTCGAGGGGTAGCAGAGTCACAGAGCATTTTCTCGAAATGAATGTCACCTGACGCGAAACCGACGGTTTCCATGGGCGAGCTCTCTCGTCCTGTTCGGGCTGGGAAATCGGTCGGCTACCCTTTCGGCAGCGACATCCGATGCCACGCTTAATCCGTGACCTGTCATCGTCGACGCCCCGTGCACGATCCCATTTCCCGGTGCATACGATTGCGAGCGATTCGCTCTGCACCCCGAATGTTGTCCAACAGATGCCGCGGGACTGTTCGAAAACGATCGCCGAGGGTCCTGACGACGAGCCGCGGTTCGATCTATCGAATGTTCCTTCTGTTTCTAGTCTCTCGCGAGAGATCGAACCGGGAGTCGACCGAGTTAGGTCGACTTCTGGAGAAATTGGGTCAGAATTCGGAGCGTGGCAAAGATTTGCAGTCGACACGGTTCAGAAGCCATTCCCACGGGCCAACGACGATTTTAGGCGAAGGTTGAGAGTCCCTGTCGGGGGTCAGGCCCCGTTTTTCGCAAGGTCCCCCTCCGGTACAACCGGGCCCCATAGTTTTGCTCCACATAGTTGAGGTGAGCCTTCGAGGTAGACCGTGAAGGCGAGGGTTCCCGGGGACCGAGAGAGACGGACGCGGAAAGGGAGAGAAAAGCGAGAGAGAGAGGGAAGGATAGACAGGGACCCAAAACCGGCCAGCGGAGGGCGAAGGGGGCGGTCCCCCCGGTTCGATATTTATTGCGGGGATGCGTGCCGGGCAGATATTATTATTTGTACCGCGGGCATAATTCAACCGGGTCGTTAAAATTATTTTATTACTTGTTCTACACTCGACGCTCCCAGATTCCGCGCGCTGTCACCCTCCGAAGGACGCGGGCAGCGGCTTCTGCGACCGACTCGCTGGTTTCACTTCCTGATGACGCTTCCTGGCAAGTTCCCTCTGTATACCTGCGCTCGAAAACAACCGGAAACCGGCGTACACAACGGATTTAAAACCGTTATCGCATCGAAAACACTGCGAAGCATTCGGGAGTTTAGCCCAGTGGCCGGGGGTGGTTCGCACCCCTCCTTGTGTATGTTTTGTCATGAATCACGAGCCGTGATTAGACTCTGGAGTTTGCCAGCGAGAGATTATGCGGGTATAAACATGCGAGTATGCGAGTATAAATATCAATAATATTAGTCGACAAATAACCGCAAGAATTTCAGAGACGATCGCTTCAATTGCCACAAAAATCTAACAAGGGATTGAAATTAAAACGATGAAGCTTCCAGCAGTAAATTGTCTACAAGTATATCAATTACGTTTCGAAAAGGGTTGAGAGGAACATTGATGAAGGCGTGGAGGCAACAATATCGCTTTGCACAAAGATCCACTATAAACATTTTAATCCAAAGGCGCAGAGGACTGGGAAAATACTAGTTGTCCACTAAGGAATTGCCTAAATTGCTACAAAAATATAACGAGGGGTTGAAATTGCCCCTATGGAGGTTACAGCGGCAAATTCCACATGATTGCTGTGTGTATGTTCTGCGAGAGAGTCGAGAGGAACATTAAAGCTACAATGTCAGTTTGCACAGAGATCCAAACTAAAACTTTTAAATTCGAAGTTGTAGAAGACTAGGCAAAATGCAAGTTGTTCGCCAAGGGATTGTTTAAATCGTTACAAAAATACAGGTAGGGATTGAAATCTCAATGATGAAGCTTCCAGCAGTAAATTGTCTACAAGTATATCAATTACGTTTCGAAAAGGGTTGAGAGGAGCATTGATGAAGGCGTGGAGGCAACAATATCGCTTTGCACAAGGATCTACTATAAACATTTTACTCCAAAGTTGCAGAGGACTGGGAAAATACTAGTTGTCCACTGAAAGATTGCCTAAATTGCTACAAAAATATAACGAGGGGTTGAAATTGCCCCTATGGAGGTTACAGCAGCAAATTGTCTACGAGTATATCAATTATGTTTCGAAAAGGGTTGAGGGAAGCATTGATGAAGGCGTGGAGGCAACAATATCGCTTTCCACAAAGATCCACTATAAACCTTTTAATCCAAAGGCGCAGAGGACTGGGAAAATACTAGTTGTCCACTAAGGGATTGCCTAAATTGCCACAAAAATCTAACGACGGTTTAAAATCGCAATGATGAAGCTTCCAGCAGTAAATTGTCTACAAGTATATCACTTACGTTTCGAAAAGGGTTGAAGGGGGCATTGATG
>CM052088.1:1925615-1942477 GCA_028453745.1 Agapostemon virescens
CCCAATCTGTCTCTGTATGTCTGTCTGCCTCTTAATCTATGTCTCTGGCTGTTTGTCTGCCTCTCTATTTGTCTCTGTATGTCTGTCTGCCTCTAATCTGTGTCTCTGTCTGTTTGTCTGCCTCTCTATTTGTTTCTGTATGTCTGTCTGTTCGTCTGTCTCCCAATCTGTCTGTTTTCCTGTCTCACAATCAGTCTCTGTATGTTCATCTGTTTCTCAATCTGTCTTTGTATGTCTGCCTGATTTTCCTATCTCCCAATCTGTCTGTGTATGTCTGTCTGCCTCTTAATCTGTGTCTCTGTCTGTTTGTCTGCCTCTCTGTTTGTCTCTGTATGTCTGTCTGTTTGTCTGTCTCCCAATCTGTCTGTTTTCCTGTCTCACAATCAGTCTCTGTATGTTCATCTGCTTCTCAATCTGTCTTTGTATGTCTGTCTGATTTTCCTGTCTCCCAATCTGTCTCTGTATGTCTGTCTGTCTCTTAATCTGTGTCTCTGTCTGTTTGTCTGCCTCTCTATTTGTCTCTGTATGTCTGTTTGTCTGTCTCCCAATCAGTCTCTGCATGTCTGTCTGTTTTTCTGTCTCCCAATCTGTCTCTCTATGTCTGCCTGATTTTACTGTCTCCCAATCTGTCTCTGTATGTCTGTCTGTCTCTTAATCTGCGTCTCTGTCTGTTTGTCTACCTCTCTATTTGTCTCTGTATGTCTGTTTGTCTGTCTCCCAATCAGTCTCTGCATGTCTGTCTGCCTCTAATCTGCGTCTCTGTCTGTTTGTCTGCCTCTTTATTTGTCTCTGTATGTCTGTCTGTTTGTCTGTCTCCCAATCTGTCTGTTTTCTTGTCTCGCAATCAGTCTCTGTATGTTCGTCTGCTTCTCAATCTGTCTTTGTATGTCTGCCTGATTTTCCTGTCTCCCAATCTGTCTCTCTATGTCTGCCTGATTTTACTGTCTCCCAATCTGTCTCTGTATGTCTGTCTGTCTCTTAATCTATGTCTCTGTCTGTTTATCTGCCTTTCTATTTGTCTCTGTATGTCTGTTTGTCTGTCTCCCAATCTGTCTGTGTATGTCTGTCTGCTTTCCTGTCTCTCAATCAGTCTCTGCATGTCTGTCTGCTTTCCTGTCTCTCAATCTGTCTCCGTATGCCTGTCTGTCTGCCTCTTAACGTGTCCCTGTATTTTCTGCTTCTCAATCTGTCTTCGCAAATCTGCCTGCCTGTCTGCCTCTGAATCTGTCTTCGTATGTCTGTCTGCTTGTCTGCCTCTCAATCTGTGTTTCTATGTCTAAGTCCGTACGACTCACAGCGAGCAGAATCTTTTTCTCCTCCGTAGAGATCGCAACCCGTGGAAGCTGTTACAGTGACCGTGATCCAGATTCGAAAAAATGTCGGCCCCCTGCAGCAACCGGCTACAGAATATCGCGAAGAAATCTCGAGCATCGGCGAAGTATTTTCTCCCGGGTCCCTGAGGAACCTATTTCTCTCTCCCATCCTCCCTTTCTTCAACGACGACGACAACGACGACGACGACGACGACGACGACGACGGCTCTCGCGGAGAAAACCGAGAACGCGTTTGCTCGGATGGAGCAGGGAGAGGAAATATTTTTATTGGAACGATTGCGGCTGACGTACGAGGGTCCTTCGGATCGGCAGTGTCGGGATCCATCGTGGGATCACGGGTGTTCGAGTGTGCCGATCGATTTTCTCCGAGCGAGGACCCGCTCCCGAAAGGAATTCCACCGGAAAACATCGTCGGAATCTTAGCTCCGTTTAAATAAACCAACGACAGGGAATTCGGCCGCTTTAGCAACAATTCGTGGCGCGCCTTAACGGAAGGTAAAACTCTTCTCGGCAATTTTAACACATCGACGATAATCTTAAAAATTTCTAGTAACAGAACTCTCAAATTTGCATAATCTCCGTGCAGTCTTATCTTTCTTCCTTCGCCGTAAATATTTCCCATAACTGCACAAAATCTGCGGCGAGAGGGTACCCATTCTTTCGCTAAGATTCTAACTCTAAGTTTGCAGATTGCAGCAGGCATTAATGGACAGAATAAATTTCTTAAATACACGGTGCAGCGTCCGTCGAAAGCGCGCGAAATTGATTTTTCCCGTGGAATCGATGACGCCGCGAAAGTTCTAATCAGCGTACGGAATGAATCGCGGCGCAAGGGGTTAATTAGCCCTGGGATAGGCGATCTCCGTGCGGTCCAGAGATTTCGGGGGAGGGATTTCGGCGTTCTGCCACATTAGCGATCCTCGGGATATTCCGGTTTTTCAATACGGCCAGTCATCCTCGAAGAATCGGCAGACAATGTGGCGGCGGCCCTCTTCCTCGTCACCGGACCCACGTAAGTAGCGCGCCCTCTTTACCCTCCTCGGAAGGGGAAAGAAAAAAGAGAAGAGAGAGAGAAGAGAGAGATACCTCGCCCACGCGTTTGCCCAAAGACTTAGAGTTCTTCGGCGCATTGTGTCCAGCTCGCGGAGAAACTTAAGCCGGTATCCGGGAGGGTGAGTAGTTATCGATTATCCCGGTAGTTTTTGAATTCGTGTGCTCGATTCCCGAACCCCCCGCGTTCAAATATTTTTCCGAGTCCCTTGCGTCGGCTCGTGTCGCCTCATTGTTTGTCGAAAACGCGTTCTCCGTCGACGTTTCGATCTTTGATCCTGCGCGACACGCTGAAAGAGGGTTGCAAGCTGCGCAGGCTGCTCTATCGGAGGAATCTTGTCTTTGTTCAACTAAATTAAACAAATGATATTTTTCAGTCGCGATCTGAACATTGTAAAGGGATGCAATCGTGAAAAATCGTTTGACGAATTAATTCCAATCCCGAGACAATTCTGAGCGACATTTTCCTTTGCCAGGTTGCTTCTCTGTTTCCGAATTGTCAACGAAAACCACCGACCAATCGTCCCGCCCCGATTGGTCCACGTTTTCCGCAAATATCTCAAAAATGAAACCTTGAGCAACATTTTCGCAGAGGGAAAAGTTTCTCCGAATAATCCCAGGATCTTTCCTGGGCGCTCGAAAATTTTCGGGACACCCTGTATATCGTGTAAGGGGCGCCTAAATATTTGAATAAGCATATTCTAGTTTTTCCGAAGTAGAATAGTCGCTTTATGTGCTCCACGAGCCTAATGTTTACGAAATAGACTACACTTTAATACCTCCGATAATAAAATCCTAGAAAACGACTACGACCGGAAGCAAGGTCGGCTCGCTAAGAGTTCACAGCTCGATGTATCAACGTCCGTCGTCCTAAGATCTCCGAAGAGGTCCGAGGAAGGTTTCGGTTGAGATTAGCCAGCAGCCACGGAAAGTTCGAAGCGAGGAACGTTTCCAGGTTGCAGCCTGGAGTCTGGAACGAGGTGAAACCTCGCGGTTGATGGATCGATCTCTTTCACCCGAAGATCGTCGAGCGTGTCCAAGTGGTCCAAGGGCGATAATGAACCGGACGCACCCGTTGGATCACCGGAAGGCCGTCGTTTTGTTCCTCGGCCGAGCGAAAGACGCGGCCGGGGGTTGGCAGAGCAAGGTGTGCGCGAGAAGAGAGGAGAGAAGAGAGCGAGGGAGAGGCGTTCCGCGTCTGCGAAGGCGCGTGTAATTATGTGTGAGGATAGAGTAACATGTCGGACATTCCAGCAGCCACCGGAGTCAGAATCCACCCTCGCCAGTTGGCCCGTTGAACTGAATAGCCGGCTAATGAACGCGAAGCCTCCAGTCTGTCAGTCCGGCGTGCGTCCACCATGGGGAATGATCATTGCTCGGCCGAGGATGAAACCGACCGCGATGTGAGAGAGAGAGAGAGAGCGAGAGAGAGCAAGAGAGAGCAAGAGAGAAAGAGAGAGAGAGCAGTCCATGGTTTCTAGGCGGCCAGTCATGGACTGACTCATCCGGGAGACCCGTTCTTGGTCCCGCTCTCTTGACTCCTGCTCTATGATCTCCTCAATAAACTGTCCAGGCGACGCATAATACCTGGGGAATTAGACGCCCCGATAATTCGCGATAGTTCAAAGAGCCACTGCTCTCTGCAAACCTCCTCGAATTATCGCTGGCATTTACCTGTGGAAATGGCTGCCAGAGTTTGCCGCCAGTCCCACGTGGTTTCATCTCCCGAGAATCCATAATTCTGGCGATTCAGAGAATCCTACTTTCCGGCGGCTGCTAACGAACGGGAATTTATTCGCTGCCGACGAGGATGCCGGAGGATCGCGAAGAACTTAGCAAGCTTAGAACCTTCCCAGCTGCAAGGAAATCTTCATAGATCTTCAGAAGACGATCGGAGGAGTTCGATTTAGTTAAAAACGGTTCGTATTATAGAATTTGTTCTTGTTCCAATGGCGCTTCTCCAGAGGACTCGGTCTAGAGTTTCGGTAGAGCGTTTCGACGCCTTCGATTTTTCCAGCGACGAGAGGATTCGCTTGGAAAACGCGATTATTCGCGTACGCTCGTGGATCATTGATCTCTTGGCAGCTGTTGGCAACGGTAATTTTCCGCGTGCCGTCGAAACACGGGAGCCGGCGTCGACGTCGACGTCGGATTCTCGGTAGAAACCATTTCGTCGGACAGAATGGGACGTGTATATCGGTAGGTACAATTTCAATTTCGCTATCTCCCCCCTCGGGTTAGTTCCTCGACTCTGGAACCATGGGGGATGAAGCGCGGGTGGCGACGAAGAAAGAGGGAGGCAAAGAGAGGAAGAGTGATAGAGAGAGAGAGAGAGAGAGAGGACGTCGAAGGAGGGTACACGGGGGTGGAAGTAGGGTGTAAGATTCGACGTTAGATAGGCGAGAGAGTTAGGCCCGTGTCTCCTTCTCGGCTGTCACTCAAATCCTTCCTCCCTCTTTCGGTCGGTGGAACCCTTCGTTCTCTGCAGCCCCGGTGCCCGACGCGTTGCTGCACCCCATGTTCGGAAAACGCTCGCGTTCCTCCCGCGAGAGAGCCACCCCCGCGGACTCGGTAATTGAATTTCACGAGTTGGTTACCCAAACCCCCAGACCCGTCGGCAAAGAGAGAGAAAGAGAGAGAGCCTAGCCCCATCTCGTGGGCGTCTCGTGTCGGTTCATGGGGGTGCGTCGACATCGGCCTGGATCCACGGCGTTGACGGTGGCTCGTGGCGGCAGGGGGCTGCCAACCCACTTGATGCCCGCTTAACGTCGAATCACAACATTGATTACGACACCGGGACCATTGCCGCCAGAAAACATCTTTTCATGGCTTCTGTCTCTAATAGCGACGCTCCGACGCCTTCCAGATCATTGTGCCGAGGATACTTACCGAGCAACGAACGATCATTGGCTTGGGAACGCGAACAGTTGCTTCCTGGAGCAACCATTTTGGAAGCGAGGTTGGAGAAACAGCGACAGATCTGGAAGAGGAGGCTGTTTTGCTCACTGTTATTTCTGGATGGGCGGGGCTTTGCTGCTCCGGTTTGCGATACATCCGAGACGTTGATCCATGGAGCAATGTAAAAGAAGCTCAACTTCCTTTGATCTTGTCGATAATACATTATCTAATTTCATCTGCTGTTTGATCCACAGCAAACTGGAAGTAGCTGAACTTAGTATAGTAGGCGTGTCCCCGAGAGGGCGTGGCTTAGTGGCCCCTCGGTCGCGACAGAGATCCCTGTACTGTGATCTATGTTACGGCGTGATCTGGATCGATCTAAAATCGATAAAACTTTTTTAGAAACCATCGTTTTATCGTTCTTGGTATTTTAGGAAGAATACTGGTCAGAATACAGAGTCCTGGCTAACGCAACGTCCTGCGAAGATTGCAATGCAACGTCTGCGATTCCGCAGGAAGAAAGGGCCAAATTCTGGAGCGACGGTTTCGCAGAAAAACGGAACGATCTCTCTCGGCAACGAGTTCCGAAACGGTGGACCACCCTCGTCGCGCTTCTCCGCGTTCATAAATATTTACCGGGGGTAAAAAAGAAGATGGAGGCCCGAGGATCCTCGCGGCTACGAGACACTGCAGCCACCGGCATTCTCCTCGGATTTAATGAACCGCGCTGATTTTTCACGGGCGCAAACCCGGCGGCCTCCTCCGGCGCTGTTTGTATCCATCGATCTCCTCCGCTCCTCGCCTCTCTCTTTTTCTCTCTCGTTCTTCTTCGTCTTCTTCTTCTCTTCTTCCCCCCTTTTGTTTCGCCGCGTTCCCCCTTTCCGTCTATCCCGACGCAACCCCCGGGACTTCGATACCTCGAATTCGAAGTTTTTCGCTCGCTCCACTCTGCCGGTCCGATAATAATTTTAAAGAGGGAGGAGAGGCCCTCGAGGTGTCGACCCGCCGAAGACGAATTATCGCCGCGTGACGCGTACTCTTATTTATGATCCCGGGCCCACCCTCTCTCCGCACCCCTTTATCGTTCCTTGTCGCCCCAACGTTTCTCCCGCAACCCCCACGATCCACGAAAATTCGCTCGACGGATCGCAGGATCCGCGGAGATACCTATCGAGATACCACCCTCTCGTTCACCTGGGGTAGATCAATCATCGACGCGAAACGCGCCGCTACCTCGCGTTAGGGTTGCTGGCTCGCGGTTCTTCCTCTCGTAGGGCACAAATTAATTTCTGTTCTGCTCGACAATTTTCCCGGACGTTTGCTAATACGCTTTTTGTTCTTCTTGACAATTACAAACCCTCGGAAAAAGCTGTTAAAAAATGCAAGAGAACCCCTGGTTCGGCAGCCTCGAGGATCGAGGATTAAAACTTGAGGGCTTCTGTAGCATTTTCAAATAATTTAGTGGTCTCAACAATTGCAGATTAAAAATTACAATTGGCACCTGCGATTCTTCATTTAGAACCGAATTAAAACATGTATGGAGATAACAACAATTTTCCTCGTGCAATCTTAGTAACAGTCACAAGACGCAATCATTCCAGCGTCATCCGAAGCAATATTCTGTATAGAATTTAATTTAAGCGAATGCTCCATTCCATAAATGCTTCTCCATTTCTAGGGAAGAATTCTGCATTTCCGTTCCGCAAAGTCTGGCTTTCTCTATGCAATATCTAAATAATATTCTCACTGGCAAAGACGCAACGATTTCGGCGTCTTCTAGACCAATATTGCGTGCAAAGTTTAATTTAAACAAATGCTAGAAAATTGCAAGGAACTGCAGCGGTCCCAGTCGTTCAGAATTTCGTAAAGAAGTGTTCCTCCATATCTAAGGAAGAATTCTGCATTTCCGTTCCGCAAAGCCTGACTTTCTCTGTGCAATATCTAAATAACAGTCTCACTGGCAAAGACGCAACGACTTCAGCGCCTTTAAAACAATATTGCGTGCAAAGTTTAATTTAAACAAATGCAAGAAAATTGCAAGGGGGTTCCAGTGGTTCAGAATTTTTAAAAGAAGCGTTTCTCCGTTTCTAGGGAAGAATTCTGCATTTCCGTTTCACAAAGTCTGGCTTCCTCTCTGCAATATCTAAATAACAGTCTCACTGGCAAAGACGCAACGATTTCGGCGTCTTCTAGACCAATATTGCGTGCAAAGTTTAATTTAAACAAATGCAAGAAAATTGCAAGGGGGTTCCAGTGGTTCAGAATTTTTAAAAAAAGCATTTCTCCGTTTCTAGGGAAGAATTCTGCATTTCCGTTTCACAAAGTCTGGCTTCCCCTCTGCAATATCTAAATAACAGTCTCACTGGCAAAGACGCAACGACTTCAGCGCCTTTAAACCAATATTGCGTGCAAAGTTTAATTTAAACAAATGCAAGAAAATTGCAAGGGGGTTCCAGTGGTTCAGAATTTTTAAAAGAAGCGTTTCTCCGTTTCCAGGGAAGAATTCTGCGTTTCCGTTTCGCGGAGGGCGACGACGAAGGTTTGATCAACGGCAGGTAAATTGCAGACGGCTCGGAAAGCGGCAGAAGACAATCCTCGAGGCTGCAGGATAGGAGACTCTCGCAGGGATCGACAACACCGAAGGAATCGAGCGAGTCGAAAACACGAAAGGGGGAGGAAAGATAGCAGCGCTGACAATTGGGGCAACGGTGTGATCCGATATTGCGACGCCACTTCAGGGCGGATCTGGTTGGTCAATCAGCGGTGCATTGTACGTAACGAACCTCCGCACTCGGCCGAGTTTAATGCCCGTACGTGGACCATCGTGGACGTGTGTGCGCGTGGGTTATTAAATATGACGAGAAGGCGGGCCCGGGGGCCAGGGGGCCAAGGGGACAGCCTCCTCCCGACTTCCTGAACGTCGACGGCCAACGACAATCTCGTCGCCGTTCGACATTCTCCTCCTGCAATTCCAAAATCGTCGCTCCGCAATTTTTTCCGTTTACTTCTACACCGTTAGGCGAGACGACGTTCCTCTAACCTCGGCACTTGTTACGTTCGAAAATATTTGTTCGCCTGGGTCGATTTAGGGTACGACCTTCCAGTGAACATGGCCGCGAAGAGTAATTCGAGGCTCGGTTTTATCACTTGAATTTATTTAAATCGAAAAGGGTCGAAGATGTTCGCTGTTCGATTTTTATGTACATGAATCAGCCCTCTAGTTTTCTTCAATTTTCCAGTGGCTCGTCTCATCCTTCGCTGGACGAACAAGCAAACCGCCGAATGAAATGCGTGCAGCAGATTTACAGTTGTACAAGTGCAACAGCAAGAATATTGGAGGATGACTGCGAAAGACTGAAATGCAATTGCTAAACAGCTAGAAAAGACTACGTAGATGATCCAAAGGGTAGTAAACGCGGTGTAATACTTCTGGTTATGTCGAGGATCAAGTTAAAATTGATAAAGGGTTGCCCGCTTGGATCGACGCTCCCTCAAGACGGTCTTGTCTTAGTTTATCCCTTATGCGACGAGGAAATCATTTTTTAAAACTGTCAATGGACTGTAGAGGATCGTTCGGAGCCACTCGGTTAATTTATGTAGCTTTGAACATACTTTCAGAGCCATTATGGTAGACTGTGTTTAAAAAAGCGATTATACCCGATGCAATAAACGAAAATATTAAAGTAGGCAGAACCGAGGAAGAGTTAAGAGCAAGCATGTAGAACTGGGAAGAGCAAAAATCCAAAATGTCCAAAGTGGTCCATCCAGAATCGAGTTAACATCGATAAGGGGTTGTTTACCTGGACCGACGTTCCCTCAAGGCGATCTTATTTTATTTCATCCCTCGGATATTCAGGAAATCAATTTTTAAAACTATCAATGGACTGTAGAGTTTCGTTCGGAGCCACTCAGTTAATTTATGTGGCTTTGAACATACTTTGCCATTATGGTAGACTCTGTTTAAAAGACCAACTAAATAAACGAACCGAACAAAATGCGCGTGGCAGACACGGTTTATCCACTGCAACAAACGAAAATGTTGATGTAGGCCCGGCTAAAACCGGCAAGCACCCTGGGAAGAATTAAAAGCCAAACAGGTAGAACTGGGAAGAGTAAAAATCCAAAATGTCCAAAGTGGTCCATCGAGAATCCAGTTAACATCGATAAGGGGTTGTTTACCCGAATCAACGATCCCTCACGGCGATATTATTTTATTTCATCCCTCGAATATTCAAGAAATCAATTTTTAAAACTATCAATGGACTGTAGAGCTTCGTTCGGAGCCACTCAGTTAATTTATGTGGCTTTGAACATACTTTGCCATTATGGTAGACTCTGTTTAAAAGACCAACTAAATAAACGAACCGAACAAAGTGCGCGTGGCAGACACGGTTTATCCACTGCAACAAACGAAAATGTTGAAGTAGGCCCAGGTAAAACCGGGGAAGAATTAAAGCACCGTGGGAAGAATTAAAAGCCAAACAGGTAGAACTGGGAAAAAGCAAAAATCCAAAGAGCACGACATAATGTGGTCGATCGGGAATCAAGCCAAAAGTGATAAAGGGTGGTCGGTCCACCTGGCCAAGAAAGGCGTCCATTGACTTTTGCCTGGCAAATGAAAAAACCATATGGAATCTTTCACCGGGCTTTTTCTATGCTTGTATCTTGAAAACCGAACCGATTGAAGGCCGAAACTGGTACGCAAAGTAGGTAGGCTCGCTTATCTTGCGCGTAAACATTGAATGCAACGAATCCCCCGGCATTTAGTCTCGCGTTTTCTGTTTTGCCGAGACAAAAGCAAGAGAAAGGGGGCCAGGCGATGATATTTTTTCTCCCTGGCCGCTGATCTCTCGGTTCGGGGGAGAGACCCGGGAGCGGAGAGATGGACGGATAGAGAAAGAGAGAGAGATGGGTAGACAGACAGAGAGAAAGAGAGAGAGAGAGAGAGAGAGAGAGAGAGAGAGAGAGAGGAGTCTTTGCAGCGAGGTTTGTATCGTGGAACGTGCATAAATTTGGACGGGGCAAGCGTCTCATAGCGGATGGTGCTCGAGTGCGGTGAAGTGGAGCTCTTGGTAACGGCGAGCACTTATTCGCTCGCTCGCTCCGCCAATCCAAATGAATTGGATAATTTGATCAGCTCGTTGCTGGCCCTTTGTTGCCTCCTG
Organism: Agapostemon virescens; assembly: GCA_028453745.1. NCBI lineage: Eukaryota > Metazoa > Arthropoda > Insecta > Hymenoptera > Halictidae > Agapostemon > Agapostemon virescens. The sequence goes on from CM052088.1 coordinate 1,936,063, forward strand.
GGAACTTTGAATGGTCCGGTCGGCCGTCGTTTCTCTCCTCTCTCTCTCTCTCTCTCGTTCTGTCTCTCGCCTTCGCCGACTGACCCCCGTCTCTCTCTCTGTTTCTCTCTCTTGTCTTTTCGATTCTTTCCCTTTCATTCCAGCACCCCCGTTCCCGTCGATCCGCGCGCGCGCTTCTTCTCTTGAGCGTCCCGCCTCTCTTCAGACGCGGCGATACGGGGCAAGAGAAGATCGTGAATAAAAATAAAGCCTCGGCCGAAGGGATGGAGAGCACAAGGCGAACGGTTTTTCGGGGAACAGATAATAATTCCGCACTGAATGGATCGTTCGTCGCGAGTCAAGAGAACGCGTCGGCGAAAAGATTCCGAGTCTGCGGGCCTCGTCGTTCAAGAGAGACGCGTGCGTCTCGAGTGGCGTGTGCGTGCACGCGTTCTCCGCGGAGAAAACGGCAAGAGAAGTCACTCGTCCCGTAAGAAACAGAAACTCCGAGGAAAAAAAGGAAAAAGAAGAATCGCGGTGGGAAGAAAAATCGCGGAGGAGGATCGTCGTCGCCCATTCACCCGGAATCCGTAGATCCAAATTTTCCGGAGGCATCAACGGATGGAGCGATGAATATGATAATGTTCCCCGAGCGAAGAAAAAATCAAGCAACGCTTTTCAGCCAATTGATCCGGAAGATCGTCCCGCGACCCGGGCTTCTTTTTAAGCGGCGCGCGACCGTGTATCCCTTCTCGTCCGGAGGCCAGGCTGAATAAGCCGGGGAGAAGCGCGCAGCTTCGCGTCCTGAAAGGAATCCGCAAGATGAATCCGCGGAACTCAAGACAGCCGACCCATTTCGCCGCGGAGAAAAAGAGTATCGTCCACGACGGTCGCCGCAGCTATCTTGAGCGGCCACATTCACGCTGCGGATGCGCCAGAAAAATTATTTATGCTGCCTCGCCGACCGGGCGGACGCTCGACGTAAAGCTCGCAGCACACTTAAAAGCAGCATCAGATCCACGGCGTAAGGTCGGTACTGTTTGCCGCATCGTTAAGGTATCGACATCGACGCGGCATAGCAACCGTGGCCGAAGTAAAGGTCTCAAGTTCTTCTTCGCGTCACCAAGTCAATTCGAACTTCTGTGGAAACGCGCAATATTTTTTGGGGATTTGATTTACCACAGAGTTGAAGATCGAAGCTTCCTCTTTCCAATGAGCTCTCAAAATTTGACGTACAGTTTGTTTTCACAGTTTGGCGAGAGAAAAACTGAGAACAAGTGAGAAGCAAGTTGAATTAGAGGCAAGACCGCTTAGATTCTTTTCTTCTTAAAAAATGTAGCAGATTCAAAAGTCTCTGGAAACCGTAAAAAATTTTTTTCGGGAATGAATCTAGCACCGATTTGAAGATCGAAGCTTCCTCTTTCCAACGAGCTGTCGAAACTTGACGTACGATTTTTTTTCACAGTTTGACGAAAGAAAAATGGAGAACAAGCGAGAGACAAGTAAGACGTCTTAGATCACTTTCTTCTTAAAAAATGAGGAAAATTTACAAGTCTCTGGAAACCGTAAAAAATTTTTTTCGGGAATGAATCTAGCACCGATTTGAAGATCGAAGCTTCCTCTTTCCAACGAGCTGTCGAAACTTGACGTACGATTTTTTTTCACACTTTGGCGAAAGGAAAACGAAGACCAAGTGAGAAGCAAGTTGACTTAGAGGCAAGACCACTTGGATTTCTTCCCTCTTAAGAAATGTAGCAGATTTAAGAATCTGTGGAAACTGTAAAAAATTTTTTTTGGGAATGAATCCATCATCGATTTGAAGATTGAAGCTTCCTCTTTCCAACGACCTCTCTAAACTTGACGTACGATTTTTTTTCACAGTTTGGCGAAAGAAAAATGGGGAACAAGAGAGAGACAAGTAAGACGGCTTAGATCATTTTCTTCTTAAAAAATGAGGCAGACTCAACAGTCTCTGAAAACCATAAAAAATTTTTTTCGGGAATGAATTTAACACCGATTTGAAGATTGAAGCTTCCTCTTTCGAACGAGCTCTCAAAACTTGATGTACGATTTTTTCCAGTCGTTTTATTAAACTTCGAGCGAGAGGTGTGCCAGCAAGCTTTTCACGACCCAACTTAGTCTCCGTTTTTCTGTCATAAAACATCCCCAAAAAATCGTAGATCAATTTTGAAGGCGCCATTGTAAAGATAAAACTTCAATCTACGCAACAGTGGGAGATTCGTTTCGAAAAAAAATTTTTTAACGATTTTACAGATATTTGAATTTGGTATTCGAGTTGCACTGTGCGAGGCGTTCGCGCAGCCGAAGTTGTAGCTCGTTTTTCTTTCGTAAAGTGGTAAAAAAAAAATCGTACATCAAGTTTCGAGAGCTCATTGGAAAGAGGATGATTCGAGGTTCAAAATTATGGCAGATTTGTGAACGAGAAAAATTTTGGCGCACTTCTAGACGCGTTCGAATATATATCATCGTCGACGCGTCTGGAGGCATGCATCGTTCGAAAGATTGCCAGTCTCTGGCCAGCATCGCAGCCTCTCTAAGCCAGTTCTAGGCACCTTCTAGCTGGGATCACGCTTTGTTCCTAGCATCCTCTCTCTCAGGAGACCGTCTTGCAGAGCCTGGGGCTCGCAAGAATCCGCTCGCGGCTCGAGAAGAGCCGTCTGGAGGCGAGGGAGTGCTCGCTCCGCAGGAGGAGGCTCGTTGACGAATTCATCAAAAACGTTTCGGTGTAATAGTGCCGTGATTACTGGGCGGACAGAGAAAGAGAGGCTGGGAAATTAAAAAAGAAAAAAAGGAGAGCCACGGGAAAAACGGGGGTGGAAAGAGAGAGAGGAAGAGTCCCGTTCCTCCGTGGCCGGAAGGTGAGTCTCCCGGCGGACGGGGGAAGGTGGAGATGATTAAAATGAATTCTACGGAGACGCGAGCGGCCGTTTCACGGCGTTTTTTCCCATGGTGCTCGTCGAATGCCGTATCCCTGTGACGTTCGATGATATTTCGGTCGTCTTCCCCCTTTGAATGGGATCGATCGACGAGGGAAGCCGTTCCGGGGATTGAGGAAGCGCGGATCCGCTCGACGCGCGCCTCGGATTCATCTTGAAACTGCCGGAGAATAGCACTTGATGCGCGTCTCTCTTTCTCTCTCTTTCCTTCCCTCTATCTGTGGCTCGCGCGCCATTTTCCGATGAAACGTCTCCGCGCGTTCGATGAACTTCCGGTCGGATCGCGAAACCCTCCTCCCGTTTCGTCGGCATTTTTTCGCGCGTCGTCACGGCGACACGCGGACGCGGATTAAGAGGCGCGATTAATGTTCGTTGGTTTTTCTTTCTGTTTGTCGGGCGACGTCGGCGACGAGTCGCGTGAAATCAATGGAGCACCGCGCGGCGTTCTCCTGTCGATAGCAAAGATCGCTCTGTCCCATTTCATTTCCTCCGGGCGTCCTTGGCAAGCGCGAACCGGGCCGAAGCATATTTCCGAGCGCAGCGGGACGTAGGTATTACCGAGCCCCGCTCGCGTCCGATAATGTGTTTCTGATTGCCGATGCCGGCAAGGAGATCGAGACGCCCACGTAAATCCACCTTCGCGAAATATTACGTCCTGCGATCCCTCGACTACAGCCGAGCTCGGCTCTCGCGATCGATGCCAGACCCCGAACGACTCGTCTTACCACAAATTTCTTCAAACTCGTCCTGCCTCGAACATAACGAACTATAGACAAGATGCGACCATGCAAAATCGCCGTGCGGCCTCGAGGAAACGTTGATTCGTTAAGGCGTCGAGGGCAACCGCGAGTCGACGCTTTCCGAATTGCAATTATTACGGAAATGGCCTCCACAATTTAGTTGCAAACGCTTTGCTAGGACTAGAACCTGTGCAAGACAACTGAGAGGTACTGCAGTTGTTGTTCCGTCTTCTAAAATTCCAGCATCGTCGACGAATGCGCAGTGCATCGCATTTATTTGCGGCGCTTCGAATTTCGGATTCGTTGAGACTCTACCTACTACGATAGTCAACAGATGGACACGTGGACAATCGGCGCCCTTTCTCGCTGCTACAGGATTCACCGATTCCTGCGTATACCGTCCTTAACCCTACGTTATAATGAGCCAAACTCGTATTGAAGATTTTAAAGAAAGTTTAACGAATGTAAATTAATGCAATTTTTAAACCTAAGTGTAGCTGTAGAAGAAATCTGAATTTTCTTGTCCCCTCTGTGAGATTTTCGATGACGGAGACCTTACGATTACTGTAGCCGAGAAGAAAATGGTATAGCAGGGGTTACCACGGTTTTTATAAATAATAATTTTACGATTATATTTTAGGACACTTCTTTCCAGGGCCTGCTAAGTAACCTCACCGACGAGGCCTGTAACAGGCCCAAGACGAAACCGTTCCTTTCGCTGCTTCATTTTTAAGTCGCCGCAAATGATTGTATATCGTTCCATTCCGTGACGCGGACAATTTATTTTCCACGTATGACTCCGATTTTTGGATTTGTTATTGTGCACTATTCTTATCGAGGAGGCTCGATTTATCTCTCGATCCTTATCGCTTCGCGAGAGATTGTCCGATAACCTGCGATATCGGTGGATGAGCTGATAAAGACTTGCCTTGACTGATATTGTTGTTCTTATTGTTTCGATATTTGTTGTTACTCGATCTTTATGAAAACTCACGGTTCGCATTTTTCCTATGCAAAGGAAAGTTCCCCAAAGAGTCTCCATAAAACTTCAATTTTAAAAAGTAGAAAATTCTTTGGAAACGAAACAATGTACATTTCCAAATATGTAAGAAGACGTCCTGGGGCTCACGAAATATTAGAACACTGTCAGGAAAAGTGCAGGTAGGTTCTTAAATCGATCCCAGTGTCAAACAATAATTAGTTGTTTCTATTCCCAGGATCAGAGTGCCTCAAGGTCCTCGACAGAGTGCTCCTTTTCCCCAGCAGATTTTTCCTTTTGGCACGTCACCGTAAAAACGAGCTGCACTTTGGAAATTCGTGTACTTCGGAGTGCCCGAAGATCGTAACAGATAGCGATATTGACAAATCGGTAATTCGCGTCTTGCAGGGTATTCGGTAAGCAATTTTCTTTCCTCGAGGAAAGATTTCCAGCGACGGAAGTGGTCGGCGACGCGGCCGTGACAACGCGATGGCGTAAAATCTCTGGAGAGCCTGGCCTTAAATATTGTAGGATCTCATTAAAAACGGCCGCTTCGACGCGCCGTTGAATAATGACGCTATTCCCCGCGGTGAATTCGTGACAGCGACGCCGTGTGGCTGGCTGTCGTCAAATAAGCCGCCGCTCAAAGAACCGTATTAAACAATATTATTATTAAACAGCGCGGCGAGCACGGCCCTGCCGCGGAAAATTATGTACGGTGATTCTTGCGCGCCGATTGTTCCCGCGTCATCCGCGCAAAAATCTCAATTAACGGCCGTCGAAACTCCGAACTATTTAAATAAAAAATTCAAGATACTCTCGATAACAATGGCCCATTAACGAATTAATTTACAGAATGCCTCTTAAACGGCAAAACGACAACCGTACCGTTTTCCGATCTTTTCATTTTTCACAGCCACAGTTTGCGACTGAAAAATCGGAAAAAATTCTCGAATGCGTCGCACGATGCGTTAAACGCGTCAAAAATTTTGTTTAGAATTTCCGGACACGATTAAACGGTCGAAACGGGATATAAACTGATATCGCGTAATTTTCTAAAAACAATTATAAGCGTTGGCGCATCGATCGCGAAGTATCGCGGGCATCGCGTCGAGGCGTGACGACAGCGGGGATCTATCGGCTCGGATTTTTAAGTTGCACCACGGTGCAACGTTTCCGGAGTGCATCACGCTCGAATACCTCGCACGTACGCGAGATAAGAGCACCCAGGCAGACGCAGCGACTCAGGTGTTATCAGCGGAGCGTACCGCATGTACATTCTTGATAGTAGGCTAATAGAATCTTCCTCGGATTCGGTCCTCGGCTCTCGCTCGTGCGAGGATTCCGCCCTCCACCCCCTTCTCGGGGAGGAAAGCTCTGCTCTCGTAAAATAAGACGCTCGCTCCACGGGAGGAGAACGGTCCAGGCGGAATAAATATCGTGGAATACGTGGACGTCAACGTTGCTGGCAAAAACGGATCAGTGGCATCGTGAAAATGGGAAAAATGGGGTTGATAAAACGAAGCCTCCTGGATTTCCCTGAAATGCTGGCCTCGATATTGAGCAACATATTTAAAGAGGAAGGTTAGGGGAAGATTTTCGCGTTTGGTTCATGTCGATAGCTCTAATAGTTTGGTTGGGGCACGACTTCAAAGATTTGCCAAATATTGCCACAAAATCGCTAAATATTGAAGGTATACCCCTTCTTAAAATCGTGAAAAATCTTTAGGTCTCCGATTCTTTTGAAATTTTGGCTACAC
>CM052088.1:1942577-1955503 GCA_028453745.1 Agapostemon virescens
AATTGTGGGGGCTCTTCTTAAAGAGGAAGGTTTGAGGAAGATTTTCGTTTTTGATTCATGTCGATAGCTCTATTATTTTGGCCGGGGCACGACTTCAAAGATTTGCCAAATATTGCCACAAAATCGCTAAATATTGAAGGTATACCCCTTCTTAAAATCGTGAAAAATCTTTAGGTCTCCGATTCTTTTGAAATTTTGGGAACACGTTTCTAGTCGCTCGGTGAGAGTGTATGCCAAATTTTAGGTCGATCGGAATCGAATTGCAGCCGTGGCGCGACTTTGAAATGTCGGGGCGATCAATCGCGAAAATGGGAAAAATTGGGGTTGATAAAACGAAGCCCCCTGGATTTTCCTATTATGCTAGCCTAAATTGTGGGGGTTCTTCTTAAAGAGGAAGGTTTCAGGAAGATTTTCGCGTTTGTCTCATGTCGATAGCTCTAATGGTTTGGCCGGGGCACGACTTCAAAGTTTTGCCAAATATTGCCACGAAATCGCTAAATATTGAAGGTATACCCCTTCTTAAAATCGCGAAAAATCTTTAGGTCTCCGATTCTTTTGTAATTTTGGCTACATGTTTCTAGACGCGCGATCAGAGTATATACCAATTTTTAAGTCGATCGGAATCAAATTGCAGCCGTGGCGCGACTTTGAAGTGTCGAGGCGATCAATGGCGAAAATGGGAAAAATTAGGGTTGATAAAACGAAGCCCCCTGGATTTCCCTGTTATGCTAGCCTAAATTGTGGGGGCTCTTCTTAAAGAGGAAGGTTTGAGGAAGATTTTCGTTTTTGATTCATGTCGATAGCTCTAATGGTTTGGCCGGGGCACGACTTCAAAGATTTGCCAAATATTGCCACGAAATCGCTAAATATTGAAGGTATACCCCTTCTTAAAATCGTGAAAAATCTTTAGGTCTCCGATTCTTTTGAAATTTTGGGAACACGTTTCTAGTCGCTCGGTCAGAGTGTATGGCAATTTTTAGGTCGATCGGAATCGAATTGCAGCCGTGGCGCGACTTTGAAGTGTCGAGGCGATCAATGGCGAAAATGGGAAAAATTGGGGTTGATAAAACGAAGCCCCCTGGATTTTCCTGTTATGCTAGCCTAAATTGTGGGGGTTCGTCTTAAAGAGGAAGGTTTCAGGAAGATTTTCGCGTTTGTCTCATGTCGATAGCTCTAATGGTTTGGCCGGGGCACGACTTCAAAGTTTTGCCAAATATTGCCACGAAATCGCTAAATATTGAAGGTATACCCCTTCTTAAAATCGCGAAAAATCTTTAGGTCTCCGATTCTTTTGTAATTTTGGGAACACGTTTCTAGTCGCTCGGTCAGAGTGTATGGCAATTTTTAGGTCGATCGGAATCGAATTGCAGCCGTGGCGCGACTTTGAAATTTCGGAGCGTCCAAATCGCGAAAATGGGAAAAATAATCACTAATTTTTCAGATCCGAAATAATAAACAATTCAACCGTGTCAGCCGTTTTAATTTTCTGGTATACGTGAAATCTCATTGGCAGGTACAAGCCTACGTTTTTCGCTTCTAATGAATTTCTTGAATAAATCGAGGTTAATATCGGTCGAGCGACGAAACTTAAGGGGATGCATCGTTTACTGTCCAGGAAGAGTAATCGATGAAACGAGGTTAATCTCTTAGCGCGATCCAGATCAAAATGAAAAGGATGATCTCTGACTCGTAGTTGCTTTGCAGATCGACGACTAATCTGTCTTTTGTAGGAACGGGTGCCGTTGAACAACGCGAGAACATTTGATTTTACCTTGTCTGCCAGGTGAGAACGATGGATTAAACCGCGGTTGGATCAGGGCCAGTTTCCGTTGTGAATTAAATAGTCGATGATTAATGGCGGCCGATCGCAGCCACCTACGTCTCGCGATTTACATCTGGCCCCCATGGTTTTCGGCTACCAAGGTCGTGGAGCACAGCTACACGGAGCAACGAATCGATTAATAACGCCTCGTCGCTGCGCGTACGAGCTCGCTCGCTCTCTCCTAGTCGTATACAAAGCTAGAAACCAACGCGAACCGCGTGGACCGAGGCGGTGGGAAGCTGGCTTTGATTTTCGCCGACACCTACCAGGAGAACCTACGCCTTCGATCCGAGGCGCAGGTGTGCGACGAGAACGTTCCCCAGGTGATTTTTCACGGCTCCGTCGCGACGTTTGCGAGCGACAAAATTAATCGACGGAACCGGGGACACCGGATGGACGAGGCTCTCAGTCAACTCGGATACTTGAACGCTTTCTAATTGATTCCTCGGAATCTGTTCTCGATCGCGAACCTCTACGATCACCCACGAAAACATCGCTTTCAAGTTGCTGTAACTTTCCGAAAATTCGATAAAACAATTTAACATTTGTTAGAAATTGCTTGCATCCATTTATCGGGTGAGTCTACATGTTTTACTGGACGATTTAACACTTTGACTGCCATGTCACCCACATGTGGGTGACAAAATTATTTATCCATGTTTAAAACTATATTTTTACATTAATATATTCATTGCACTCAATTTAGTTGATGTCTGGAGATTACAAGATGGTTGAAAGTGACCATTCGTCATACATTTTGAATTTTCACACTGTTGCTTTATTAAATACATTACTTTGCTTTTGTGAAATTTTTGACGTTGCCTGTTCAGCAGTTAAAGTGTTAATGTTGTTTAGCAAGTAGTTGCATTGACTTACCAGACGACCCAACATTGTTTATCAAGTAGTTGCATTGCTTTACCAAGAGACTCGACACATTTTAGCAGTAGAAAGCAATTTTATTTGGGCCATTTTAACTTATTTAACATAGTTTGATAGAGCTGGGTATCTCGCAGAAGTCTCGACTATTCCATTCGTAGAACCAATCAGTATTATCAACAGCGATCGTCAAGTTAGATTTCTATCCAGAATCTGTCGTCAATAATTAAGGGTCGAAGGATGTCAAATCTAAATGACCTTACTTGTAATCTGGACAATTCTTGCATTAATGGTGGTATTAATTCGACGACGATCGTTTTCGTGCAATTTCGTAACAAATATAAATATTGCCCCTTTCTTTTCAGACGAAATCAAATTTGATTCGTATAAGCATCAAAATAGACGTAGCAGTGTAAAAGATGAACACGTTATAATAACTTTAGTTTCGAAAATAATAGCGTGGCAAGAGGTTAAACATGAAAACAAAGTGCCTCAGATTTCCCCGCCATTTTAGAGCAGACATGGGAGCAATATGTCCAGCAAGAAACGCATCGTCCTTCCGGTGATCGTTCAGAAAGTGACAACAAACGTCTCGCAGATACGATATGCAACGAGCACATCCGCGAAGCAATAAAGTATCCAGAAACTATGTACATTTCAATGTCAACGGTCGAACTTAGAGAAAACAAAGAAGAGAAATAAATATCAGTGGATGTATCGCTCACCGATGGGATTCCCACGAGTGCCTTGTGCGCGCTCGCGCGAGCTGGGTCGAGCCTCTTTATCTGGAAACAAACAAGAGGGCGATCAGCTGGTAGAAAAGATTGATGGTGGTACCTGTAAAAGGAGTCGTAGATGCCACGGAAGATTCGCAAGGTTACGCGTCGTTGCCTGATAAAACACGATCTGTTAAATATCGTGTCAGGGTCCCCTGAAAGATTCATCAACGGGTGGCCAGGCCGGGATCCGCTTTCCTCTGGGTGTGCACCCTATTCGCAGAAGCAAACCACTTGAGCCTCTGCTACCGTCCACCCTCCACCCCTCCTGTCGCCCTCTGACACCCCCGTTATCCACCCAGCAAGCGCACCAAGCCCCGGTCCCTTCTTACGTAATCCGTCTGTTAAAATATCAATCTCAACGTTTCACTCTTTGCACAGCATTCCGTGCAGGGGTGGCCCCGATCCCTCCCCTTTCCCTCCCTGTCTCTCTCTCGCTCTCTCGCTCTCTCTGCTCTCTCCTCTGCCCTCTCTTTCTCTGTCTGGACGAGGTCATCAAAGATGCAGCAGCAATCAGCGAAGCTAGTCGAGCGGACGGGCAAGCAGAGAACCGACTACCGACCTGGACCCCAGGGATGCACGCGGGATTTTCTTTGAGCCTCTAGATCGATCCCCAACGCTGCAGGGAAATATATTCAAGCCTTTCGGTCACGCGATCGACAGTCTAAAAAAATTCCACCCGCCTCTCTTACGTCTTCGCAAACATGGAGATGTCCGGCTCTCTATGGGGGCAACGATCCTCTGCCTTGGACGGGGTTCAATTCCAACCCCCTAGAGCTCCGCTCTGCGCGGGGACACAGGTGAGCAGTTTTCGGAGCGCTGCTTCGGCTTCATTGTTCGATTCCTTCTCGATTTTATATTATTCCAGCTTGGTTCACAGCTTTCCTTGATAATGGCCGCCGAGGGTGAGCTAGGGACGATGCCACGTCGCTGATAATTTTACCAGAATTCCATCCAGAATCTGTCGTTAATAATTAAGGATCGAAGGATGTCAGATATCATTAATTTTATAGTCTAAATTAATCTAGTATCAAGAATATTCGCCGGCTCCATAAACGAAGTCGTGCAAAAATTTTGCAGGCTCGGAATGTGTCTCGAACAATTTAAGGGTTGAAAAACGCAGCTGCTGATCCCTGTTACTTAATCTCGACGGTGTAACCGCAGTCTTAACCACAGTCCAAATTAGCTAGAATATTCCCTGACTCTATGAACAAAGTCGTGCAACATTTCGATGGGGTTAGAATGCACCCCGAATAATTAAGGGTTGAAAGACGCAGGCACTTAGCCACATTGCTCAATTTTAATCGCAGCTTAAAGTAGCTGAAATATTACCTGCCTGTATGAACAAAGTCGTGCAACAACACTGTAGGGTTAAAACGCACGGCGAACAATTAAGGGTTGAAAAACTTAGCTGCCAAGTCGTATTACTCGATCTTAACACGTTGCCATTTGGAATCTGAATTAGCCAGAGTATTTCCTAGTTGCAAAAACAATGATAATCGGCGATAAATTAATTAGAAGGTAGCAGTCGAGGAATTCGCAGTCGCAACTTCTCCGTCCTGCGAAATTCAAACGAACCAACAATATGCCAACAGGTAAACTAGTCGATTGGCCTGGTTCCTGGATTTAAGGGTTGATTAACGTAGTTGCCGAGTCGTATTACTCGATCTTAACACGTTGCCATTTGGAATCTGAATTAGCCAGAGTATTTCCTAGTTGCAAAAACAATGATAATCGGCGATAAATTAATTAGAAGGTAGCAATCGAGGAATTCGCAGTCGCAACTTCTCCGTCCTGCGAAATTCAAACGAACCAACAATATGCCAACAGGTAAACTAGTCGATTGGCCGCGTACGCATAGGCGCAGCAGGGGAGAAGCGCGATTACCGGCATAATTCCCGAAATAGCATATCAAAAGCGTTCCGAAGCCGCGTTCGATCGCGTCTAGTTCGCCGGAGCGGACCCTTCGAGACGATTTGCCGGGTCCTTAATAAATCCGTCGAAAGCCCATTCGCGGGGAAGGACATCAAAGTGTCCCGATCCTCGACAGGCAACGATCCGTTCAAACGGAGATCGTCGTCGTTGAAATCACCGCGCATCGGGGCGTCGAAACCCGGAGCAACCCCCGTGCTGGCTCGGCGACGGTCGCCGCGGGGTGGCGGAGGCCGGAGCTCTATTAAAAATGCAATATTCTCGTTAATCCGCGCCGGTATGCGGTACCGGCTAATTAGCGAGTACCGGGGAGCAGGGATGCATACGTGCGCGCTGCCACCGTTGTCATGCAAATACTTCCGTGCGGTGGCCTGTGCATCGCCGAAACGCGCCCCATTCAACGCCCGCGACTCCGCGGCTCCCGTTATATTCGACACGTATTAATAACGAAACAAATATTGCTTATTGAATATGAAATTTCGGCGAGATCTCCGACGCCGACGCCGCGCCGCTGTTAGCTGCCCGAGAATCTACAGGGTGACCCGCAAACTTTGAAGATAGAGACGATTCCGACTACTGGATTCGCTTCTGGACGGAGAGTAATTTCCTGTACCATTGCAACTAGATATAATGATTGGTTCGTAAAGTGTAATTGTACAATTATTGTTTATAAAAGAGTGGGGATCGTAGAACGGAAATATTGCAGTCTTCGAAGAAACGACGCGAAAGGAACGAAGAGTTTCACCCCTTACCGTATCAGTTTCATTGCGTCTACAGTAATTGTAATGTCTTCATTGTATGCTAAATTTCAGCTCGATCGGAATCGAATTGCAGCCGTGGCGCGACTTTGAAATGTCGAGGCGAGCAATGGTGAAAATGGGAAAAATTGGGGTTGATAAAACGAAGCCCCCTGGATTTCCCTGAAATGCTGGCCTCGATATTGAGCAACATATTTAAAGAGGAAGGTTCGAGGAAGATTTTCGCGTTTGGTTCATGTCGATAGCTCTAATAGTTTGGTTGGGGCACGACTTCAAAGTTTTGCCAAATATTGCCACGAAATCGCTAAATATTGAAGGTATACCCCTTCTTAAAATCGCGAAAAATCTTTCGGTCTCCGATTCTTTTGTAATTTTGGCTACATGTTTCTAGACGCGCGATCAGAGTATATACCAATTTTTAAGTCGATCGGAATCAAATTGCAGCCGTGGCGCGACTTTGAAGTGTCGAGGCGATCAATGGCGAAAATGGGAAAAATTAGGGTTGATAAAACGAAGCCCCCTAGATTTTCCTGTTATGCTAGCCTAAATTGTGGGGGTTCTTCTTAAAGAGGAAGGTTTCAGGAAGATTTTCGCGTTTGTCTCATGTCGATAGCTCTAATGGTTTGGCCGGGGCACGACTTCAAAGTTTTGCCAAATATTGCCACAAAATCGCTAAATACTGAAGGTATACCCCTTCTTAAAATCGCGAAAAATCTTTAGGTCTCCGATTCTTTTGTAATTTTGGGAACACGTTTCTAGATGGGTAGGCAGAGTGTATGCCAAATTTTAGCTCGATCGGAATCGAATTGCGTTCGTGGTACGACTTTGAAATCTCGGTGCGATCAATGGTGAAAATGGGAAAAACTGGGGTTGATAAAAGATAGCTTCCTGAAGTCCCCTGAAACGCTAGCCTAGAAAATAAGGGCTCTTCTTAAAGGGGAAGGTTTAAGGAAGATTTTCGTTTTTGAAACATGTCGATAGCTCTGTTAGTTTGGCCGGGGCACGACTTCAAAGATTTGCCAAATATTGCCACGAAATCGCTAAATATTGAAGGTATACCCCTTCTTAAAATCGTGAAAAATCTTTAGATCTCCGATTCTTTTGTAATTTTGGCTACACGTTTCTAGATGGGTAGGCAGAGTGTATGCCAAATTTTAGCTCGATCGGAATCGAATTGCAGCCGTGGCGCGACTTTGAAATGTTGGGGCGATCAATGGCGGAAATGGGAAAAATTGGGGTTGATAAAACGAAGCCACCTGGATTTCCCCGAAATGCTGGCCTCGATATTGAGTAAAATTGTAGTTTATAAAATGGGGAGAATCGAGGAACAGAAATATTGCAGCCTATGAAGAAGCGACGCGGACTATACGAGGAGTTCAACCCCTTTCCGTACCATTTTCTCTGCGGCTGTAGTTACTGTTGAAGAAAAAGCGCTATAATGAAATTTTCAGCCCACACCTACGTTTAGTTCACTGCTCCAACATTGACGATCAGAAGACGAAATTCGATTTCGCCAAGAAATTTATATTTGAGTTTGTTTGAAACCTTCGACGCGATCCCGTCTCGTCGCAACATGTGATGGGGTTAACGGATCCTAATCGGGATTTTTACGGCATTCTCGTTAGCCGGGGTTAAACGACCGCGTCCCTCCGCGAGCTCGCATTGTGCCGGGTCGCACAGTGTAGCAGACTATAGTCTCTTTGCTCTGGCGTAAACAGCGTTGCGCATCGCGATCCGCGCTTTCCATAGGACGGCATCCGCAACTTCCGCTCGAACAACTGGATCCTCGTTCCGTCACGCGACAAGGTGACCCAGTCAGCCTGCTCGATGACAGGGACGAGGCCATTGTCTAGCTCGGGATCGGCAGTAATCGGCGTCTAACAGTCTCTCCTGGCTGGAGATCAGATCGAGCGGAGACGAGCTCGCTCTCCGACTCCGCTCCGACTCCGCTCCGGTCCGCTTCGCCGGAGAGGGAACGAGAGGAGAGACGCGCGTCCCCTCGTGCGGATCCATCGCAGACGCATTCCCTTCGCGGAGGACATCTCGTCATTGTACTCGCCCCTTAATCAACGGCTCCCTGCCGTCCTCCGTGGCCGTTCGATGCTTATTGATATAACCCACCCCCGTCTTTCCGCGCATCCCCGCGATCCAACCCCTCGCGACGTATGAACCGTCTCTGTGTCCTGCAGCCCCGTGACTATCTCTCTCTCTCTCTCTCCTTTCGCCAGGTCTGCCCATAGAAATTCCCGCGGACAAGGCAACCGTGCAACCGCGCAGGTTCAAGAGTTAAAGTCGTTGCGTCGGTCGCTGGACATCGTTTCAACCGGCAGAATCGTTGCCAGCCCTCTGCGGATCGCTTTGTTTCGCGCGTTCAATGCCGAACGATTATCCTCAAAAAATCCGAACGAGAAATCCGAATCAGAGTAATTTAATCATCGCTGCGAAAATTGAAACAGGCTTTGCTGTTTGAACTCGGTTAACGCGTTCGACGCCGAACGATCGTCCTCGAAAAATCCGACAGAATCCGAGTAATTTAATCATCCCAGTCGAAATTGAAACGGGGCTCGTTTCTTGAACTGGGTTCAGCGTGTAATTCATTCGTTGCGATCAAAATTAAACTCCAGTATTGTAAATACAAGTTATTTTTTAAGATACCCGAAGAAGCGAGTCGCCCGCACACGACCGACGCGGCGAGGCGAAGAAGAACCCGTTGAACCGAACTTTCAACCCTTTGTGAACGGTGACTCCGAGGGACACGCGTTAACAACGACCAAACAGAACTTTATTTCGATCCATGGGAGGTTAATCCCTGGCCACACCACTTTCTTTGCAGCCACGCTTATCGCAACGTTTTCATCGCCGAAAATGTTACAGAGGGAAAATTTATACTTCTTTCTTAGCTGCGTTTACTTCGATGCTGAATCCTAGATTAACACTAGAACTACCAAACCAGTCATTTTGACTGGTCCCTATTTTTTTCTTTAACAATTATTGAAGTTACAAAAATCTTTTCATCAGAAATGTTCGGATATACTTCTTTAACCCCTTGGGTACGGATTTATTTGAGAAACTATTTGCATGTGGAACGGAAATAATTTTTGGTTGCTTGGAGTAGTATGTAAAGGCAGTACATTTTACGTAAGAATGTACTTATTTCTAAAATATTGGTGACATATGTAGTATTAATTTTTGGTTTGACGTCTTAGACACGTCATCCGCTCTTAGGGGAAAAAAGTGAATGACGTGTCTCAGACGTCAAATGTACCCAAGGGGTTAATGACATTTATCTTATAGTAACATTTGTTTGAAGTTTTAATAGATACAGTATCGTTATTATTACAAAGCAATGTATATCGTCGGATTTATTGTTCGGTAGTTCTAGCGTTAAAGAAGAATAACTTCGCGTGTATGTTTGCTAGATTTCGTTTAAAATCTTCGACGTGAGTCTGTCTCGCAATTTATTAGACCGCGTTCTGAATCTAAGCGACGAGTCCAACACGACGTTGCGATGCAGGGGGTGAAACAAACGGCAGTTTAAAATGGCCAAGTGTCCGAAAGAAGCGGAAGGGGTGTCTCAATTTTCCGGTGGAGATTCGCAAAGGAAATTTCGCGGGAGCAAATCGGGATTTTCCGGGGGCAGAGATCGTTAACGCTCGTTCGAAAGGCGGCGAGCGAAAGAGAGAAGGAGAGAGAGAGAGAGAGAGAGATTCAGCTTGACAGAGACGAAGAAAGAGGAGGGAGAGAGTTCGCGGCGGCGCGATGGCGCGACTGTAGGCCCCTAAATTAACAGTAATGAAAATTGGTTATCAGTCGAAGCGACATCCTGCAGACCGAACAGTGTTACCAGCGCTGGAGCGCGTAATATCCCATTGAGGAGGAACGGACGGCGAGCACGGTACTGGGATTCGGGTGCACGGGAAGCGGATCACGTTGACACAAAGCGGCCGTAATCCGTTTATCTTCTCTCCGGGCACTCTGCGCCCACGTGTTACGCTCCGCGTTATTCGAGGATGGCCCAGCCGACAGCGAAGCCCCCACCGAAACGGTCCACGAACCGTCGACAGAGCACCCTTTGCCGTACCAGACACCCCCGCGACGCTGCGATTAACCGTTTTCCATCGAGAACGATACTAATCGTTCGATTCTTACAGCGCGCGACACACATCTCTCGAACTCTTCGCCCTTTCGACGAAGCCGTTCGCTTTGCCATTCCTGCAAGACCATGCAGGAGACATTTCGTCGCGGTGCTGCGCCATCTTCCACGAGGAACATGGAGTATTTTATTTAACCTTGAAATTCCCCCATAAAATGCAATTCTTGCATTTTTGTCTTATAATTTGTGTTGGGGAAACGAGCAGAGGTTCTTGCTGGGACATTAGCGCATCTTCTCGCCATTTTTGATACAGGGGAGGCAGACATTTTTGGTGAGGAGGGAAAAGTGCTTGAAGGAATCTTGAGAATCATTCGTGTCAAGATTCCTGTTTAGGTAACTGGCAGACTGAACGCTACTTACAAATAAAATTGTTTGAAAACGTATATCTTAGAAAGTTAGATTATGCTGTTGAGTTGGGACGTTTGTTAGCAAGTGACTGATAATTATTATTGATGACACTTATGCGAACCGTTGTAAAATGAACACGTTTAATCCTTAGCACACGAATGGCGACTCTGAGGCGGCACGAAAAATTACCACACTATTATTTAAAACAATTTTAACGTCGCTACCTTGATATCTAAGAAATTGATAAAAATTGAACAATTGTAAAGACGAGTAACAGTAAGAAACAGCATATTTATAAAGTGAAATAATTCATATAGAATGAAACTATCCTACATCAGAAGATTACTTCAAACAACTTCGAGTGCGAAGGGTTAATAAATTTGTTAGGAGATGTTCGTGAAGTCCGGACGTCGAAGGCGATTCAGCGACAGCCACGCTCGTTCTGAAACGGCACGAAAAATTGCCACACTATTATTTAAAACAATTTTAACGTCTCTATCTTTATATCTAAGAAATTGATAAAAATTGAACAATTGTAAAGACGAGGAATGAAACTATCCTACATCAGAAAATATGCTTTGTTTTTCTACTTAACACTAGAACGACGGAACGAGTCAAAATGACTCGTCGCTTAATTCTTATTTGACAGTTGTTGAAGTTATAAGAATGTTCCCACGAAAACTTTTCACATAAACTTTTTCATTAGAACATTTATTAACACAGAAGTTCGAGAAGCTTTGAATAATTGCAACCTTGTCATCATTATAAAGTAGTGTATATTGGTATAGTTTAATGCTCCGTCGTTCTAGTGTTAAAACAGCTTCAGGGTTAATAAATTTGTTAGGAGATGTACGTGAAGTCCGGACGTCGAAGGCGATTCAGCGACAGCCACGCTCGTTCTGAAACGGCACGAAAAATTGCCACACTATTATTTAAAACAATTTTAACATCGCTATCTTGATATCTAAGAAATTGATAAAAATTGAACAATTGTAAAGACGAATAACAGTAAAAAACAGCATAAATATAAAGTGAAAAAATTCATGTGGAATGAAACTATCCTACATCAGAAGATATACTTTGTTTTTCTACTTAAAACAGCTTCAGGGTTAATAAATTTGTTAGATGTTCGAGAAGTCCCAACGTCGAAGGCGATTCAGCGACAGCCACGTTCGTTCTGAAACGGCACGGATTAATCAACGATGGCCATTTTCGACCGAGCTTCGCGTGGAAGATCTCGATCGGATCGAGGACTTCCGGCGCGTGGATCGCGGAGCACAGCCGGGGGATGAAGTTTCGGTGTCGTTTCTCGTTGTTCGGATCGATCGAGGCGACCGGTCGGCGTCGAACGGTCGCTCGCTTGTAAATATATTCTGGCCACGCTCGGGCCGAATCCCCTTCGACAGCTCGGTGAAAGCCGGCGGAATGTCCTGCGCGACACGTACTCCTCTTGAGTAATGACGCGGCCCCGAAGAAGACGGAGGAATGCAGAAGGAGGTGTCTTTCAGCCGGAGGTTTCATTGGTTTCGAACAGAGGGCCGCCCTTCCCTTTCCTGTCGCCGTTTCCATCGCTGGAAACGGTTTAACGAATGACGGCGACGAGTCACGCGTTTTGTCTCGCGCCGCGGAACGCATTTGTCTCGGGCCCGGATGCCGGATGGTTTTGAATCCCGTTGGGCTCTCCGCGAGCATATATAACCTGCCGCGTGGATCGCCCTTTATCGTCTCTCTTCCTCTGTCCCTTCGTCGCTGGCTTCGTCTTTCTCTCCTTCCTCTCTTTCTCTCTCTCTCCTCTTTCACCTTTCAACCATGATCCTGGCCCGCCAGGATTCGGCTTGACGCGCGGCTGAAAGACGCCCGCTGCTCACAAAGGACTCCCTAATATATTACGCTTATTAATGTCCCGTCCTAGTCCATCTTTCCAGCCACCCTGCTCGGGGAATCCTCCTCGAAGAGCATCGAATGGCCAGAGAGAGGGTGGCGAGCACCGACTTTTCGGGGAACGATTTTTCGTCTGTCTCTGCCGTTGGTTTCAATGCGCCACTTAACCGCCCCCGCTGGTTTAGAATCCCCGGGAAAAAGATAACCAATTACGTTACCGAGATTCCAGAGGGATGCGAGGGTAGGAGGGAACGTCTGAGAATACTATTTGAAAATTTCGCCAGTAATTAGAATAATCTGAATAATAGTCGCGGAACAACGATCACGGAGTAATCTGAAAGATAAGCAATTAGGCGGCCGTGTACCAGGCGACGAGGGGG
>CM052088.1:2028739-2043999 GCA_028453745.1 Agapostemon virescens
AACTAATTACAAGTATCAACAACAAGTTCTCCACGCTTTAGAAATCTACCAAACCATACAATTCCGCTTCCGTTACTCACACCTATAATTTTATTTAAGTTTTGTCTTCGGCATATTATTCCCTATAGAACCCTAAGCAATTTCTGTTCTTTTAACTCTTCTTTATTTTTAGCAATCTAATAGCAACAAACTTGGTACGCGCCAGAGATAATAAACCATCCTGGAACTCTTCCGGGCCAGAAGGCGTCTCGAATTTGAACTAAAACTTGCAGAAAAGCGTAGAGGATTGAACGAGTCCTCTGCAGGACCTTTTTCTCGAATGTGAAAAATAACCTTGAACCTCTGAAGAACTTCGTGCCGTAAATAATTGCTAGAAGCCAGGTAGACTTAACGTGTCCTTTGTTTCTAGTATTTACAACACTGATTGAAATTATCGAAGCAGTGACTTTGATGCGGTGAAAAAGAATACAATTCGTTATTAACACTACAACTACCAAACCAGTCATTTTAACAGGTCCCTAGTTTTTCTTTCACATTTCTTGAAGTTATAAAAATATTTTCATCAAATGAACTTCTTTAATGACGTATATCTTCCAATAAGAATTGTACAAAGTTTTAATAGATGCAGTCTCGTCATTATTACAAAGCAATATATATTGTTGGATTTATTATTTGGTAGTTCTACTGTTAATTCAACTTTAACAATCGACGAGGGTATTATTAATCGACCAGCAAGACGTGTATTATTTTCCCGAAGTCACTGCTAGTGTTGTAAATACTAGAAATCACTTTTAGCAATCATTTACGACAGGAAATTCTTCAACCTTCGTTTTCTAAAAATCAGTGAATACGTCGAACGCTGTTCTCCAGCCGTGGCAGTCTCGATAAAGTAAATATCTCGGGTTCGGTGCATTAGAAGCGCGCTCGGGGTAAGTGTCCTGCAATCAGAGTCTCCTAATAATTCTCCCTGTGCTGGCCAGGGCAATAATCATTCTGGGGTGTCCCTTCGGTCTGCGTCCTTCTGCCACGCATCGCGGCGACATCCCCCTCTGCAACCCTCCGCAGGGACTAATCGCCGGCGCTGCTAATGATTTATAACCGACGCGACGCGTGTACTTGCGCGACGAGACGTGTGCGTGGAATACGCGTACGTGCGCTCGTCTGCGCGTGCATGTGTTTACGCGGCTCGAACCGGCGAATCCTGTTGCGGACCCCCGCGGCGTTTACACCGTGGGATTGGGACCGGGTCTGCGCTCTCTCTGCGGAACGAGCGAGGAAACCGTTCTGGAACACGTTCGAGACCGGCCGGGCCGCGGGACTTCTGTCTCTCGCACCGTGCTGCCGGCTTCCGGTTGGCTAGCGAGAAGCGGAATACATCCTTGCCTCTGTGAGAATCGTCCCGAGTCTGCCACACCACCCGTCTCACGATTAGGCTGAAACAAAGCGGATTCTTTTCCGGCTCGGTTGTTCCGTTCTAGCAGAATCGCAGTCAGAGAGACGAAGAGAGAGAGAGACAGCTTTCCGCAATTCCTCCGTGACAAACGCGGTCGCGGGATCGCGACCGTCGATGCGCGGTTGTTGTCTTCGGCTGGCATCAACGGGCGAAGGCAGTCTGAGGGCTTTGTCAACGCAGGACCGAGGGTTGCGACCGTTGAAATGAAAGGATACTCTTTCTCTTATCGCTAGACTCGCCGGGATCTTTGTGCCGCATGAAAATTGTCCAGGGCGATCGCGGGAAATCGATGCCGAAGGGAAATATGTATTTCGCTCGTTCGGCGCCGTTCAAGTAGCGGAAATAATGCAGTGGAAAAGCGCGAGCCGAGCTTTGTTCCGCGCGGTAAATATTGCCGCTTAGGCTCCTCGACCGATTGACCTCCGAACCAGAGGAGCATTGTCGACCCTTCTTGCGGAATGCGTAAACAATATTCGGTTGATTTCAAGGTCCGCTGAAGTCAATCGTTCGACCACGCGGTATTCAAATATTCGATGAATGTTGGTCAAGGTTATTGTCAAGTAATGTATTATGAAGGTTATCTGTTTCCGTATTTCTATTTGCTTCGATGTTCCAGCAGTCTTCGCAAGCGCAAATAAAGGCTCGCGCTAAAGATACCCTAAACGGAACGCTCATTTAAACATTAACCATCATTTAATGGTGACCGGCACCATTGTGTCGTTTAAGCATAATTATCATTAAATTAAAGGCGTTGAACATAGATTTATTATTGTGGAAGTTAACCAGATTGTAGTATGAGGTGAAAGCTTCATTATGCGATAACTAACAATTCTTTTCAATAACACTGGTCACCTCTCTAAATAAAATAAATTAAATTTGTCTGAAGTACATAAAACTCGTCCGGCATTCAACGTGTTAACACTTTATCGAGCGGAAGCCTATTATTAGGCTTTTCGATATTCGCGCTGTATCAAAATGAAGCTTAAAATTCTATTTTCACATTAAAATTTGTAGCAATATTATTAGACAATATTAAAAGAGCCATTAAAAAGTTTTCAATCATGGATCATGGGCCTTACAAAAATTCTGAAATAGTCGCCGGTCGATAAAGTGTTAAATAATATTATGGCAATTTTCAGTGGCGCCTTAGAAGCGTCATTCGAGTGCCAAGGGTTAATACACAACAACATTTATACAAGATTTTACAATCGGCTATTGCTTTCTAAAAACGGATACAGCGACTAATCCATTTATGCGGCCTCCCATTAGATCTGGTTCACGATTATTGTTCGTTCAACGCATTATTTGTCTATGAAAATAGTTATCTAGCTGCAGTTTACCGCGACACCGTGGTAAACGATCATGGAAGGTAGATTTCGAAGCAGTACTCATCCCGGACACCTTCTGTCTCCCAGGGTGGCGAGGAAGCGCATCTTTCTACACAATTTCCAGCTAACGAGTAAACAAGAGGCCCGCTATTACGCGCACACCCCCGATCTGAAATTTCGTCACGGACCCAAGGTCATGAATACTTTGCGAACGACGTTGTATTCTGCACGCATGCGGGACGATGAGGGGTGGTTTTCTTTCTCTCTCTGTTTCTCAATTTCTCTCCGTTGCACCGTCGGCATGAACCCCCGTCGAAAATCACGCGTTCGCAGACAACGATGATATTCTAACTATCCCACAGTGGCGAGTGGCATTAGGGTAGCGTGACGTGTGGCCGCCCCTGAGGTTCGTTCTCGCGAGGGGTGGCTTGGCCTCCGACATTCTCCCTTCTCTCTCTCGCTCTATATTTCTACTTCTTTCTCTCTCCCTCGCAATATGCTACCCCCTGCGCGGCGAGCATATGCCGCCGTCCCTGCGCGCACGGGTAATCCGATTTATTATATACGAGTTCATACGTCGGTATCGAGATTTTATCGCGATATCGATATCGGGCTGCGCCGGCGCCAAGGGCGGCGCGGATTAAGCCCCGAAGCCGTCCACGGAAGGGATGCCACGAATTAACAGGCTTGTTTTACTCGATCCACCGACGCCCGATCTCTCTCTCCTCTCTCTCTCTCGCTCTCGCTCTCCCTCTCTCCCTGCGACTGCTGATAACGATGTATCCTGTCGTATTCGCGTCCGAGAAAGGGTGGCCCGACCCTCCCGGGAACGATGGGGATTGATTCGCCGCGATCCCGTCGAGACAATGGACGCGTCCGATCGTGATACACTGAAAGAAAAGTAATCTTCCTCGCGTCGTTTCTTCTCGTCGCGGCTGCGAACATTTATTTCGCGAATGCCCAGGAATTTTCGAACGGGTGTCCTCCTCGTCGCCAACCGGTTCCCAAAGTTGCCATCGCGTCAACGATTTAACTGCCAAGGCAACGACCTCCCAAAATCCATAAAATCATAGCGAATTCCTTGTCGAACGATCCCTCTTTCCAACGACATCCTATCGATTCTTCTACGACTTCTTCTTTTACTTCTTTAAACGAAACTTTGAGCTAAAGATTCATCCCCTAACTCGCAGATCGATTTTCTTTTATAAAACAGTTTTAAAAAATCGTACATCAATGTTTAACCCTTTGCCATATTATAACGAGCCAGACTCGTGACGAAGATTTTAAACAAATTCTAACAAGTATAAATAGTGTGTCTTTCTTTTCCGACGAAATTGAATTTTATTCTCTTCTAAGCAATATTTAACCCCTTGGGTACGGATTTATTTGAGAAAATATTTGCATGTGGAACGGAAATAATTTTTGGTTGCTTGGAGTAGTATGTAAAGGCAGTACATTTTACGTAAGAATGTATTTATTTCTAAAATATTGGTGACATATGTAGTATTAAGATGTCTTCAACTAATTAGAATTGCAAAACAAAAATAAATTAATAACAACAAAATAAAACTAAATGAAATAAATTCAAAGTTTAATTTTTGGTTTGACGTCTTAGACACGTCATCCGCTCTTAGGGGAAAAAAGTGAATGACGTGTCTCAGACGTCAAATGTACCCAAGGGGTTAAGCATTGAAGTACACGTAGCAACGTAACAGATATAAATTGTCTGTTGTCTTCTGTAACATTCTTAACGATGACTATGTCGCAGTAACTTTTGCCACAAAGAAAATGGTAGGGCAAGGGGTTAAGGGCTCGCTGAAAATGGTTTCAATGATTCTACGAAAGTTCGAAGTTGCCCAGTCGCTTTGAAAAAGAGTTATCGCGTTACTGTTTTATCAGGAGATCGTAAGCAGCCATGATTTATAGAAATAAGAGAATCGCCGAGCGAAAGGTGAACCGATACCTTGCGCAGCGGCTGCGAGGGAAAAGAAAATCGTGACGCAGGGGTATGTGTTGTGCAGGCAACCCCCTTCTACCGTCGAAGTCCGACTACTTAGTGGCTGTAAAGGTCAGAAGGGCCGAGCACACCGTCGCGCGAAATTATTCTCCCAATTAAGCTAAGACGCGGTTCTCTCGGTCGCGGACCAGGCCGGCCGGTAATGCGTTAATTAAATCAAGACGGCGAGCGTGTGAAAAATAATTAAGGCGACCAGCCCCGCGGGGACAAAGGGCCGTCTCAGAGGGACCGACGGCGCACCGTTCGAAACAGAAAAGCGGTTCTCGCGAAGGAACAGGGGAATCGAGGTTCTCTCTGGTCTCGGGGGCTCGGTTTTCGCAAGCGAGTTTGCGTCGCTCATTGTGAACAGAGGCTGCTGCGGCTGGCTCTCTGTCGCGGTCGCTCGCGTGCACGGAAAAATAACGACGTTGCTCGGCTTTTCCTACGGGAAGAATTATCGGAGCCGGCCCCGGCGCAATTAGACAGGCTAGAATTAAATTAATAACAATCGTGACACAACCGGCTATAAGTGAAATTCCCTTTTGAGCGCGTTATTTTAATTAAAAGGCCGCGGGGGCGGTCGCGCGAGCGGATACAAGCTCGAAAAATAGAGGAGAAAGTTACCCTCTCCCTCTCTCTCTCTTTCTCGCGGTCGATTTCTCTCTTGGTCTCTGTCTCGCGGCCGCGGAGAACTTTTATTCTTCGATAAATTATTTTTTTATCGTGTCCGCATTGTCCCCGGGGATTTTATGGTCTCGCGTTGTTCGGATAAACGAGGCACCTCGGTCGCTACCCTCCCCTCCGCGTCGCCCTAACAGACCTGAATATGTAAAGTTTCAATTTTCGTTATTTAACCTGTGCCCGCCGCTTTTAACGACGATTTTATTAATAACGGCCAGCCGCGCGGAAAGTTTCCGGTTTTGTGCCGTGGCCCGCCGCCGTCGCCACCCTCTCCGCCACCGCCCCTCGACCAGTCACTTCCGTTTCAGCAGGTCGAGGCTTTTTTCCACCGAAAAATAAGTTGTTCATAATATTTTCTCCGGAGGAGAGGGAAAGAGAAAGCGAAAGAGAACGAGGGCGAGAGGGAGGGAGAAAGCAAAAGGCCTTTTCAAAAATTACGCGAATCCGGGGGCCCGGGAGTCGGCTACGATGAAATCCGCTCGGCTCGGCTCGGCGAGCAGTTCGATGCTCGCCGAATATCAAGCGGCAGAAGTGGTCCTGTATGGAAATTCAATGGTGTTCCTCGACCCTACCGGGTGAAGTGCGTCCCCATGGCATGGCCACAGATTCACTTAGCACCAGTTAACGCGACTTCTCTCTCTCTCTCTCTCTCGCTCCCTCTTTCTCTCTCTCTCTCTCTCTCCTTTTTCTATCGTTCATGTTTCGCCTCTTTCTCTTTCGTTCCTCCCGCGAAAACTATTTAGCGTCCTTCTCCGGTTACCCTGCGCTACCCGCCGGATTCTAGTGGAGCATACTTCGCGTCACCACGTGGCTCGCACGACCCTAAAAACCTCGCGAGCAGGGGGACACACCCCCTCGCCACACAATTCACGCCCCGCCGTGCGCGCCACAATGCGCGACGTATAGACTTTGTAATGCCAAAGTGCCTTCCAATTTTTAAACCACCCCACCGACGCTAATAATAAACTAATTTCACCCTCTCCGACCCGACCGCGAGGAACGCTACTTCGGAATCCCTGTCCACCTCTTCGCACACCTTTCTCAACGATCATCCTAATTTAACTAACATTTTTCCATGGAAACTTTATCCTCCATCGTTCGTAAATCTCACAAGGTCTTCGTGACCATTTCAAAGTAAAATCAGGCCTCTTGCAATTTTACATCCGCGTAAGCGTTGTCGATCGTTTCGCAAATCTTGCGAGGGTGAGTTTGGAACAAGCTGAGCGTCGTCGTTCAGTTCCATAGGGGTTGAATAAATCTTGTTCGATCGTTTCAACAATTTCGAAGAACCTGCAACATCGTCGTGCCGAGGGAAGCGCGGGGGTGAGTTTGGAACAAACGGAACACTGTCGTTCGCTTCCGGAGGGGTTGAATGGGTCGCCGAAATTTGACATATTTTCGCGCGCGCGTCGTCGATCGTTCCGTAGGATTCGCGAGGCCTTTATGGCAACGGAATCGCGAGGGTGGATCGCTGATTCCCGCGACCCTTCGGGGTGGGGCCCGGGTCAATTCTCGCGATAGCGTCGCGAGGCCTATCAATAACCGGGTCCCGGGATACTTTAAACTAAGTCTAAAACATCGTCCTCCGGGGGACGACTCTTCCGATCGGGCCTCTAAAGCCCGCGATAAAATCCGTCCGAGTCATTCCATCGAGGTTTACGACCCGACGAACATCCTTTTAAATCGGCCGGGTCGACGGAAGGGTCCCCTCGAACGCACACCCAGCCTCCAAGAAGAAAAGAAGCGTTGTTCTCGTTGACGGACAACGAGCTTGCAAATTTATTTAACGCCCATATTTCGCGTCGCTTTAGAAACGCCTCGGATAAGTGGCGGCCTACGAGTCACCCTTGTAGCGTTCGAGTACATCATCGGAGCCACAAACATCCAAATACTTAACCCTTGGACCGGCAACGGGACGCGCTCGTACTGTTGCCAAACATGCCCCGTCAACCCCTTGCACCGCAATTTATTTCACGGTTGCAGTCATTAGAACTTCTTTGTTGCTCGTCTTTTTTCCTGAAGAAAACGAACGAGAAGAAGAACGAGGGTTACTCTATCCACAGTTTGAATTTATTTACCCCTTCCGTCGCACACCCTCCCTCTTTGATTACAATCCACCTCGTTGCGATCTCCTCTTCTCTTCGTCGATATCATGCCTAATCATCTTTCTACCTTCTCGTCCCTTCTACGGGTTAATCTTTGCTCCAACCCCTAAGAGGAAAATGTGTAACCTTTGCAATGACAAATGAAAAATAAAAATTATTTGCAAAACGGACAGTCGTCGTCGTACTGTCTTTTCAATCGCGATCGTCTTCTTACGTTGCACCCCCAAATATACAATTACAAGTTCTCCTCTCTTGTAAACTGCCCTAATAGTAGATTCGATGTATACAGTGGGGGACAAAAGTATTCGTACACTCTTCAAACCTAAATAACTTTTTTAAGATTGGACCAAACGTCTTGACATTTTTTCAGCAATTAGTTGCATTGATTTAGTAAATGATATACAAAATAAATTTTGTAAATATTGGAATCGATGTGAATTAAGTGTTCGGGGAGAAGGAAAATTCCTCTGGCCTGTGAGAAAGCGTTTAAGCAACAATCTCAGAGTTTGAAAGGGGTGGATGTTGACTCTGAACTGTACCTCGAGTTATTCGAGCTTCATTGCAGTTTAAACAATCAGGGAGATTGTTCATTGATTTGCGAAAGATTAGTACAAATTTTAAAAGAAATAAATATATGAAACAAACTGTTTAAACGAATAACCGATGTCTTTTCGAGGGTTGCCGAATCGTTTCGATCCGGGCTAGTTTCCGCGAGGGGGTAGCGAGCCGAAGCGAAAGTTAAGGCGACGAAAAAACGAGAAAGAGAGAAAGAAAATGGCGGCATCTTCCCGTCGGACGAACGGTTCTCCAGTTTCACACGATTCGCGAGAGACGGCGTCGCGGGACAATGGCCGGTAACGAAGAGGGCGAATCGCGCGGGTTTGAGAACGAGAACGAGAAACGTGTCCGGGAACGGTGGCAAGCGTGCCCCCTTGACCCCCGCCACGCGTCACGAGACAGTTGTTGTCGCAGCAACTTTGGACAGGTCGACGGGAGCGTTTTTGTTAGCAGAAAACGCGCGATTGTTCGTGTAAACGAGTGGCGTAGCGGCGATGTCGCGGTCTCCGAAAAGAGAAGGGGGGGCCCCCGTGTGTGCGTGTTCCAGGGGCAGTTCCCGTGCGACGACGACGATGATGGCGACGACGACGACGACGTTACCAGTTGCGTACCCCATTTGCGTCCATACCCCTTCCTCCTAGCCGAGGCCGTCATTGTTTTAATCGCTTTAGTAATTCGCGGGGCAGATGGAAATTTTATTTCGGTTTTCGGGTGACTTACCCCCTACTACCTCTGTAAACCGATACGCGGTTGCGTCCCTCCTCCCTCGCCCCCGGGAGGGGTACAATGGAATTTAGGTCTCTCCCTCCATGCCTCTCGGGTTTGTTTACGCAGAGGAGAAAGCTCGATGTAATTCGGTTTTGTTCCCGGAGCGGTGGATTCGATCGACTCGCAATGAATTCGAGCTTCGAGGGGGGGTTGGTACCCCACGGTGTCACCCCTTTTGTGGAGCTCCGAGTCGAGGCTCCACGAGCCGACGTAGGTGTCTCCGACCTACGAAACCGTCAGAACACTGTCAAGGCAGTTGACACGTCGTACACTCCCTTCGGGGCCCCATTATTTAGCCAACATTCTGCCGCGAGTGAACCGAACGCCGGAAAGGGGGGCGGATACGCTCTCTCTCTCTTGCTTCAACGTTCTCCTCGGGGGTGTGTCTCGATGTCTGATAGATGCCACACACTGCGACGAGAACGTTCCTCGCCCCCGGCAGTCCTGGCTCTCGTAAATATATGCGCGGTGTGTGATTGACGCCTACACGAGCCAACCAACCCCGTCGCCCCTATTTAGTTCACCGGGTCCACGAGGCTAGCAACAGCCCATTTCTCATGGACGATGGTACCGGCACCGGGATAAGGATCGGCCAGACCTACGTCGGAATCTATTTCGATCTACGATCGCGTCTCCGGAAGTAGAATCGGCATCCAAGTTGAACGATCGTCGTCGTCGTCGTCGTCGTCGTCGTCGTTGCGAAGCTCCCTCAGACGAAAATTATCTGCGTCGATCGATCTTGACATTCCGATCGCTGCCGACGACTCGACAGGCTTCCCTCGATCACTGGTTAACGAAGAACCGAAGACACCCGTAAATTCTAACGCTACAACCGATTGGAATCGACAGCCACTTGTCTACATTTATTTCAATGCTTAAACACGAACATCTGCAATGGCAGAATTTTATTTCGATGTAGAGAAGGAGCATACATCTAAGAGACTGTGTCTGAAATCCCCGTTGCGAATTCGACTGGGGATGCAACCGGCAAAGCATTGAAAACGGATTCGAATCGTCAGCCATTTTGGCGCAGCGTCTTCTTCCGTGTTGTTTAAAACGTCCCACTTGTCTACATTTATTTCAATGCTTAAACACGAACATCTGCAATAGCAGAATTTTATTTCGGTGTAGAAAAGGAGCATACAGTTCGCATCTAAGAGACTGTGTCCGAAATTCTCATTGCGAGTTCGATTGAAGATGCAACTCACAAAGCATTGGAAACGGATTCGAATCGTCAGCCATTTTGGCGCAGCGTTTTCTTCCATGTTGTTTAAAACGTCCCACTTGTCCACATTTATTTCACTGCTTAAATACGAATATTACAGTAGCAGAATTTCATTTAAATGTAGAAGAAGAGCACAAAGTTCGCACCTAAACGAACTGTGTCCAAAATTCCCATTGCACATCGAAGAATAAATTCAGGACGCCTCGGAACAGATGACAAACGATATCGCCAAATTTCGTAGTAGAAGAAGAGCACAACGGTTCGCACCTAAACGAACTGTGTCCGAAAGCCCGGTTGCGAATTCGACTCGAGATGCAACCGGCAAAGCGTTGAAAACGGATTCGAATCTTCAGCCATTTTGGCGCAGCGTTTTCTTCCACGTTGTTTAAAACGTCCCACTTGTCCACATTTATTTCACTGCTTAAAACGATTATCGCAGTAGCAGAATTTCCTTTAGATGTAGAAGAAGAGTACAACGTTCGCACCTAAACAAACTGTGTCCAAAATTCCCATTGCGAGTTCAACTCGAGATGCAACCGGTAAAGCGTTGAAAACGGATTCGAATCTTCAGCCATTTTGGCGCAGCGTCCTCTTCCACGTTGTTTAAAACGTCCCACTTGTCCACATTTATTTCACTGCTTAAATACGAATATTACAGTAACAGAATTTCATTTAAATGTAGAAGAAGAGCACAACGTTCGCACCTAAACGAACTGTGTCCAAAATTCCCATTGCAGATCGAAGAATAAATTCTGGACGCCTCGAAACAGATGACAAACGATATCGCCAAATTTCGTAGTAGAAGAAGAACACAAAGTTCGCAGCAAAACGGACCGCGTCCGAAATCCCGGTAGCGAGTTCGCCTCGAGATGCATCCGCTTCGGAAACGAATTCGGATCGAAGAATAAATTCGGTGCGGCGAGGAGTGGCAAACAATGCGGGCAAATTTAAACAATCCCGATCGAGCGAAGCAAGTTTGCCGAGCAATTACGTTGTGTCGCAATCAGCGGCGTCTATTCGTAGATGGGGCTGGAAGGAGTGTGCCCGCGTTCGATCCGCGTCTCTGTGCCCGTCTTTCGTCGGGTTCAGCGATTTTCGGCGGGCTCTGTTTACACGATTTTTGTTTCTCCTCTTTCGGCCGTTTGTGTCTCCGGGAAGAACCCTGCCCGGTTGCACGGCCGGTGTCAGAGACCCGGTTCTCGTCGATGCTGCCGCTGCTGCTGTTGGTGTTGCGGGGGTGGAAGCGGGGGACGCAGGGTAAACACTTGTAGATTTGGCGCACGTTGCCAACGAATGGCCAAATAATTGGTGAGTTTCGCGAATCGAGTCGGTGCGGTGGCACTCGGCTCTCCCGACCAGGTTTTCAGTTCTCTGTCGCTCTTCTTTCGACAGAGCGTGTGCCCTATTCCCTTGCTGCTGCTGCTGCTGCTGCTACCGCTGTAACACCGTTGCACGTCGTACGAGCCTGAATGTTGGCATGATTGGCGCCTCGTGCGACAGCCTCGACACGACCGGAATTCCTGATTATTCGTGGCCGCCGCCGCCGCCGCCGCCGCCGCCACCGCCTCCGCCCAGCCACGGCTGATTATTATTTTAGAACGTACGACGGGGTTTTGTGCTCCGTTACAATCCATCATCTCGGCGTTATCGATACTAGCTGGACGCGCCTCGACCGCCCGTGAATCGAAATTGTCTCGCGGACCTATTCAAATCCCTTTCTCTGCGATTTTTTTTTTTCACCCCCGCTGCAACGTTTCGCCGATGGAGGAATAAAAATATTCACCGCGGTGCATTAATTATTCGAAACACCGTGGGCGAGGTAATCGCTTCGGATACCGGTCTCGGTATCTCGAAGTTTGCTCTTCGGCCGGATTGTGGATTCGGGCGGGAATTTCAAGTTTCGTCACGGCTCCGGGTAGTTGGATTGGAAAGGGGGGCAAAGTAGAATCACTGAGAATGTAGAATGAGAGAATCGCTTGGATTTCTTGGATACGGTGGAAGTTTAGCGCTGAGTTATTTTCAGAGGACCGTATCGATCGTATCAGCTTGCTCAACGACGACGTTGTCGTTAGACGGAATCTCTTCCGGCGAAATATCCTTGCGGATCGATCGCACTGTCTCCTTGACGCTTCGCCGGAAGTCCTGGCTTGCGGGAGACCGACTAACAGCGACGATTTCGAAAGAAGTCCGGAAGTCTATTAATAGATCTTT
This sequence comes from Agapostemon virescens, assembly GCA_028453745.1. Classification (NCBI taxonomy): domain Eukaryota; kingdom Metazoa; phylum Arthropoda; class Insecta; order Hymenoptera; family Halictidae; genus Agapostemon; species Agapostemon virescens. The sequence goes on from CM052088.1 coordinate 2,041,065, forward strand.
CAATAATTACCCCATGACAAAATGAAGCTTAAACACTTGCTTTTACATTGTAATTTGTAAGAAAATTATTAGATAACGTTACTTAGGTGGCCTCGTTCCATTCGGTTCCATCGGATCCATTAAAAAGTTTTCAATAATGGATTATGAACTTAACAGATTTTGAAATAATCGCCGGTCGGTAAAGCGTTAAGAACGACGGAACATTTTGTTGCTAAAAATTAACCAAACGATTCTGTACACCGCCAAACTCGATCGAATGTATTCGCAAGTTTCGCGACTCCTCGAAGAAACATCGAGCGATCTCTGGAGTGTGTCTGCAATTTAATCAACCCTTAGCGTGGTTCCTTTATTTTTGGCGGGGCCGTGCTTAGGCGGCGTTCCCCCGGTGGCGGTGGGATCAAATGGATCCTAATTGGTGCAGGGCGATTATCAGCCATCAGGTTTTCCCCCGGCGTGGAATTTTATTTGGACCAGCCAGCCCCGGAAACTGTCGCTTCGTCGATGCGGGTCAAGCTGAGCCAGCTTTCGGCTCAGCTCGGGGGAAAAAAAAAGAAGAGATCCGTGCGCGCGCGCGCGCGCGATTGCAGGGGTGGGTTAGTTCGAGGGTGTCACGGCACAGGCAGGTTACGGACACTCGTACACACAGAAGGTAGGAGAGAGAGAGAAAACGGGAGAGGGGGAGAGAGAGACGGGGTGATTTGAAGAGAGAAAGAGAGGGAAAGAAAGGCGAACAGAGAGAGAGGTAGAGAGAGAGGAAGAGAGGGAAAGAAAGACGAACAGAGAGAGAGATCGAGAGAGAAAAAGAGAGAAACAGAGAGACAGAGAGAGATCGAAGTAGAGAGAAAGGGAGACAGAGAGATAGAGAGGGAGGAAAAGAGACAGAGAGAGGGAAAGGAAGAGAGACAGAGTTTGAGAGAGACAGAGAGAGGGAAAGAGAGGGAAAGGAGGAGAGACAGAGTTAGAGAGAGAGAGAGAGAGAGAGAGAGAAGGGGCGAGAGAGGGGTGGAGAACCTTATAGAAACACGAAAGCGTAGGTCTGCACGGTATCCGGCTTGCTGGCAGCGGCTGGCCGACATATTTTATAATTGATTCCGGCAAATTCGATCGTCGATAATGACGTGTAAACACTAATTACGCCGCGGCGCCACTAATTAGTGGCTGCCGGGGCGTCGTGGCCTGCGCCTAGCCCCGGCGGCCGGGTATTAATTAATTAGAGCCACTCTGCCGTGCCGGTGATTGCACATGGCGCGTCATACTCTGCCGGGAGATCCTACGCTCGAGGAGGAACAGCTTGATAACGTCGTCGCGCACTTAATTGCCGATAGCCTGGCTGAACTTCGCCGTTGCCAACGTTTCGCGGTCTATCCGACACGGCGGCGGTGGCGGCGACAAAATTTTCATTATAATTAATCGTCACGATTTTTCAACGACGACAACGCACGCGTACCTCCTCCTTCTCGCCGCTGCCGTCGCAACGCCCGGGGCCTCGTCGATCGTTCGCCGATCCAATTACGAGAAACGCGAACGGCTCTTTCGACGATGGCTCGAGCGTAACCGGAATCGGTGCAGCTGAGAAAACTCCTGAGGAAAATCGAAGGAAAGCGTACGTCTACGCTTTTGTGCGATTTTTAACCTGGTCACGGTGTTCTCGGAAATACTTCGCAGTCCTGCAAGAATTCCACAGTTACTCTCGCAGCTACGTTGAATAATCGCAAACCCCCATGCACTTTTTTCACCCATTGACGACGTCAATTTTCAGTCTGGACCTATTAAAAAATCCTCCAGAGGCAAGAGGTCAACGATCAAAAAAGAGTTTCGCCAGTTTCATTAAACCACGTCGTTCCTGAATTGTATTCCTTTCCCCAAAATGAAATTTCAACAAATTTCAAACCGAAAACTCTCAGATCAACCGGTTTCGCGTTAGTAGCTCGCGGTAGCAGGCTCGGGAAGCTTCGGGAATCTCGATCATAATTGATCAACCGCTCTCCCGCAGGAAGCCAACGATTTGCGATCCTAATTGCGAGCGGCGCGCGAACTTTTTAAGGATCTTTGCGGGCAGAGGGGCAAACCGAGGAGAGCACGAAGAAAAATCGCGCGAGGGGAAGGGAGAGAAAAGAGAGGCGATCCAGGGGAAGAAGGAAGTTCGTGCTGCTTCCCGTCGCTGGCTCTTTGACTGATGATTGGCAATCGGTAAGCCGATTACGAAGGCCGAGTGAATGTGCTCGCCGGCCCGAGTCCTGGCCGAACCCTGGCCCTGCTTTCGCTTGCTTGCCTGCTTGTCTACGCTCTCCCCCCTCCCTCTCTTTACATATATATATATATATGTATATATATATATATATCTGCATGTATATATGTACGTACGTATGTATATAACCAGCCCCGTGTGCGACGGCAGCCGACGCCACCCCCTACGCCCTGGAAACCAGCCCTCGGTGATCTCCTTATTAACCGCAGCCCGGTAATTGCGATCGACGAGCGATTACGCCGCGCCTCGCTGGCTACGCTCTGCGGCCAGGATTAGGCAGATTAGTCGCCGGTTATGCCGCCGGATAATTGATTGCGCCCGACTCCGATCGCGGCGCAATTAAAGGCGGCCTCCCTTATGACAACTCACCTGAGACTGATCCGAAAGCGGCGACGTCTGCCGCGGATTAAGTCGCCCAATTCCGAGCCGAACCCCTCTCCGATTCTTTACCACCTGGATTTCTTAGCCTTACACCGCCATTTCTCATTAGCTGCGGCACTCCCCCAAGTACCAGTCCCCTCTACACCCCTCCTGCACTTTACCTTGTGTTCGCCATTTTTCTTCTGCGCGGTTGCCGACTGACTTCGTTAGTCCTCTTCGCCAGTTATAATTAAATTCCGCGTCAACATACTACTTCAAACTAACTACTTTCTACTCTACTTTTCTGGGGAATCGTCGTTCCCTGTA
>CM052088.1:2069415-2080153 GCA_028453745.1 Agapostemon virescens
TCCTGCAATTTTTGCTCGTTCTTTTAGAAACGCATACCTGTCGATTACGGTCGAGGCTCGGTCATTTGCTATGTTGGGATCTTTTTGGGAAGCGAGTATGATGTGCCACGACGTAAATAGAGGACAGTCTAAGTCATCATTTTGAAAGTTTCGAAGACGTTCTTAAAATACAGACAATTATATCCTGCAATTTTTGCTCGTTCTTTTAGAAACGCATACCTGTCGATTATGGTCGAGGCTCGGTCATTTGCTATGTTGGGATCTTTTTGGGAAGCGAGTATGATGTACTACAATGCAAATCGAAGACAATTTAAGTCATCATTTTGGAAGTGTCGAAGACGTTGTTAAAATACAGACAATTATATCTTGCAATTTTTGCTCGTTCTTTTAGAAACGCATACCTGTCGATTATGGTCGAGACTCGGTCATTTGCTATGTTGGGATCTTTTTGGGAAGCGAGTATGCTGTGCTACGATGCAAATCGAGCACAGTTTAAGTCATCATTTTGGAAGTATCGAAGTCGTTCGTAAAATATAGAGAATTAAATCCTGCAATTTCTGCTCGTTCTTTTAGCAAATCGTAGCAAATTGCAAAAGTCGAAACCTCCGTTCGCGAATTGCGGGAGCGCGTCCGGTAGGGTTTCCCGAAGGATCGCGGGATCCCTTGGCCCGCTTTTGGCGACAGGACCAGGCGAGGCAACGGCGGGGCACCGAGTTCTGGGAGGGATCGGGAAGGGGACCAAGGACGTTTTTCACGCGCACAGGTGCGGCCTATGGCGACAGGATAAGATTTCCACGGCGATATCGGCGCTCGTTGCCAGGACAGAGGGTTAGCGGGGAGAGAAAGATAGCGTTCGAAGGGGGTGAGGAAGTAGCATGAGGAACGCGGTGGGGGTGTAGAAGGAGGCGGGGAGGGGATAGGAGGAGAAGAGGGCATAGAGCAGCTGAATAGGAAGCGACACAATGGACCTGGGTGGCTGTGGAGGCGTGTTATCAAATGGGTTCCTCATTCACATACTGCGGCCTGAGCTACCTGTGTCTGTCTGTACCGGTGTCTGTCTGTTATACTTATTCATACCGCCCATTGTGTCCTCCACTGTTGAGTCGAGTTCAGTTCAGTTGAGAACGCGATGGAACGTGCCACAATGCACGAATATGGGCTGCGCTCTGCTCTGCCCCTTCCCTCCCCATCCCGTATTCCTCTTCCCCCTGACGCCCTCTCTCCTTCCTCCGTCAAAGCTAACTCTTTCTCACCCCTTCTCTCTCTCTCTCTCTCTCTCTCTGCACCTCTCACCACAGCCCCTCGCGATCCCCCTGGTTTCGCCATTTGCCACCCACCGGCGAGGCCGAGCTAGATTCGCTCGGGCGACTGAAAAGAAAATTGTGTTGGGGAAATTGTATCCGCGGGGAAACGCGCGAGCCCCCGCCGATAATGTGCAACCTCCCTGCCACCTGAAACGCGACGCTCGATCCTCTGCCTCGTTTCGGAGCGGTCTCGTTAACCTGTTAACCGGGGAACGCTCCTCGCTCGAGCACCGACCTCTCGAACCGCATTATAATAGTCCCGGACGGGCTAACAGCAAGGATCGACACCGTTCTCGTTTGTCGCGACCTTGCGAGAACTCCTGACTGGGTCCACCGCGACCCGGAACGCCAGAAACCTTGGTTCTCGTCCAGAAACCTTCTTGGTTCTCCGAGAAAGATCGGACTCGACGTTCGATCGCCTCGAGTTTGAAAATGGAGCGGTGCGAGTTGGAAAAAGAGGCGCCGATCGATATAGAGGAAGGGGTTAGTATATTATGGGTTAGTATATTATGGGTTAGTATTAACTCTGTGCGACGCGATAGATCGGAGAAGAATCGAACGTTTTGGTAGCGCGCACTTCTAGGGCCAGCGTGTCCGGCCATGGCTGTCCGTTTCTACTTTTCGAATCCTACCGAATCTTTAACGTTAATTGTCTCGGAAGCGATGTTACGAATGGAAAGATTGCCCCCGGAGTTTTTCGCATGAAATTGTCTTCTTGGTTCTCCGAAAAAGATCGAACTCGACGGTCGATCGCCTCGAGTTTGAAAATTGAGCGACGCGTATTGGGAAAAGAGGCGTCGATCGATATAGAGGAAGGGGTTAGTATATTATGGGTTAGTATATTATGGGTTAGTATTAACTCTGTGCGATGTGATAGATCGAAGAAGAATCGAACGTTTTGGTACCGCGTGCTTCGAGCGGCAGCGTGTCCGGCCATGGCTGTCCGTTTCTACTTTTCAAATCTTACCGAATCTTTAACTTCAAAGATTTGCCCTAGAGCTTTTCGCATGAAATCTACTTGTGCTAAATTGCAGTGCACCTAACCACAATTATCTAAGAGGTCGCGGAAAACCCTCGTGCAGCGATCGAAGAGAAGTTGCAAAGAAAATTCAAGCATAGGAAAGTCTCGCGTCGTAAAATAGGCCCGAACGCAAAACATATTCCGCGATCTGTGCGGCCATCTTTCACCGAGCATCTTTTGTATTTAACATTTGCCGTACGAAAGAGCAATCGCGGAGGACCGTCGGAAATAAAGAAAAAGAGAGCCGCCCGACCCCGTTGCTAAAACCTTAGATCTTCTCTTGGTAAGAGACGGTCTTCGAGACGCTCCGAGCTCTGTTCCCTCTCTCTTGAATCGTCTTTCCCGTTTCATAACCGGGAGAATGCAAAATCTCAGGGCGCCAATATTCCGGTCGGGTAAAAATCCAGTTAAAAAAGTTTACAAACACTACGGCCGATTTTCTGCGGAATCTCTTTTTGCCTGCCCTTCCCCCCCCTCTCTCTCTCTCTCTCTCTCTCTCTCTCTCTTCTCCTTGTCATTGTCTCTCCGAAGCGGAGGAAGCGAATCATCGATCGATCGATTGGCGAGAGGCTGGGTCTCCCGATCCGTCGATTCTTCCGGCGAACAAAAGAACGAACGGGAAGGAAAGAGAATCAGGAGAAAGTGTCAGAGGCCGCGTCAAAGTCAGACGTCAATTGTTCGCGAAGGTAAGCACCGATGCCCGATTAAGTCCACAAGATCACCCACCCTTCCCGTCAGTTTCGGATCCGGCACCCTTCCCGCCGTCTAGCGAGCGTCCCTGCCGCCCCTGCGCCGCGAAACCACCCTCCTTTCATCCGGGCCGCCGCATAACGAGGGTAATTACGGTGCTCGGACAGGTAATCGCGACGGGATCGCGATCTTTCGTTACCAACCGCCGGATCAGCGATTCTTCCGGCGTCCGATCGCTTTGAAACCGTCGATCCACCCTCCGAAGATCTCGGGACTCCTTCCTGGGCCCCGGAAAATATATTTAAATAATTTAGATAGTCAAGTTGCATCGGAGGCAATTTTCAAAATGGCGAACGACGTCTACAGCAATCTGGGATTCCGTAGTTTAAAATCGTTGCAATTATACGCAGCGACGGCAACGCCGTCGTGCATCGATAATCTGGTTTCTCTTTAACACTTTAACTGCCAGAACAACAACTTCAAAAATTCCACAAAATCAAAGTAATTTATTTGATGAAACAACAATTAAAAATTTTAAATGTACGACACACAGTTACCCTTCGACCTTCGCGTATTCTCGAGATTTAAACTAAAAGTAAGATTATATTAATGTACAAATTTATTTTTAAAAATGGCCACATTACTCTGTCACCCATATGTGGCTGACATGGCAGTCAAAGTGTTAAACGATCGAGATTTAATTGGATTTAGGTTGCCTCGAAGTGGTCGTAGAAATTGCATCGCCTTTAACAATTTAACTGCACAACCAACGGCCTAAAAAAATTCCACAAAATCAAAGTAATTTATTTAACTCAGCAACAATTGAATACTTAGAACGTCTAACGCATAGTTATCCTGCAAACTTCTTGCAGTCTGCAGATACGAATTAAATTCAGTGCAACGATTATATTAATGTAGAAATTTATTTTTAAAAATGGCCACATTACTCTGTCACCCATATGTGGGTAACATGGCAGTCAAAGTGTTAAAACGCGCATAAATCTTTCGCCATTTGCTAAAGATTCCCGTGGAGGGAAACAATCGGTGAGTCTGTAAACTAATTATTTTTTGGGGATATCTTCTGACGAGAGGATCGCGAATCGAAGCAGAGTTTTAATTCATATTTTGCAATAAAAATGGAGAGACCTCCGAATAACATTGAATTCGCTTCTGTCGCGAAGCGAGCGACTTCTGTGCTCAGTTTCGGCGATGATGACAGAAAGGATACTTATTCACCTAGCAAAGTCTACAGTCTGGACTGTGACTGTAATTGACTGTAATTTCATCGTTTTAGAAAAGCATCGAACGTCGCCCAGCCGTTTTGCGGAGTCGTTGAACGAATCTGAACGAGACAGTGTTACGAGTTGAGTTCGATCCGACCGGAATCTGGATCGGATTGTTTTGTAGCAAAGAGAAGGAAATTTGCGAGCATGAAAACGGAAGGAGAAACGATTGGAGCGTAGCGTCGTGGGATCGCGACAGCAATTTATGCGAGTCGCGGCTGTACTTTTCGAGGCGGGAGTTTATTAGGACCCGGGCAGCGGTCTTTGGAGGGCTTTGAGAGTCGAAGGCGATGGACGTTCGTCGCGAGGCGGGATTGAATGGAGTCTCGCGAAGAAAACTTTCGCAAGATTCAAAGATCGTCGGGGTCTCGCGACGGCGACGCGCGCGTTCCGACGACGGCGACCCGCGGACCGTAGGAACGTTGAAAGGAATCGAAGGGGAAAAGGCGGGAACCCCGGAGAAAAAGAGCAACAACGACGACGACGAGGACGGGGGCCCTCTTCTCTCCTTGGCGGGCGGCGAGGAACGTACCAAGAGAAAAGAGAGAACGTATTACGTACGAGTATAAGCAGGCATAGGCTCCGGATGAGCCACACGCGGACGCAACGGCATACAAAACTCGCTCAATACGTCATTCAGCCGAAGAATACGGTTCGTTCTCGCCATTTTGCTCCCAGAATGAGAGTTTCAAAGGGAATTAAGGATTCAAAGGCATCTTTTGCGCGGCGCGCACAAAACGGCCAGCCACGATCTTCTTTCTCGCTCTTCCCTCCCGCTTACCCTTTTCCTCTCTTTCTCGCTCCATCTCTCTTAACTCTCCGCGATTCTCTCGCGGCGTCCTCTTCCCTCTGGCAGACTATCCTCTGTATCTACTGCGAGCCTCTCTCTCTCTCTCACCGTTGCCGCTCTCCTCTCTCGCGCTTATTCCGTTCTCCGTCGAAGCCGCGAGAAAAAGAGAGAGCGCACAACGCGCTCTCAAGACGAACGATTCGAAGCGGGCGTTGCGTGCCCGCGCCCACACGGCGAAAGAACTGAAATCCGTACAAATCGTCGGCGCATTGTGCGGAGCGGGTTAACGCGAGCCGCGTCCGCTTCTATTCCGCGCGCGAACCAGCCAGACGCCGATGAAGAAATCCGCGTGAATGCATACCCCGAACAAGAGCGAGAAGAAGAGAGAAAGAGAAAGAGACCCGACCACGTTTCCACGGGATATATATTCGGACCGTTCGACGCTGGAAACGGTCAGCAAAATCGCAGGAACTAAGACGCGGACCGAGAGGAAGGAGAAAACGGAACCGGGCCGGAACGTTGCCAGCGCGAATCAAAGCGGAACCCCGATCCTCGGTTCCGATACCTTTCGATTCGAAGCGGGCCCCTTTCACAGACAGACACTGCTTCGTTACCGATGCCACTTCTCCTAATAATCCTGCGGGCTTTCGCCGACCACCCCACTGCCAATCGGAAAGATTCTTCGCAGTTGGAGAACGCGAGCAAAAGTGGCGAGCGACGAGTGCATCGAGCATCCGATGCAATTTCAAATTATTACAGACTTCCGATGTAGTGTTCGGTATTTGATAAGCGCAGAACCATCCATCTTATATGGACGGACATACTTCGGAAGAACTACCCCTTCGCCCTTTTACCTCGTTGCATTTAATTTTCCATCAATTTTCCGTTGTTTTCCCAGATTCTCCACTCGTCTGAATCCCCTTCCCCTAAACCTTCTTCGATAAGCGCAGAACCATTGATCTTATATGCAAAGGAGCACTGCCAAAAATTGCCAGGCGCTCTAGAACTGCCAAAAAGGACGGACCTGCTTCGAGAGAACAACCCCTTCGCCCTTTTACCTCGTTGCATTTAATTTTCATTCAATTTTCCGTTGTTTCCTCAGATTCTCCTCTCGTCTGAATGTCCTTCCCCTAAACCTTCTTCGATAAGCGCAGAACCATCGATCTTATATGGAAAGGAGCACTGCCAAAAATTGTCAGGCGCTCTAGAACTGCCAAAAAGGACGGATCTATTTCTGGAGAACTTCCCATTCGCCCTTTTACCTCGTTGCATTTAATTTTAATTGAATTTTCCGTTGCTTTCCCAGATTCTCCAGTCGTCGGAATCTCCTTTCCCTAAATCCTCTTCGATAAGCGCAGAACCATTGATCTTATATGCAAAGGAGCACTGCCAAAAATTGCCAGGCGCTCTAGAACTGCCAAAAAGGACGGACCTACTTCGGAAGAACTACCCCTTCGCTCTTTTACCTCATTGCATTTAATTTTAATTGAATTTTTCGTTGCTTTCCCAGATTCTCCACTCGTCTAAATCTCCTTTCCCTAAACCTTCTTCGATAAGCGCAGAACCATCGATCTTATATCTAAAGGAGCACTGCCAAAAATTGCCAGGCGCTCCAGAACTGCCAAAAAGGACGAACCTGCTTCGAAAGAACTTCCCCTTCGCCCTTTTACTTCTTTGCATTTAATTTTCCTTCAATTTTCCGTTGTTTCCCCAGATTCTCCTCTTGTCCGATTCTCCTACCCCTAAACCTTCGTTAAGTCCCGCCATCTCTAGATCCCCCATACCTCCCCTGGATCATCCCTCGATCCATATCCCGATGTAATTATTCAATCGCAGAGTCCCTGGATTCCCGAAGCTCGTAAAAAGGGTCAGAATCAATTGCAACGACGATCAGCGACGATGCCCCTAATCGCCGCAGGCTTTTTTCCTCCTCAAACCGAAAAAAGTCACCCCCGTGGAACGCGATCCTGCGGCCATGGGTCAATCATCCCTTCGAGTCTCCCGCTGTCCTTCGTACGTGCACCCTTGTGCCGGTTTCTTTACGACCCCCGGTCTCGTGTCTTCTTTCCCCGGTTTGCGGAACAAATTCGAGCTACCGTCTCCATGTACAATGGAGAACCTGGAGACCGCTGTGCCCGGGGGAGGATGAGAGACGAGGAGATCACCGACAGTCGGAGGGAAGGAGAGAGAAAGAGAGAGAGAGAGAACGTCGACGGTTCTCCGATTGGCTGATTAACATAAAAATGCCCGCGCTCGTAAAGGGCACCGTATACATATATTACCGGCATTATATAGATCGCGAGGGTGGGGTTATAGTTTCTGATTGTTATTCATATTCGGGCAGTAGCCGCCGCCGCCGCCACGCGGCCATGAATGCGCGTTTCTCTGTTGGCTCAATATAACGTCGCGCAGGCAGGGTGCACGCGCGGGGGTGCTGGACCGGGGTACTGCCTTCTCAATGACACTTTTTTTTTCGTTCTCTCCTCGTCACCCTCTCCTTCTCTCTCTCTCTCTCTTTTACTCGCGTGCTCTCTCTCTCTCTCTCTCTCTCTCTCTCTCTTTTACTCGCGTGCTCTCTCTCCTTCTCTCTCTCTCTTTTACTCGCGTGCTCGCTCTCTCTCTCTCTCTCTCTCTTTTACTCGCGTGCTCTCTCTCTCCTTCTCTCTCTCTCTTTTACTCGCGTGCTCTCTCTCTCTCTCTCTCTCTCTCTCTCTCTCTCTCTCTCTCTCTCTCGCTCTCTCTCTCTCTCTCTCTCTCTCTCTCTCTCTCTCTCTCTCTCTCTCTCTCTGTGTGTGTCTCTCTCGCTCTCTCCAATTCGCTGGCTCTCGCGGCGACGTTAATGCCAGCGGGCCACGGCGCGCGGGTTTAAACGATTACTCACCCGCGGCGGCTCTGTCTGGAATGAAAAGGGCGAAAGTGCCACTTACCGCTCCACGGGCCTCCGAGACTCCAGCACCTGGAACAGAAATCACGTCCTAATGAGACCGGCGGAGTTTAAGCAGCGAAGTTGGAGAAATTGCCGGGAATTTCGAGGCGAGCCGAGTGCCACGCACCGGTCTGCCGCTGTTTAACCCCTTCGACGGATGTTGTTCATCGACGGGGCACTAAACTCGCCAGAACCGCCCATCAATTTTTTTACCTTGCCGCGAGATCAAATCTTTTCAACCCTTTCCACCGAGAACAACTGGTTGTTACTTCGGGCCAGTCGATGGACAAGGAGAGGAGTTGCTGATCTTTCTACTCCGCTGACCGAAACGAAGCTATTCCGTTACAGAATCGAGACAATATTTTTACTTATAATAGCTTCATCGTATATAATTCATTATACATTATTTATTTCCGGCTTCAAAATTGTACCTCCTCATTTTTGTCACGCGTAGACTGCGGATCTAAGATTTGTCTCCACGAATCGCAATAAACTGGAGCGAAACAGGAAGCTATAATAGCTTCATCGTATATAGTTCATTATACATTATTTATTTCCGTCTTCAATATTGTACCTACTCATTTTTGTCACGCGTAGACTGCGGATCTAAGATTTGTCTCCCACGAATTGCAATAAACTGAAGTGAAACAGGAAGCTATTTAAAATTGTGGCGGCTGTAGTACCTCCTGCGCTCACCGACAGAGGGGCAATAAGACGAGGAAACTTTCTCGCTAGTACCTGATCCGCCTCCGATATTCCAGCGTCTAAAACAGTTCTTGAGGGACAGTCTAAAATGGTCCCTCTTCCTTTTCTCCTTTCCTTTCTCTCTCTCTATCTCTGCAGATCATTTTCAGCCGTCGCCAAGAAATAATTTAAAAAATTTTGAAAATCCCCCAATGTCTTTCGAATTACACTAGTTCTCGCAACCAAAGCGGAAAATCCGCGGTGCAGGCATAACGGGCGGACGATCCACAGCGTTAGAATAATCGTTCGAGGACGAACATCTGTGACACCGAACAATTAACCCAGCCAGCAGTCCGTCATCCCAAAGATTGCCCGGAGATAGACTATCCGTCGATCGTTCACGGATAAAGCGGTGGCCTGCCTGCTGGAAGAGTTCCCGTACGACTGCAGGGTCGAAAATCTGATGGAAGGAGAAGAACAGGAGGAGGGTCGGTCGAAGGAGAGCGAGCGAGGTGGTTGAAAAGTTAATCGGGGGTCAGGTTGGCACGCAACCGCGTCCGGATCCACTTTCCAATAACCGGGAAGTATCGGTGAATGCGGTGTCGAGGCGAGTTCAAGGCTCGGCTGTGCTCGGAGCGGACCTATCTTCGAGGCAGGCACAAAGGACGAGCGTTTAGCGGCGGCATGCGATTTCGATCCGCGGAAGAGGAACGAGGAATCGGAAGAATAAAGGGGCGAGTGCCCCGCAAAGTCACTCGACCTCCATCAGCCGTCCTCCTCTCCCGGGGCGACGCTGTTCTATAGCTTCTTCTCTACCTACATTATATTTCTTTCGTATCTGGCTCCAGCGCCCTCCCACCTCTTTCTCTCTCACTCTCTCTCTCTCTGTCTCTCTGTCTCTCTGTCTCTCTGTCTGTATCTGTCTCACTGTGGAAGCACACAAACGGCCGCGCACGTACACGTGCACACAAGCTGAGCATTGCCGCGGTCTTATCGGCAGTTATCGGGCCGTGATGTCACACAATGGGGCAGACAATGCTCGGGACAATACACCCCCTGCTTCTAAACCATCCAACCCTCGCGCCACAGCCACCTCCTGGCTCATCCTCCTCCTCTATCCAGAAACCGGCACCCTCCTCCCCCGGGCCCAGAATCGCTCTCCTTTCCTAGTCGCGGAATCAGCCCAATCCCGGCAACTTAATAAACATAATAGCCGGTCCGCCGAGCGAGCCGGTCACAATGAGTGGTCCGCGCCGCGCACAGATACCGGAAGATACGCCGGAGACGCGCCGCCATTGTCCGCGTCCCCCGGCTCTTCGGTTTCCGATGGATTATTCGGACTGTCGTTCCTCTATCTTCCAGCCGAATCTCTGCCCGCGATACACCGCTTCCGAAGACCGACCCCGGCTGTTGGGTTTTCGGAAATGCCGCCATAAGCGAGCCTAAGCGCCGATTCTTTGATCCTCTTCGAATTAACCGTGGAGGAACCACTGACAACTCGTGGTAGTCGAAGGAATTTTAATACGTTAAGCGCCACGCCGACAGATTTTTCGTTCTGCTATCGCGGCGCGCGTTACGTTACCCGACTGTTTATACTCTGATTCGTCTATCGGCGAGCGGCCCGGCAAGGCCCGCCTGACGCCTAACCGTGGCTTGAACGAAACCGCACAGAAATTCGGCGTGGCGCTTAACGTGTTCAAGAGGAAGGTTTGGGGAAGATTTTAGCGTTTGAACCATGTCGATAGCTCTGATAGATTGGCCGGGGCACGACTTCAAAGATTTGCCAAATATTGCCACAAAATCGCTAAATATTGAAGTGAACCCCCTTCTTAAAATCGTGAAAAATCTTTAGGTCTCCGATTCTCTTGTAATTTTGCTTACACATTTCTAGACGCTCGGTGGGAGTGTATGGCAATTTTCAGGTCGATCGGAATCGAATTACAGCCGTGGCGCAACTTTGAATCTTCGGGGCGATCAATGGAGAAAATGGGAAAAATTGGGGTTGATAAAAGATAGCTTCCTGAAGTCCCCTGAAACGCT
>CM052088.1:2130695-2142290 GCA_028453745.1 Agapostemon virescens
TCCTAGGACGGTGGATGTAGCGTCGAACGATTGGAAGATCGAGAAGCGACGGTTCGTTCGCGGTGGAAAGAACGCGAAAGCCTAATTTAGGGATAGCAAGAGACTGCTAACAGATAACTGGGGTACGTTGACGTACGAAAACGGTAAGATTGAATTTATCTGGACTCTGTGTGATTCTCTGCGTATTCGCTGACTTATTTACCCACAACCAAAAGCGTCCTTACAGTTTGGATAATTGCAAAATAAAAATTCCGAAAGGAGTAATGTGGACTCTGGAACGGGCGATTTTGACCCAGGACGGTGGATGTAGCGTCGAACGATCGGAAGATCGAGAAGCGACGGTTCGTTCGCGGCGGAAAGAACGCGAAGGACGAGTACGCGGGCGTACGGAACGAGCGTAATGCGTTTTAAAGCGCACGCAACGATCGGCCGAGCAAAAGCGCGGCATTTCGAGCAATTTTCCGGGGAATCTGCGACGGATAATGCACGGCTGCGGTCGCGTCGCGCGACTAAAAAGTTAACAAACGCCCGGAACGCGGCAGTAAAACGGCACAATGAGATTCCGAACGGCGAGGATCCGGAACGTCAGTCGGACCGTTAAGCTCCGAGTCTATAACTAACGTTATCGAGTTTCCAGTGTCGCGTCTAAGCTAGTATCGCTCCGCCCGCCATAGCCGGCTGCTGTGAATCTAAATGCGTGCTCCGCGAGCATAAACCTCCGCGAATTACTATGTGGCTCGTCCAGGAACGATGCCTGATTAACGACGGCACGATATTGTCCCGGGGTTGCTCGAAAAGGGGGACAAGGGACAGTAATGCGCTCATCTCCCGCGTACAATAGAACAATGCGTTCCATAAGTAAAGCGCCACCACTCCCGCGAAATATGTACACACGCGGCCCTGCCTCTCTCGCTCGCCGTGTCCGTGCAAGTCCGTGTGAGTACCGGTGCACGTGTGTGCATCTTCGAATGAACCCCACGCTTAAATGTCCCTAACATTCGCGGGCAAACCCGAACACTCGAATCGGCCGACCGATGCTTCGTCGATGGCTTCCGAAGACTTTCGCGAAAATCGTTGATCATCCCCTGTCGCGATACTCTTCGATTGGATTATTTTTAACCCTTTGCACTCGAAGAAATTCCATCCCACAGTCGAAACAATATTTTTACCTATTACAGCTCCATTGTAGATTTTCGTGTTGTAAATAATTGGTAGAAGTCAGGTAGACTGAAACTGTCCTTTAATTCTAATATTTGCAACACTGTCACTGGCCGAATTAACTTTGGGCCACTGATTAATTATTCAAAGCAGGCTTAAAATCGGAAAAGGGCCTTTTTTCGGGGCCATATCATGGCTGACTCTCGTGTGGGCCTACGTGTGCTTTGTTTGCACGATTTCTAAAGATTAAAGATTTCCAAACACTAACGATCTCTAAAGACTAAAGATTTCTAAAGGCGCCAGACGGAAGGGCGAGTTCAGTTCTTTTCGAACGTGTGAAATTAATTTTTCTTGTACGTAGAACGTGAAAATTTGTATCGATTAACGCTAGAATTGCCGAACAATATATCCAACGATATACATTGCTTTATAATAATAACGAGACTGCACCCATTAAAACTTTATACAATACTTATTGCAAGATATACAATATTCGAAAATTTCTGATGGAAACATTTTTATCGCTTCAATTATTGCAAAAGAAAAAACTAAGGACCGGTCAAAGTGACTAGTTTGGTAGTTCTAGTCTTAACTGCAAATCTAGGGACATAGAAGTTAAACAATGCTGTGGCAATTTTTCGAACGACTACTCTGAGGCGCCAGGAGAAAATGGCAGACCTTCTTCGAGTTCCTCGAGTCTGTACTTTACAAATCGTTGAAAGTTCGAGTGCCGACGGAACAGGTTTCGCGTGGACAATGTGAAAAGGATTGCGTAGAATGGAGATGATCCAGATGCGAAGAAGCGTCTTGCTTCTGGGATTAAAACAGCTCCGTGCACGAAGAGTGAACAAAAACGCTGTGCGAGCCGGATCGACTCGCGCCAAACAGATTTGCTCCCAGAGAACGATCCTGGAACACCAGGGAAGTTAACCTGCCCCCGTTGGAGGCAGTTTTCTCATTGCTAGAACGTATTTTATAAACGGAAAGCTAGATTTCGGGGGAATCGTTGGAGGGCATCTCGATCGACCGGGGTCCCGAGCGGCCGCAGTGGAATAGGCGTGGTACTGGTCAGACACACCGGGGAACCGCTTAATTCCCCAAAGTAAGAAAGCAGCTCGGAAGTCGCCGGCTGAAGTTCACAATGATCAAGGTAAGAGAACGAAAAGACGGACGGACGCGCAACAACGAGGAAACAATGAGTCGCCGTCGGCCGAGGAGGACTAGCGAGCGAGCGAGCGAGCCACCATCAAACAATGCGCCGAAACAATGCGGGGAAGGAGGATGCCACCGCGTAACAATGTGGACAATAGACAGATGGGCACAAAGAGCGACAAAGAGAGAGAGAGAGAGAGAGGAGAGCGGATCGGGCAGAGAAAAGGAGCGAGGCAGACGGAGACAGGGGACATTTGCGAAAAGCGCGAGCGCAAGGTGGAAAGAAAGACAGGGTCATCGACGCGCCGGAGGAACGGAGAAGGACAGAAAGGTCGCGGCTACTGCGGAATCCGGACAACTAAAGCAGCTCCAACGCGGGCTACATGATTTCGACGTGCTGCCCGATTTCTGACCTAATCCGCAAAAATTAGGATCGTCCTAGGACGAGCGGTGCTTCAACCCCTTGCAGTATAACGAGTCAGACTCGTGATAATGATTTTGAACGGAATTAAATAAAAACGTATACAGGGTGGTTGGTAACTGGTGGTACAAGCGAAAAGGGGGTGATTCTACATGGAAAAAATAAGTCGAAAATATAGAATAAAAATTGTTCGTTTGAGGCTTTGTTTTCGAGAAAATCGACTTTGAATTTAAAACTCTCATACCTTAAAACAATCGAATACGTTACAAAGTGTTCATAGAAATTTAATTAGAAGAGCAGAAGTATGTGTTCGGCAGAGTGGGCAACATTTTGTAATAATGGCAATTCTTGTAACAATAAACTTTGTGATTACCTCGTAATTTACGTGTCCCATCGAGACAACGACCACCAGTTACCAACCACCCTGTATTATTCATTTCTATTAAACAAAAATAGAGTTCTATTTTGTTGTTATCAATATATAGAGACTGGAGAACACGTAGACATAAAATAAATATAAATTCTTTTCTTTTTTTTCCCAAATTGTGAAAAATACTTTTCGTACGGTAACAGTAAAATAAATCGTAGTGCAAGGGATTAACCCTTTGCATTCGAAGCTATTCCATTCCAAAATCGAAACAATACTTTTACCTACAATAGCTTCATTGTACATAGTTTATTTCCGTTCCTGCATACGAAATTAATTACTATTAGTCGTACTTACAACATTAAAATTTTTAACAATTTCTTAATAGAGTTCTATTTTGTTGTTATCAATATATAAAGACACTGGAGAACACGTAGACATAAAATAAGTATAAATTCTTTTCTTTTTTACCCCAAATTGTGAACGTAAAAAATACTTTTCGTACGGTAACAGTAAAATAAATCGTAGTGCAAGGGATTAACCCTTTGCACTCGAAGCTATTCCATTCGAAAATCGAAACAATACTTTTACCTACAATAGCTTCATTGTACATAGTTTATTTCCGTTCCTGCATACGAAATTAATTACTATTAGTCGTACTTACAACATTAAAATTTTTAACAATTTCTTAACTGCAAACGTGGTGATGTAAAAGTTGCTTAACACTTTATCGACCGGAAGCCTATTATTAGGCTTTTCAATATTCGCGCTGTATCAAAATGAAGCTTAGAATTCTATTTTTACATTCCAATTTGTAACAAATCCGGAAGACCGAGAACTAAATTACGAGAACTAAATACCGAGACTATCACCGGAGATAACAAATATCCGTTAGACCGCTGTGATCGATGCCCGCAATTTTTACGTTGCAGAAAAATCTGCAGATTCGCAAGGAGCACGGAGTAGCCGGCGAAGAAAATGGTACCGCGCGGCATCGGTTCCGTAAAGAAAGGAAGACCATCGAGCGTTTCGAAGTTAGGCCAACGGTTGTCGGACTGGCCGTTGGTACGGGAATCGCTTGATGGGCGTTCATGTTCGAAAAGAGGACGAGCGAAGTCACGGTAACCCAGTTTGCCGTGGAGGAAAAAATAGTAAAAGAGAAAGAAAAAGCGAGAATCGAGCGAGCGATCGTCCGCGGGCCAGGGAAGACGGCCCTTAAGGCGTGTCCACAAGCGGAATCGCGACGCATGCCGGCCGGTCGCTGCGAGCTTTATGATCGAAAGGGGGCTCCGGGCGGGGAAACGCGGGGGACGGCCCGGGGAGGGGGTGGGATGGGTTAACAATGCGCGGGAGCGAGAAGGAGAATGTCAAGTGGACATTGTTGACGGTGACAATGCCGCTGAAATTGCCGGAGAACAAAGAGGTCTTATGATGACGCTGCTGGCGAGCGAGCGAGCGAGCGAGCGAGCGAACAAGCGAATTGAGCGAGTTGTTCGTGGACAGGGACTTCCCCTACACTCTCCTCCGCGCTGGTCCACTCTTCGCGCACCCCTTCGCCCTCGCGTTTCTCTCTGTTTCTCGCTCTCTCTCTCTCTGTCTCTCTGTCTCTTTCCCTCGCTCTCGGTCTGTTCAACGAGTGGCCGAGAGAATCCATCCTCGTCGAATTCACAGCGCGGCGCACCCCTTGTGTATCGCATGGCATTATAACCGTCGGCTCTATCGCGACGCCTGCGTCGATACTCGTGAATTAAGCACCTTGATCCATTAAGGACCGGTGTGCTCGCGCGTGTGCTCCAAGTTAACGGCGGTGTTAGCCGTTGTTTTAACGCCGCGGACTCGCGCGTTAACCCTTTCCGCTGGAACGTAAACGGTCGTCGTTGCGCGCACCGCGATGGACGTTGCTTCTTCGAAAGGTACGCTGATCCGCGGATGCGAACCATGTTCTTTCGTCGTCTTCCGGTCTCGATCGAATCGATGCTTTTATCGAGCGAACGCCGCGAGTGAAATTAAATCGCGACGACGAGGGATCCGCGGGGGTTGATTTTGAGAGAGGACGGAGACCAGAAGCAGAATCTTGTTAATTCGGCGAAGCGGATTCCGACGAGCCCGGAAGAAGAAGTTGGTCTCGCCATTTTGTAAAAACAATTTCTTCGATCGGGAACGAACAAATATCGCCGAAAAGTTCGAGTCGAGTGTGCGACGCCCGTACACGGACCGCCGTTGCCTCTATATATGTATATTCTTGACAAGGATGGAAGAAAGAGAGAACGAGAAGGCGAGAGAGAGAGAGAGAGAGAGAGCAGAAGAGAGTTTTATATACGTACATACAGATGTATATACGTGCAGGTATACATCGCCATCGTTCCGTGCTTTCATTCGTTCGCGGAAAGAAGTAAAGAGCTTTGTCGCCGCGGCATCAAAAGCTTGAATGACGCGACGATGAAAGAAGGAAGTATCGGTACAAGAAACTGCACAGTGAATACTGAAAAGAATGTAGTCACGGGAAGAAGCAGAAGCAGGAGGCGGAGAGCGAGAGGGAGGGTTGGCGAGCCGGGGGAAGGAGTTAAAAAGGAAAGGAAAAGATAGCGAAAACGGGAAAGGGAAAAAAGGAGTGTAAGGGAGAAAGAGAGAGAAAGAGAGAGAGAGAGAGGGAGGCCGGGGGTGGAGCGTTGCAGGAGTGAAAGCCTTCGAGGGAAAGACCGATAAAAGTTTCTGCCGCGAGACGGATATTGGAAATACGCTCCCCCCGATCGGTCGCCGCGATTTATTAATTAATTCGTCCGCCGGTACAACGGTCAACCGACCCCCTCGAGCTACGAACGCGTACGAAGATTTTTCGAGGAGAATCGCGTCCGAACGATATTTCCAAAAATAATCTCGTCGGATCCAATTAAAACGGCCTCCCGGTCGCGTGGTCGACGGCTCGCGAAAACACGGTCCGCGGATTACAGGGCTCCCGATGGCAGGCAGAGTTCTAATAGCTAAGTCAGGTACGCCGGATTACGCTAAACTATTACGAGCCTTCGCAGCTCGGACCCCGAGCGAGTGAGAGAGAGAGAGAGAGAGAGAGAAAGAGAGAAGCATGTACCGGGTGTCCCGTCTCGCCGACGCGTGGAATCACGGGCGGAATGACGCCGTAGTCTTTGGAAAAGGGGGCGAGGCAGAGGGCTGAAAAGCCGTACCCGCGGCAGCGTGCGCAGATAATCGGTACAAAGCCTTTCGTCGAATGACAAAGGACAGCACTGGCCAGCAGCCTCGTGGTTCTCCTGCGTCTATATGCCGGCGCGCGTGCATACACGCTCTCGTTCAGCCGGTATTATTATACTGGGTGGCGGCGCGCTACCGCTCCGAGGCCCAGTTTCGGCGGCTTTATTCCGTTCCCGGTGCAACGGATTCGTACCCGCCACCTTCGCAATTTCCACCCGCCATTGGAAAGCCCTCGAACTTTCCCTTTCTTCCCTCGGAATCCTCCAAACACCATTTTATTTCACAAATCCGCTTCTCCGACTCGTACGAAATCTTTCGGCACGCTCAAATCGAAGGAACTTGATCTACCATACTTTTCGGAGGACTTCCATCCACTTTATCTTCCGTTACATCGGGAAGGAGAACGTTCGAGGTCTCGAGGTGACCTTCGAACCCGGCGAAGCAAACGAGCCGATGTTCCAAAATCGTTCAAAGTCCAGTTGTAGCGGACCCCTTGGAGAAAAGTCAATCGGACTCAGGTAGGAGTAAGGCCGACGGGTTGGGACATTTAGTCGCCAGGCCCAAGCTCTTTCCGAGCGCACATTTAGGTTCGAGGTTTTTCCTTGGCGTGCACATTTGCCCGCCAATCCTCGATTTGCACCAGGACACGGCTGGCCGGTCCAAGGGACCGACGATCCACGAAATTTCTCCAAGGGGTCCGCTACACCAATCAACGATCCGATCGTCCGAGTCGCCGATGAAGGATTCGAAGAAGCGCGAAGAAGATCGCGAAAGGATCTCGAAGATCGATCAACGACTGGTGGGCTCGGAAGCTTCCAAATTCGAAGAAGCGCGAAGAGGATCGCGAAAGGATCTCGAAGATCGATCAACGGCTGGTGGGCTCGGAAGCTCCCAAATTCGAAGAAGCGCGAAGAGGATCGCGAAAGGATCTCGAAGATCGATGAACGACTGGTGGGCTCGGAAGCTTCCAAATTCGAAGAAGCGCGAAGAGGATCGCCAAAAGATCTCGAAGATCGATCAACGACTGGTGGGCTCGGAAGCTTCCAAATTCGAAGAAGCGCGAAGAGGATCGCGAAAGGATCTCGAAGATCGATCAACGACTGGTGGGCTCGGAAGCTCCCAAATTCGAAAAAGCGCGAAGAGGATCGCGGAAGGATCTCGAAGATCGATCAACGACTGGTGGGCTCGGAAGCTTCCAAATTCGAAGAAGCGCGAAGAGGATCGCGAAAGGATCTCGAAGATCGATCAACGGCTGGTGGGCTCGGAAGCTCCCAATTCCGCTGGAAAACCGCGGGCGCGTTAGAAGGCGCAACATCTTACTCCGATAAAAGTCGCGGAAGTCTATTAATCACTGGAGCAGCATTGTGACATTCAACCGGGCCGACGTTCCCAAGCTCCAATATTATCGATACTCGACAGCGGGGTCGGCATCCGCGTCTATTGAAAGAGAGTTTATCAATAGGGCGCAGGACACTCTTGCTGTATCCGCCTGTAAAGCGTTCTAAGCTGGCCCGGCTCCGAGAATAACCATCCGGCGGGGGTTTCCGCGTTCCTCCCCGAGGACCAACGGATTTTTCATCCCCCGGGAGGATCCACTAATTTCCTGGCCGACCACGAACAATCGGTACACCGGCCGCGACCTTGACCCCGCTTCACGATTCATCCAGCCGCGATTACGTCTTCGAGGCTCAGAGGCTTTCGCCCGTTGTCCAGGAAAAATCGGCCACTTCTCGGGGCTGTTTCCACGCACCCCACGTGCGGAATAAAAGATTTCCCGCGTATCGCCAGGATAATACGCTCTCGGTTGTTCCGTATACCTCGGGAAATATTATTACTCGGCCTAAAAGCGGCTTCCCTTCATCCCGCGCTTCGATCAAGATCAACGTTTGCGAATGCTTATGTTATCAGTGCACCGCTAGATGTAAAATTCGTTCTAATATTTTCTTTATTGACGTTCTAATAAAAATTGATAATTATTCAATGGAGCACCTTTTATTTCAAAGTGTACTCTAATAAGCGGTTACATTCAACTGTCAATTTTCATTGAAATTCTACAGTTGTAAAAAGTCACTAGCGACCACCGTAGCGCCACAGAAGAAACCGTGACCGGTCATATATGACCAACGTGGCAGTCAAAGTGTGAAACGTTATCTCTGTTATCTCTGTTAAATAGATCTTTCAATAATTGCTCCGTAACAAGATGAGGCTTAAAACGCTACTTTTACATTGTAATTTGTAACGAAATTATTAGATAACGTTACTTAGCAGGCTTTCTTGATTCGCAATAAAAATTGTCGTCGGCGTGGAGGGATCCATTAAAAAGTTTCCGGTGATACATTATGAACTTAAAAGATTCTGCAATAATCGCAATAAACTTTCCGATTTACCTAATAAATCGCCTAAAATTTGCCAAAATCGCTGCCTTCGAGTACCGGGGTGCGAGAAAAAATAGAATTAAACGATTTAAGAATCGCGACAGGGGATCGAGCCTGTCCTAACGAAATGCGAGCGAAAATTTCGGCAGAATCGGCGAACCCGCGCGCGCGCGGATGTAATTGTCGCGTCGGCGATGGATCGAACGGAGTCGCGGGTCCGTAAATCCGGTCGGGTACAAAAAGAATCCGGCGGGTACCGGTACGGAATTCGCCGCACGGTTTCCTGGCCGACGGACGACGATTCCCTCCACGGTCCAGTTAGACGACACAGAATTAAGCTCGGAATGCGCGCGCGGGGGTGGCCCGCCGGGCCTACGCGGCAGCTATAAACAGCGACAAAAGGATACCGAGTGGGCGACGAGCATTGAATGTACGAGAAAGGATTGTATGCCGGCGAACGATGTGTTCCCGTTGACGATGGTGTTGGCCGACGTCGCTGTTGCCGTTGCTTTCGGCACGCGTGTGCACGCGTGTACACGCGTGTACACGTACGAGATTGCGCCGGCGACGCGAGAGCAACCGTGTGCGTCTGCGGCCTGCTTTTCGACGTGTATTCCCCGCCCGCTGCCGTGCCGGCAGAAAAGAGGAGTATTTTAGCCGGCGTCCATACGAACCTGCCGACGAAACAATGTAGCCTTTGTGTCGGAAAGAAACGGAAAAGCCAAGCCAAAGAGAGAGCCCTGAGAGCGATTGAAATGCCCGACCGGCTGTCTCTTGTTCTACACCCTCGACCGTCTCCCTTCCAGCGGAGTCTCTTTCTTCCACCCTACCCCCGGTGTCTTTTTGCACTTTGTCTATGTTGTTTCTGCCTTCGTGGTTCATCCTATCGCTTTGATCAAGGGGGGAGAACTACCCCGTCGCCGTACAACTACTTGCCGGTTTCTTACCGAAGCGAGCGCAACTTTCTTTTCGACGATCTTTCATGGAGCAACGACGTGCAGGTTCTTCGGCACGCTTAGGGCGTTTCAGATGTAGCTCTCTTGCGTTTTCCTTCCTTCGAGCTTGGACAATCGGAAAGAATGTGTGCCCGACTTTGAGCAAGCGCGCGCGACGTACCGAAATAACGGCGAGGAAGCGCGAGCAGCTTCGAGAACGCTTTAGACGCTCCTCGGAGTCCGCTCGGCCCGTCTTGCGCGTTTACTCGCGCAAACGCCGCCTCGAGATAGAAGTTGTCGGTCGGGCGCAAGCCGGACCCGATCGTAATTCTCGACGTCTCCGAAAGTCGTCGACGACAAAGGGAATCTTTTTCGGTGGAAGCTCGCTCGACGGAACGAGAAAGTAACGACGGAGCGCGCGCGCCGAGCCGAGCCGAACCGAGCCGAGCCGGCGATGTTAGAGAGGGAGGTACGCGCAAGAGGGTGGCCCGCGTCGTATTGGTAGACACAGATGCGCGCGAGGGTGGTTGCAGGTTGATAGTCAAGACTGCCTTCAGATTCCAGAGTGAAGCATTGTGTCCCGAACGCGCATTGTCCTCCCGTCACCGGGAACTCGACAATGCCGAGTCCGTAAGTTAGTAACCCTACCGTAAAAACTTATCTCCACCCCAAACCATCGACCTCCAGCCTCCGTGATTCCGTTCGATTCCCAACCACCCGCCTACTATTCCGCTTTTCCGTTCTGCCTCGCGACTTCTGCACGCTCTTTACCCTCCTTCGACCGCGGCGACGTCGGATGACCAGAAACGGGGACCTGGAGTCGCTATCGAGGGCCGATGCTCGTATTTGGCTAACGAAGCTGCAACGCGTGCTTCTATCGTTGCCTAAACGACCGTGTCTCCTGTCAAGATCGCGGAATACGATCGATACCTCGATCCGCGAGATCGAGGCAGCCTTGCGAGCGAGCCTGCACAAGCGAATTCTAATCGAGCAACTCTTTTCTGTATTTTCGGGGACCGATCTAACTCCTAACTTGTTGTAAATTCTAACGTTTGTAAGTTCTAACTTCTTGTAATTGTTAGGCGTGACGCTTCGAGGCGCCATTTTTGTAATTCGATTGGGAATGTCATTTTTGAGACAGAAATCTCTTCTGTAGGGATTCTGCAAGATATTCAGCCTTTCGTGGTCCCCGGAAAATACCAATTTTGAAAAGGGCAGCCCTCAACGTCCAAACCGACGAAAATCCCCAGATCTCTGGGTCCAACATTAGAAAAACTAAAAGCGCACCCGTAATGATAGCATTTTGAGAAAATTCTCATGTCAACTGTGAACATTTAGCTTGACGATGCCGTTGGCAGAACCTTAAAAATCTCAAAGGGAACAAAAATAAAAATCGAAGGGTGAACCCACCTCCATATACCGGGTCTGCCACCTCGGGCAGTGGGTACTTAGTCGTGACGCTTCGAGGCGCCATTTTCGCAATTCGGTTGCGAATTTTATTTTTGAGACAGAAATCTCTTCTGTAGGGATTCTGCAAGGTATTCAGCCCTTCGTGATCCCTGGGAAATGCCATTTCGGAAAAGGGCATGTCTCAACGTCCAAATCGACGAAAATCCCGAGATCTCTGGGTCCAACATTAGGAAAAACTAAAACCGCACCTGTAATGATAGCATTTTGAGAAAATTCTCATGTCAACTATGAATATCAGGCTTGATGACGCCGTTGCCAGAACCTTAAAAATCTCAAAGGGAGGACCACAAAAAAATCGAAGGTCGAACCCACGCCCAAAACTCGGTATCGCCACCTCGGTCGAGGCGTACTTAGGCGTGATGCTGCGATCGTAATTCGATTGCGAATTTTATTTTTGGGACAGAAATCTCTTCCGTAGATATTCTGCAAGATACTTAGCCCTTCGTGATCCCTGGGAAATGCTATTTTGGAAAAGGGCAACCCTCAACGTCCAAACCGAGGACAACCCCC